>JAGPOW010000304.1:56268193-56294066 GCA_030014935.1 Caiman crocodilus | reverse complement strand
CCGGTGCTCTTTCCTGCCAAGGCAGGGGGTCGGACTAGATGATCTGCCCAGGTCCCTTCCGACTCTAACTACTATGATACTATGATACTATGATCTTTTCAGCTGATCAGTAAGGAGCCCTTAGGCTCCACGGCCTAAGCTATCTTCAAAGTCTTAAGAAACAAAAACAACCAAAAACAGTCAATTTTTAAAAAGTAGTTAATTTTACCATGTTGAAGACTCTCCTGGAAGAAGCAGTCCTGAAAAAAAAGAGCTCTCTAGTTCACAAGCAGCATTCTGGAATAAGTGACAACACATGGCTGTATCATCATTATGGAAAGCTAGCAAACTGGATCCAGCACTGTGGATGACTCATCTGGGAGCACTGTTCAAACTTTGCTTCAGGCAAAGATTTTCTACTGCTGGCAAGGGAACCAGACCATCAACAGCAATCCTCTCAGACTAATTTGTTTCAGTGTCTTCAGGACAATACCTGCAACTCATGAAATTAGTTAGCTATATTAGACATGGTTCTAAGGGCAACAAAGCCCACAAAGGCTGCCCAGCACTTTTTTTTTTTTTTAAGGCCGTCTTGTGATGATAGGTGATAGAGGATGACCTTATTTGAAATTACTTGGGTGCTATCATGTACAAATTGGAGTGCATTAAAAAATATAATGAATCAAAGACCTCATACTTTGTCAGCATAGAGCTGAATGCCTGTTAAGAGAGGGACTTCCATCTCAATATTTGAGAAGTGACATTTGAAGCCTTCCTAGTACTCAGTGAATTCTTATAGGCTTTCTCTATAGCAGGGACTCGGTAATCAGGACCAAGCACTAGTACCTGTGCTAACTCTTGGTATCAATAGATATATCTAAGACTGAGACTTTAGATAAAGGGAAAAAAATATGAAGGAAGCTCTGGGAAGAGCCACAAGAAAGTTCAAAAGCTTGAAAAACACTTCTTAGTGAAAGGCTCAGTGAACTTAGGAGTCAGTTCCAGAAAATGACTGTGGTGACTTTGGGAACTGGGCAGAAGTTGCAATCCACTCAGCTGCCATTTATCGTGGTGGTGCTGCTTCATTTTTTTTTTTTTTTTTTTTTTTACTTTAAAGTTCTTCTGGTACCTGTGGTCCTCCTTCCATGCAGGCCCAGAATTGCCTCAGTTTGATAGGGTAGAGCTCATGCACAAGGGTGCTGACCTCAGGCACAAGTTTAATCAGGATCCAGAAAGTATGCATTTTTCTGCATTAGTACTGAGGAGTACTAGTCTGATTTGTGTTCTTAGAACTCAGCTAACACACATTTACACGTATGGTCTTTTCACAGTGTGGAATAATGGTTTCCCTTTAAATAACATGGGAAAGGTAGTAAATCAAAGCTCCTCACAGAAAGGTGGGAAATCCACATTCAATTCCTTCTGCAAACTGAAGGAATTTAAATGTCCATCTTGCACTTCGAAGCAGAATGCCCTAATGATTAGGTTATAGGCTATTCTAAGTAGAAGGGCACTTCTCATTGCTCCGATTGGAGCCTGGTTTCTGTTGATTTTTAGCATAATTGTGCAGAAAACAAATTGAGATTCAGTGGACCAGAAAGAGAACACAGGACTCTAAAAGCCTCAACTAGGAAATGACAGGCCCTGGATTCCAGTTCTTGTTCTATTATTTATGCTTTTTAATGTGAAACAGTCACTGGATAAATTACATATGTCATTCCTTGGAACAGGAATTACAAATCAAATTTTGCCATTCCCAGGGACCAAATGGAATTTTGAATTATTTCCTGAATAATAGCAGATTTGACAGGGAAGAGCAGGAAAAAAAAAGGGATGGGGTGACCTGAGCACAAAAGCAACAGCAACTATGCAATAGGGTCTAGCCACCACAGTGCCAATGGCAGTGCAGCCATTCATGCTGCCCTGTATGAAGTGCGACTCAGGGTGCTCAAGTGCCCAGTTCATGCCTCTGCTGAAGGATACTCCAGTGAAGTGAGGAAATCTAAGTTTGAGTCCTTCCACATGAAGTTGAACTCATGTCCTGAAACACCCTAGAGCAGTGCAATAATGTGGGTACCAGAAACATCCCTTCCTTGAGTTTAAATTTTTGAGAGACAGATAGCCATTAGAGTAGCAAGTACCAAGAAGGCACTCACTCACTCTCATTTCCTGTGCATGTCTGTCTCCCTTGCTCACCTGCTATGCCTTGTTGGGAGAAATAAAATAGAAAGGGATTGGCAACGACTGGTGTGGTGGCAGACAGATGGTGCTCCAACCTCCACCACAGGGCTCCACCTCCCCTATACCCTGTCTGGACCCAACTTGTGTCCAAACAGTGTTGCTCCTGATCATCAATCCTTTCCTCTTCAGGTGTGAAGACAGCCACATTGTTGGCCTTTGCACCGTCTGTCACTCACTGATAGTCTATACTTCCTCTAGGTAGGGTTCCTTCTCCCCCCACCCTTTTCAGTCAAAAGGGAGCACCCTCATAAGCACTTCCCATTTTTGTATGCTTGTCACAAACTTAGATATAGAGCCTTCCCCCCCTTGTAACAGTTCCACTTTGGAAAGACCAGATCCTCCTCAGTCTAACATGAAAGACAAGGTGGACAAACTTCTAGTTTCTTCCTTTGGTACTATTTACATAGGCATCTTCCACTTAAAATCCAGCTTGTGGCTAATTAACCTCCCCATCACTCCCCTGTGGTTCTCTGTCCCTGGATGACTCACCGCGGCTGTGAGCTTGTTGGGATGCATCCTAGCCTCTCTTGATCAGCTGGCATCTCCCTTTTTAGGTCAAAATTCTCTTCACCTCCACATGGGTTCACAGCTGCTTGCTCCATCTGCTCTTGTGTCCCCTCTCTGGGGGTACCAAGAATTCACCGGCGATTGTCTTTTCAACAGGTTCTTCTGGGTCAGGGACCAATCAGTGATGGCTCCAGTGGCAGACTGTGATGTTGGAATCTCCTTCGGCATCCGGTACCATTGGGCATGGGAGGGGAGTAGTGAAATGGGTTCCCTGCAGGTGAGTGTGCCTCCATTCCCTTTTGACTGTGGGAACAGGGGCCAGAAACAATCCCCTGTTACAGAGACAGAGAGAGGCAGACTGACAGAGAGCCCTTCCTTGCTTGCTGGGCTTCCTCTACCTCTCTACTGATTCAGTGGCCAAATCTCCAAATCTGAATTGAATCAGGAGATCCATTAATCGCTCCAAATCTAATCAGAATCCTCTGATTCACTTTGGAGAGATTTGACAATTCAGACAGACACAGATCGGCAGCTGGTGTCTCCTGGGTCTGGCAGGGGGGACACCAGGGGTTCCCCCGCAGACCAGAAGTGCTAGTTTGTACCAATAACAGAACAGAAGTTCAACACACAAAACCAGTCTATACACACAGACTGGTTTAAAAAATGGTGGAACCTGGTCTAGGATTTGCCTCCCCACCAAAATGTGAATGTGTGTTTTGTTTGTGCAGAGATCTCGGGCAGCATGGGGCAGACAATGGTTGCAAGGAAAACCCCCGGCATGGATCTCTGCTCCCCGGTTGCCGCTCTGCACTGCTTCCCTGCCGTGACCTGCTGTGACAGGGATCAGAGATCCGTGTGGGTGGCCCTCTCCCTCATGAGCCATCCACGGCTCTGCCCTGCTTCCTGCTGGTGCCCTGCAGCCTCTGGCCCCAAGTCCCGCCAAGCTGGGTAGGGCTGTGCACTTTCTCTTGTAGCCCGTTCGAAACAGATTCGAAGAAGATTTGATGGAGCTAAACCTCCGAAACAGATTCAGCTTAAATGAAACAGGACAGTGAGCCAAAACATTGAAACAAACCACTGTCCTCCAAAACGGCCAAATCCAAAACCAAATCGAAACACAGCCATTTTGCACAGCCATACTATATATCCGTGATTGCCCACTGCCTGCCTCAATTTGCCTCATTTTCACTGACTGGCTCTCTTGTGTGCATACCAGCCTCTGGCTTCTTTTCAATTCCATCCAGCACACACCAATTGCAGATGCTTTCTCAGCCTGATGAAGGGTGTCTGTACCCAAATACTTTTGTACTGGCAAATAACTTTTCCAACTATTTCAGTTTGTCAAACTTACCTAAGAACCTTGTCTGCCTCTGTTCTTAGACTGACACAGCTATAATCTATACTCCTGAAACATGGAAAATATTGCTTAATTAGAACTCCTGTTCTAGTTCAAAAAACATTAATTCAGCATTTTCATGGCATACATTATGCAGTAGATCAGACTAGATTATCCCAATAGTCCCTTATGCCTTTATAATCTGCAATAATGGACATTCTATTCTTACTGTATATTTTGTAGTGGGTAGCATTAGTTAAGCCATCTTGCACAGATCAACAGAGAGAGTAAGTGTTTCATGTTGAAGCCAAATCTCAACGATAACTAGAATTGTGAAATAAAATGAAGGGAAAGTGAGGTTTTATGTTTATGTTTTATTTGTATAATGCTAAAAGAATAGTAGGATCTTTAGAGAGAAGACAAAATATCTACCCCAAAGACTCAAACCTGAATAAGATCCTAATATCCAGCAAACAAAGATGGCATCAACTGATGCTGAATCAAAGAGCTAGACAACTTTCATTGGTCCTTGTATACTGGAAAACAGTTTTCAAAGCCATTAAAGGTAATCTTTATGAAGAAAAATAAAATAGGTTTTTTTCATTCCTTTTTCTCATGACCTAAAGGATGTTTCTGTGCTTAAATCTTGTTTCCTTACTGAGGAAATAATACGAGAGTCTCATTTTCTCTTCTGTAGGCCTCACCACTGGTTTAAAATACAACCTAGGAACAGGATTTTTAAGTCATGCAAGCTAATTTGATTTTGTTTTTTTTTAAAGACAAAAAGGTATATTCCTTTTTGAATCAGCATTAGCACAGGATCTAGTCTATGTAACGTTGTTACATGATCTCCTCCTGCCTCATCTTATTTACCTCCATCATTACCTGCAGTTTTGCATAGACACTAACCCTAATAGATATCCACTGCTAAGAGAAGCTGAGAAAATAAGTTGCTTTCAGCAACTTTGCTGAAAAATGTATATAAAATGGATATGTTTTTTCTCCAAGCCATGCTACAGCCTGAAACACCTCTCTGCATGAAGGTGTTTAACATGAGCTTTTCCCTGTCCTGTGATTAAATGAACATGTCTATGCAACCCTTTCCTTTTTTGGCAGTAGGCCAAACTTCAGTAGCTTTTATTTAGGATTTGTCTGGCTTCATAGGGCAATAGCTTAGAAAAGGTTCTGAAAAACAGTCTCTTACATATAGATTTTACTTCCCTCTGCATGTTAATCTGTCAGTTCATCTTTCCTTGCTCTCAGGCATTAATTTAATTCTGTATTCACATTTTAGTACATTTAGAGTTTCATCTGTAGCTCTTCAAAACAGGCACAATGCACTAGTGAAATAATTTCTTTGCATTATTTATTTGAAGTTATCCTCTTTTATGTAATTCTTCTTTGCTAAAGATACATTGGCTTTCATTCAATATGATAGCCAGGGACTTGAGTCTGGTAACAGCTACATTTAGCACTGGACAGAGTAAGCCTCCAAGACGGATTATGATTTCAGATATCTTGAGAATCTGCAACTATTTCCTGCACAGATTTTCATTTAAATTCTTAGGTCAAGGAAGAAAGATTTCTAAAGCTACCAGTCAAATAACTTAAGGAGAAGTTGATATTTTTCCTTTCACATCCCTCCTTTTTATATAAGTGTAGACATAGCTCTTGGTCTTTCATGCTATTCAGAGCTCTGTTCTGGTTTCTGTGGACTCACACTAGGAGGCACATTATATAACTTTTAGTTGATTGTGAGATGTACCATATTTACTCAAATATTAAATGAGGTCTGTCCTCCTGCCCAATCAGCATGGGGGAAAAATGCTCCTCTTAGATTTTTGTTTAAGGAAACCTCATTATTTAGAAACCAACTATGAAGCTGATTAAATGCAGTCAACACTGAGCATGACTAAAACACATGGCCCATATGAGGCAAACATACTGATGGGAACCTACCACAAGGATAGGTTAGGGCAGCTCATCTGAATAAGAACTATTGTGCCCAGTTCCCCTCACAGCCCTGACATTTCCCAGCTCATAGGCACTACTGCACACTGAACAAACTTCAGCTTCCTCTTCACTTCCACAGCCGAGCAGCACTTTTTTATCACATTTTCAATTATTCTGTTTCTTATTTTTAAAGGATCCCGGGACTCATAACAACCCCCAGTTCCAGTCATGAGTGTGGGGGGCAGGGTATATCTGGAGTACACACATCCTGAGCAATGCTGAGCTATGGGGTCACTGTGACTTGAAACACCATGGTTGACTCTACTGTGGCCCAGTCCAGTGAGCTAGATGGCAAATCATGAGACTTTTGGCTTTACGCAAATCATGCATCGTTTGTACTATATCTAAGTAGGTCCAAAGTGCTGCTAAAAAATGTGTTTATGAAGTACCTGTGCTAAAACTTGGGAGTATTTTTTTTTAAAAAAGGTAAAATTCATCAATCCTAGATGAACTAAGTCTATGGGTAATCATAGTAAATGCCTATATAAAAATTATTACAGCCATGTTTATTTCAAGGTCAGTTTTCAAATTTGCCTCTCACTTCTATGTGCTCATGGAAAGCAGAGTCTGACAGTAAGAAAGGGTGGAAGGGCAGCAGGGGGAAGAAGTTGGGGGCCCAGAGGGCAAGGGGGCCATCTGACCCCTCCAGATTTAATTTTCCTTGCTGTACCAGTGGGAGGGGGACAAATTCAAGGCAAACTGCCACTGATTAGATTTGACTACCTAGAAAATGATGACAAATGTATACATTTTCCTTAGATAAAATCTCACGTGTCATCTTATATTCAAGTAAATATTGTATTTTTAATAGTGTTCTTGTTGACAAATTTACATATTGTTGAAGACCACTGCATAGATTATGCTCGATACATTATTTCCCACATAAGGGCCATCTAGGAAGAATCTGGCCCTAGAATTGTCTATGCTGCAAACAGGAGTGTTCCATATATTTAGTCTATATGATATTTATACACATACCTTTTTGTGTTGCAATGCACCAAAGATACAGCGCATTGAAGCGGACTTGATCGAGTCTGCTATGCGTGAGCTGACGTGCCTGGCGCTGTATTGCATACATTTATATAAATGGCAAAATGCACATCAAAATGCACTGGGAAAATGGCAGCAGTGTACTTTTCAACTAAAAAACCTTCAATGTGCTTTAGATAAAAAGCATGCCACTACCACTTTCTCAGCACTTACAAGCATTTTGCTGTTTCTTCAAATGTATGCAACGTAGCTCCAGGTGCTTTCCAACGCACCCAGAGCTGCATCACGCACGCGTCTAAAAATGTCCGTTATGAAACTGAACACTTGCTTTTTTGCACAAGTTTTTTGTTCTATGCAAAAAGTACAACCCTAATCTGTATAATTTATTTTCTTTTTTTAAAGTTTTCTAAAAAGAGAGTCAGTGGGAGGGGGTTACCCCCCCAAAAGTAAATAAACACCACATTTATTTATGTTTGAATTAATTTGCCTACTCCCCTCTCTTCTAGGTAGATTTTGAATTTAATTCTATTAGCTAGGTCAGGGTATTGCCAGCCTCAATCAAATGCTCAGATCTTTTGCCTATCAACTAACATTATGGATTAGTTAGGTTAGCAGTTGTATTGACCAAAGGTAAAAAAAAGTCATTTTTATAGAGTTTACTTAATCAGTTGTAATAAACAGGAAAACATCTGCAAGTAGAAGCATGCACAATTTAATTCTGAGCAGTCTGACTGGAATCCTGACAACTGACTTTTGAACTAGATAGCCAGGCTAGAGGTCCATCTAAGACTACACTGCTTCTTTGGTGGTGGTAAAAGAAGTTGTTGTCATATCTCCATGGTTTAACTTGGTATTTTTGGAAACCTTAACATCCAAAATCAAATAAGGTTATAACAAAAGCAATAATCTCATTTTACACTTCAAGAAGTAAAGGTGATATATACAGAAACCTGAAATCTGTCGTCTTCTGACCTTCATAAAATGATTGCAGGTACAATTTAAGCTGTGCTGTTTATATAGAGACTAATCTGGGACCAGTACATTTTCTGATTGAGACAACTATGATAAGAATTGATATATTTGATGAAAGATGCAGAAGGTTCAAGCTAATACTATGTTTGATAATTGTTTTTTAAAAGGTAGTAAGTTAATTGGATTACTTTTTGCTTCACCATTAAATAGCAAGGCTCTGACAAAACGCATGAACTTTTCTATTCTACTTTAAGTAATAGTATTTAATAATATGTAGCATTTGGAACAGCCCCAAATAGAATGGAAAAAAAAAAAATCAGCTGTTTAATTTAATGATAATTTTAATCAGGTAATTGCAGGAAAACATTGAAACAAACTGTTTTATGATATTATCTGATATGTCAACTTACAAGGGTATGATGTAACAAAACAGTTACAAACTTATAGGCATATTTACATTATATACTCAAAAGTAACAAGCTATATTCTTATACAAAGAAAAACATCTATGGCATGAATTAAACTAAATTATACATCATTTAGTAGAAAGAAATAGCAGTTAAGATTTTAATGGAAATAATATACAAGTGAGGCACTTTGAGGTCATTAGGGTGGAAAGCAAATGGCACCAAGGAAAAGAAGAAGCAGTGTTCACAAGCAAAAAGTCTATGTACAGATTATACTGCAGCTTCAAATACAAAGGTTTCTCCACTAGATGTTTTAGAATTCTTGAAACTAAGCACAACTTTTTCTATTAAAACACTTAACATTTATCAGTGCACCAAAGCATATGGAAGTTTTAACCACCTGGCTGCTGGACTAACAGTACCATAAGGCTTTGCTTTTTTATTTTATATATGATGGCCAACTACCATCATCTTGAACTTCCTTTTATTAATTTCTATGCATCACTGTATTGTCCATATACAACTTTTGTAAGAACTTGTATAAGTTCTATGAAAACTTAAAAGTCCAATTTAAAACTTGTGTGTTATTTACATGGGAGTTTAACATTATCCTCCAGGTACACATGGAAAGATCATCTAGAAGAGAACACATTGGAATCAGTACTACATTGCAACATGCAAAATGTATTAATTCTCCAAAGTCTCTTGCTTTGTTCAGAGGAAAGTGCATGATTTGAGCCTTTCACTTGTGCTCTGGAAACTTTTTAAAATTGTATTTAGCTGTTTAACTATTCTATTCAGTAAATGATTACCATAGTAAGCAAAGGTTATTCTTAGTACATTTTTAAAATCTTGCTTTGAACTCTGCAGGTCCACCTTTTATGAGTATTGGAGTGTGAGTGTGTATTCAAATTTATTTTAAAAAACTAGTCAGAAGTGTTTCTACCACCATTCTGCCTCAGACACATCATTCTTAAGGCCCAGTGGCAGAACATTAAAAGAACACTTTCTTCTGGCATGATGTCTACTCTGATCTTCTACAGGTCATGACAGTCTTTCTAGTTTATTCTTAACAGAAAAATCTATGGTCCAAATTTCTGTTATTGCATGAGCATTAGTATTTTTAAGTCATATATACTGAAAGATTTAAAAAGCATACTAAGGTCTCAGGAATGACATTACGGTTCTTATTCTCACTTTTTATTATTAAATTCATATGTCAGACTTAATATCTTCTTGTAGCTGAAATGCCACATTAACTGCCAGCCAAATACAATAAATGACTGGTCTATTTATATTAAAGATTACATCTGAATCATGGTTGTCTCCAGTTTTTCCAGTAGATGGTGCTCAAGTGCTAAAGTTGACCTCCTTCCCCTTAGGGACATTTAATTTTCTAACTACAGCCCTCACCAAACCCGGGAATGAAACATTCAATGTTAGTTTTTTAAAACAGAAGCCTGCCACCTGGCACCACAAAGCTCATGTACTGTGTTTGACTGAAACTAGAATTAACTTTAGAAGAAAATAGTTACTTTTTCCCTTCCAGAAAATATGAAAAAGGATTTCAGGAGAGAACAAGGTAAAGGTGTTTAACTGTCATAAAACAGAAGGCAGGAAGGGGTGGCACCTTGCAGACTAACTGGTTCAAAGATAGGATGCAAGAGTTCCAGAATGGCTCGCTCCATGATATCCTTTTTGGCTACTCAGAGCATGCCTCCCAAAGAAAATAAGAATCCAAACAGCAGAGAAAGGTATATACATATGTGCTCTACTATATGCAACCTATGCATCACTGTCTTATCATTGCAATTCTTTTAATTAGTCTTGAATTGGGCATACAGCTAGAAAGACCTATGTGGAAGATGGCTAACAATAGCCATATTCATTTTTTTTTTTAATTAGGCCAAATGAAATCTTTTTAAAGAGTAAAGGAAAAGATGGAGACAAAAATTTAGCAGCAAAGTAGTTAAATGCAAATTGAAAATATTAATGCAAATGTTCAGTAAAAATATTAAAGCATATACGTTGCATATAAAATACAGTACAGGACTGGGAGTTGCACTATGTGGAATAGTGCTCAGAGGAAATTGTTAAACTCATTTCTTCCTGAAGTATATACACAATACAATTCTACAGTATTGTCCTGTACAGCCAGCAAGTTCTTTTCTTAGGTTGTTCGACCTCGCTCAATTGGGAGTTACAAACCTCGCACTTACAAATATTACATTTTATTCACAAGAAAACCATTCCCATTTCATCAATGAAAAGTAGTTTTTGAAGTTAACAGTCTATTCTAGGCAACCAAGTTTAGCTGAAAATGTGTGAAGCATGAAAATCATCCAGTGTAGCAGCTTTCAAATATATAAACAGTAAAAACAAGACTTAAGACTGCTGCTACAGTGTCATGTTCTTGGACTTCGTTAATCCAATCCATTTTAGTACAAAACTAGAAGCTCTTTCATAACTTCTATAGTTATTAATATATTTGTCTTCTTTTCAATGTGAAATAATACTTCAAGATGATCTATGTACAATGTGGTCAGTTCAGGCTGTCATATAAATATAAATGCTTTCTTTAAAAAAGTATTTTACAGACAGATAGTGTTATATACATTTGTTTGGAATTTAATTCCTGGGTTACGAAGGTGAATTAACAAAATGTAATCTATGTAGAAAGAAAAATTAGATACAAGGCAGGAAAAAGAAAGAGGAAAAACAAAACAAAACTGGTCTTTTAAAACTAAACATACAATGTTTTTTGTAGCAAGAGTATATTAAGGACATTCTTTTCTACTCCAGCCCCATATAGGTACCTTCCTAAATGAATGAATGCCTTTACTCTTACTAGAGTCCTAACACAAGTATAATCAAAATGTATACATGCATTTGCTGTACCACAGTAATAGTCATGACAATTTGTTAAAAAATTCTCTAAGGATTAATCTGTTAATACTTAGCCAATTATATTGTAAATTAAACATTCAATAATACAACACCATAGCGTATGTTATGGATAATTCAAATACGTTAAACATTCTTCTTCACCCCCCACCCCCTCCTCCATTTCTTCCCCATCAATTTCATTCATAAAAAAAGCTCACTCTAATTTTTCTTGAGCTGCAATTTATTTTATCAAGCAAAGGCATTTTTCTGCACCAAATTTTTTTTGCCAGTTCAAATAAAGAGATGTTTCAATTCAAAATAAGGAAAATGATTTCAATATTATTATTCTTTTAGTTTGATCACAGGTCTTATGAACAGCTGAACATGATCCTAGTTTAACAGAAGGATAAACTGAGAATGCTGATGACATTGGATTACAACTGCCTTATTGAACCTTTTGCTTTGCTAAACATTCGTAAATGCAATAAAATATTTTGGAGGACACCCCAAAAAGAAAACAACTTGCTGGTTGAGCAACAGAAAACTTCCTTTTTTGCTATAATGTTGAAACCGAAGACTTTTATATATAAAAAAATATATGTTATGTTCTGATGAGAACATTTTAGACAATTACATCTGTGCTTAAAAATACTGGTCACTTAAGACTATAATAATTACTATTTCAAAGGTTTTTAGCTTACCAGAATGTATGGATACAACTCAACACGAACTGCAATTGAAGGAAAATTGGACTGGAAACATGTTTGTCCATCTGGAATAGTAATGCTCCTAAATAAACTAATTAAATATTTAAAATGCTATTGTGGAATGTAACAGTAGATATGGTCCATACCTACTATATAATAATAGGGAGGGGGAAGTAAAGTGTAATATGTAATAATTCGTACCTTACACATTTAGTTAAATATAAACATTTGTTATTTATACATAAAGTTGCATCCAAAAACTATTAATAAGTATTTAGTTGCACTTAAATCAGTTTCATTTCTCTCATTTGCCAAGTATTAACTTTTCTTAGTCTTAAATCAACTGTCACTAGTGCACTTTTAGTTTAATTTCTCAAAGTTTTAATCCTTTGTAAGAGCCCCATCACCTAAACCATGAATGTACAAAGTGGCAAAAGTTAATCCCTTTTAGTATAATTGTAGTTTATATACTCACTTTATAGCCAATAATAAGAAAAGGCTTTCCTTTGCAAAACACCTTCACAACTCGCAATGAAACACCATGCTCTTAAGGCATGGCTAGCGTTTGTAAAATGCCAATGTCTGGCAAGTCTCGTTGCTTCTTCCATATTAAGCATCTCACACGAGACAAGATGCCGTTTTGCTTACCAAAAGCTTCCATAAATCCAAGTTAGATGTTTTCTGGAAACAAAGATTTTTCAGCTCTATTTCAGCACTAGACTAGTTCATCCAGCAGCTTTATGCTTTCCTCCACAGCACCCACATGCCTCACCACAGTGATGGCATGATCTCAAGGGGAAGTAGCAGCACATACATGGTGCAATGAATGACAGTGCTACCAGTGCTAACCATCGTAAGCAGAACTTGTCATCACTAGTGTCACAAGAGCAAGGGTCAGAGAAATCTCCTTCAGAGTCTGACATGCAGTGATACAGCATGCTCTCTGCACAAAGCATGCAACTAACTTGGTAGATGCATCTCTTAATAGGATCTGGAGCATCTTGACATTTTCCCCTGCCATTCTCTTCATGATTAAACCTTTCCTGGCAGTATATGCAGCGTGACCGTTCACCATCCTCTTTCCTTCTTTTCGAGTTTTTAAATTTTAATGAGGAAGGCTGTGTTTTAAATACCACTGAACTCTTTGAGTCTTTTAGTGAATTCAACTTAGTCCCATCCCCACATGCGTACAGATAATCAGATTTTTTATCGTCTGACTTAGAAAGCTGTATATTTGAGTCTGCATCATCCCTCTCCAGGTCATTTTTCCACATGTCAGGATGTCTGTAGTCTGCATAACGACGTATTAAAATATCACGGGGGTTTATCCTAACAATTTCATCCTCATCCTGAAAACTGACGTGTCTTATTGACTTCAATGGGACCTGAAATAGCAAATTGAGACACATTAACCGACGTATGGGGACATAATTTAGTAACTGAGTTAACCTAAAAATCAGGGTAGAGAACTTTTCCTTGCTGTTCAAACTGTTCTTTCAGGGAACATATTCTCTTGAATTTTCATAGAAGGATTGTACAAGATATCACTTTCCACATATGAACTCAACTTACCTTGCAAAGCAGATGATCAAATAACGCATATGAAGAAAAACAAGCCACTTCTACCAACTAGATTAGTTTCAACACACACTCTAATGGAGTTATTTTTTTTCACTCCAGCAATGCTACATAAAAAATGAATTAATGTTCAGAGTGGGAGCTCACAGCCAGTCACCATAACAAGGGTTCATGCTCCTGGCATCTAATGGAAATATTGCTAAACCAAGATTGACATAACTTTTTCATCATTATATAAATATCATCTGGTGATGAAAGGCATCTTTCACTATTAATAAAAATAAGTTTGCCATACAATTTTAGTTTATGATCAAAGATTAAAAGCAAACAATCCTTTTCCATCCCTGCCAACAGCAAACGAATCCCTCTGTTATAGGGGAGTAACCTCTGCTGCAATGCTTGAGAATCATAAAGACTTGGTTCCATGGAACAAAATGCAGAACCAAGGAAACCTGCCAATGGTGAACACTAATACCTCAGAGTAAACTAAAACTCTTGCAAACATGGAGGATACAGTCCTGGGTCTTTAATGGCTGATGTTCCTGACTTCACCCCAAAATGGGGCTCAGATTAACAGGAAATGTGGGCACATGTATAACATGCAAATTAAAATAAAATCAAATTAAAAACTGATACAATTTTCTTGCAGTCTCTAAAGATACTCACAACCCTAGGAGAGACCACAGAGACCTGGTAAACTCATAGTAGGGCTCTCTATGAATTAGAGAAGCAGACAGGAAGCAGACTAGACTTTCTGTCTAGTCCTATGAAGAGGACTAGACAGAAAGAAGAGAAAGAAACTGTAGGGTGGAATAAATTGTGTGAAGTCTAACGAAGCATTATATAAAAAAGATGAGAAGTAAATGGGGAACAACACCATAATGTTATGGGCAGCAATAATTAACTGTCCTTCTACCCTTCTCACTTTGGAGAGAGTGGGAGGAGAGAGAGCAGAACAGTGTAGGGTGCTAGGGGATCAAGGATATATTTGCGCAATGTCTCATTCGTGATGCTATAATTTTTTTTATGGCAGCACAAATACTGAGCAAATAGACTTCCATACCCTTTTTTACCACATGAAAGGAAAATTAGTGGTGCAACAAAAGGTGGTAATAGACTCTGCTGCTTTACTGTGGTAGACATCTACTGCCTCTGTCATGCTTTCCCTGGTCAGGTAGCCAGACCCAAGGCATGGGTCTGGCTGGGTAGGGAAAAGTCCTTCCCTGCTTCTCTACTCTGCCAAACCAGTACTCCAGGCCTGGCTGGGCAGAGAAAGCAGGGAGATTACATCACACCTTGTCCTGCAGCATCAGGGGCAGGACAAGGGGTGGCATGCGTTTTGTCCAGTGAAGGCGGATGAGTAGAACTGCAACACTGCAGCACAACTGACCCACTTTGCTCTGACAAATTTCTAGCCCATGATGCCTCCCTGTAACACTACAAATGATTGTTCAGACTTTATATATGGTGCTACAAAGTGCAGCACTACAGCAAGTCTCTCTCTCATCCAGGAACATTTCTGGGGCACCTCCTGAAGGAGTTCCTGATTTACTTGCTCAATACTATCCATTACAGCTGCATGTGTCTGCACTCTGGAGTTTATATTCTCTACAGTTCTTCTACATGAGTGTTTTTTCTTGTTTTTAGTTTCTGAACTCATCTTAATTCTGCAATATCCTGTTTAAAATTAACTAACTAGTAAGGAACACAGTAATCTAGATGAGTATCCAGCTCAAGAAAGATACTGCATAAAACTGAGACTTTTTAGCTTAAGGAAAAAGAAGAATTTACATGTTAAAGAATATACAACACAGTGAACGTCAGAGAGAAAATGGACAAAAAACTTCTGCTCATCCTGTCTAATGGTACAAGGAATAGGGTACATTGTAGGTTTAAAGGCTATAAATTTCAAACTTCTGAAAGGAAATACTGAAGCATTTATAATCAAAGTATAAAATGAGACAGGGGAGCACATGGTAATAGTGAGCAATGTTAAGTGTAAATTAGCATGTCATCAACTACTTTGTGCAGTAGTGCTCAACCTTTTAAGCCCCACAGGCCAAATGAGCGGCACAGGGCCAGTGTGCATGCCAGATTGGACCCCTCACCCCACGATCTGGCCCATATGATGGGATTGGGTCCCTGGGCCCTAGCACCATCTCCACATGCCAGGATCAGGGCCCCGTACCATCCTACATGCCAGATGTAGCTTGCAGGGACATGGCCTACAGGGCTCCCCATGAAGAGCCCTTCTGGCCAGATGACAAAGTGGAAGCGGCTGGATCTGATCTGTGGGCCAGGAATTGAGCATCAACCTCCTGGGAGTGCCTATGCATAGTTTACTCTCTGGTTGTCAGTTTTGCCTTGTTGGTCCTCTCCTTTTTTTCTGAGGGACCTTCCTGTCTCTCACCTCCCACAGCTTGATGATACTGAAATTAGGGATTAGGTCCTCAGTTTTGTAGGAGAGGAGTCAGTATAAATGTCTCTTCTTGCATATTCATCTCTTTGCCACCTTTCTGCACTGCTCCTTATGGTCTCATAGGCCCTTTGGCCCCAGTTAGGTTGAGTAAGCCAGAATAAACAAAACAAAACAAAACAAAAACCAGCTTGATCTAGGCCAGGAGAGCACCCAGCCTAGTTATCTTGACATTACCTCTCCTTCTTGACCCACTCTTAGATTTCACTCCTGTGATCAGTGTTGATTGTTGTAGCCACCCTTTGATTCATTCATTCCTGGTGGGCTCAGCTGCCCTTGCAAGCATTCAGTCTCTATGTTTAGTTCAGTCCATGTTCAGTTCTAACTTTTCTTGGAACATCTCCAGTTTCCACCTCAAACTACTGTGGCTAACCCTACTACAGGCTTCCTGCACCTATTTAGAGCTTCCATCTCCAATCACTTCCCAATAGGAAGCTCCTGCCTCCAGCTCTGTGTGGGCCAAACTAACCTCTACTTCTAACACTGGGTTTATATCCAAGTCCCACCTCTTCCAACCTCCCAGTCACTCACCTTAAAAGGCATAGTCCCCATTTCTTCACCCTTATTCTGATTCTCTAGTAACAGGGCAGGATCCCGTTACACCTAGCTTGCTAGCGTTTAATTGCTACATTAGAAAAGATGAGCTTTAAAGGAAAGATGAGCCTCTGTAGTCTCATTGACATTCTTCTCTGCTTTGTCAGGGAAGCTGTCTGCCATTCTCTCAGAGATTATCTCAGTGTAGATTTCCAAAGTACAGAGGAAAACTAGAGCTGCCATACTCTGTGAGTTAGGGGTGGAACATACCAGCAAGAGAACAGTTGTCCTCTTGCCCACCCCTCTCCCTCTGAATATCAGCAAATGGACTTCCACATAGTCAAAGACAACATGAGTGGACAAGGGATATATTATGTAGCCAGTGCTACTGCTTTTGGCATACTTAGTATGGCCCAATTTTAAGGATTAGGGACTGCTTCCTACTCACAGAAGCAGATATGTTCCTACATTTTAGAAAATGTTTTTCAGCAGAAGGAGGACTCTAGTTTCTATACCAGGAACCAGATATGGATACTCAGCTATTTTTTTTTTTTTTTTTTTTGTTTTTTTAAGTATTTCAATGTAGATCTGTCATTGACCTATTCTAAGAAAAAAAATGAGATGTCAAAAAGTCTCATTATAACACCACTTAAGG
Source organism: Caiman crocodilus (assembly GCA_030014935.1). Classification (NCBI taxonomy): domain Eukaryota; kingdom Metazoa; phylum Chordata; order Crocodylia; family Alligatoridae; genus Caiman; species Caiman crocodilus. The sequence goes on along the minus strand of JAGPOW010000304.1, from coordinate 56,276,785 downwards.
GTGTTGTTAAGGGATTCTCATCCTGCCACCTACACAAAATACAGAAAATATATTCTACTAGAGACTCAACCTTTCTTATAAAAAATGTAATAAAGGAATAAAGGACACTACCAAGATTAGCAGTCCTAATGCTTTCCTTACCCCTTCTCTCCTGGTCTTTGTAAAGCTCAATTTTAATTATTTATACATACAGAATACCTATTTTTCCTTTCTGAAGTCATAACCAATCTACCACCTGCTCAAAGACTTCAGTAATGTTATATTAAAGCATGACAGCATTCCCACCTCCCACCCCCATTAGCAACCTGATAATAAATCAGTCATTAACAGAACAGGGGGGAAACAAAAAACGTCAGATTATGTTCCAGTACATAAAAGTTCATACACAAGGATTCACTGCAAAGTGATTTTAAGAAAGTGAGTGGAATACTTTGTTAGTGTATTTTTAACTATTCAAAAGGATACCTTCACAGTAACATGTAACCCAGATTAAGTTATGTGCAAAGCAGGGCAATTAAGTGTGTAAGGGGAGAGGGGGAAATCAAACTTACATTTCACCTTTTCATCCAGAACAATCGTATTCTCTCAGCCTTGGAGAATATATCTATACCTATATTTCATTTCAAGATATGCTTCACCCTTTCCTGAAATGTGATCTCTTTGTTCAAAGAAGAATTTGAACAAAGTGAAGAAGAATGCTAAGTCATACTGGAGTGCCAGGAAGAATCTCATTAAGAACACAACTACCTGAATGGAAATCAGCCAGGACATTGCCATTGATACGCCTAGTATTGCTGGAAGTACAAATAAATTCTTAATGGTGTGGTAAGAGCCTTAGCGTTACATTTCATTTGAAAGAAAGTGTCTCCAAGTGAGTAATGGGTTTGTGGTTCAGTTTGACTGTACAATCAATCAATCAATCAATTTAGGTTTTCCTCCAGTCTCCTAATCAAATAAATGGGAAGGTCTAACTCTGTTTAGTTTACAAAGGCACAGCCAACTGAGCTACATTAAGCATTTAAGGATGTATTATAGAATTTGAAGAGTCAGATTTTGGTTGAATATATTTATAATCTTCCAAAAAGCTTCTGAGCACATAACCTCTTGTTATAAAAACGTGTTCCCTTAGATCATTTAATCTACGGTATTTACTCTAATACAAGATGAGGCCCCCTGTCCCTCCAATCAGCATGGGGAAAAAGTTCCTAGTCTTATATTTACATACAAGGAAACCTCATTAAATACATTGTCTATCATTAAACTGCTGCCAAAAGCAGCACATGCTTAACAATGAAAACCAACTATGAAGTTGATTAAATGCATCTAACACTTAGCATGACTACACAACACATGGCTCATATGGGACAAACATGCTTGTGTGTACCCTCCCTTTCTGTGGCCCTTAAAAAAAACAAAACAGACTGTTGCTCCCCCAGAAAGAAATAAGTACCAGGCCTGGAGGTACTGCAATACCAGGCCAGCACTTGGAGAGGCCAGACACCCTTCCCTGGCTGATGCAGCAACCAGAAATGCTGATAAGAACCTACCACAAGCATAGGCCACTGCACCCCATCTGAATAAGATACATAGTAGTGCCCACTGCACATAGTCCCACTCAGCACCAGCATTTTTCCAAGTCCTGGTGAGCCACCACATTGAATACATTGGGATTCCCCTTCACTCCTAGACCTAAGTAGCACCTTTCTTTCTCATTTCCAACGAGAGTTTCTTCACCAGCCTTAAATGTTTTGGCAAATGTCACCAAATGGGGCCCCAAACAGTTCACCCAGAATTCCTGTCCCATATGAATAATGTGACCCTGCTTTCCACAAGCAAGACTAGGCTGTCCTGTGCCTCATTTGGATATACAGTTTTGGCAGATCCAAAGACTCATGACAAGAACACCTGGTTCCACTCATGAGTGGGTGGTAATTAGCACTTGCATCCTTTGTGAGGGTTGGGTGGGTATCTGAAGTACACAACACATACTGAGTAGTGCTGAACTCTGGAATCACCATGGCTTGAAATGCTGTTAACTCTGCTGGAGCCCAGCCCAATGAACTATATAGTAAATCATCAGCCTGTTGGCTTTGGGATAATATCATGCATAGTTTGTACTATACACAAGCAGGTAAAAAAGTGCTGCTTAAAATTTCGAGGTCAGTGTTTTCAATTTTGCTCCTCACTTCCATGTGCCTAGGGAGAGCAGGGTCTGATAGTAATGAGCAGGGGAAGGAGCTGCAGAGGGAAGAAGTTGTGGGGAGGCAAAAGGCAACAGGGCTATTAACAATTTAGTTAAATAAAGGATGGGAATATATAGATTTACAAGGCTCTACTGCCAAAATTTCATTTGTGAGTTAGTAATCCTAGATGTTTCATGCCATGTCTACCATGTTGCAGGAAGTGTGGAGTGCAGTACTATAAACTGATTTATAATGAAGGTGCTCTACTAGCTGTAATTGTATAGTGTGGGATTAATGACTAGTAGTGAAGTATACTCAAGTAAAACATGAAGTGTTTTTGGGGATGGAAGCTTCTTACCTGGTTTGGTTGACTGGGAAAATAGGATCTTCTAGAGTTTAAATCTTCAAATGTTGAGGGCTTTATATTTGAACTTTTGTAAGATTCATTGGTTACTACAGTTTCAGGTTGGAAAAGATGTTCTTTTGTTAAGGAACTGGAAGTATTTTCTTGAGTTGTCTAGAATAAAAAGAATACAGCTTTATTTTTATATATGATTTAATTTACATAATATCTTTACCAAAACCTCCAGTATGTGTGCGTGCATGTGTACACCAGGAGTGGGCTATTATTTAAGCCTGCTGGCCACATAGACAATTCTGGGGAACTGCCGTGGATCAGTCAGCCCCCCTCCCTGGCAACAGCTTGGAATCCACGTGCCCTGCAGCTCTTCCCCACCACTGCTAACAGTGCACAGCCCCAGCCCCGCTCCTGGCCTGTCCCGTGCCTACGCTGGACTTAGCCCAGCTGAAACCCACATCCAGAGCCCTGAAACCAGCCTGCCCTGCACCTGCTCTGACCACCTACCCATGCTGAGCAGCAGCAGCCATGCAGAAGCTGCTGTTCAGCGTGGGGGGAAACCAGCTCCCTCCCTTCACCGCTTCCAGGCCCTTCTTGCTGCTGCTTGGAGCCCATGCATGGGCTACCCTGCAGTTCCTCTCCACTGCCATCACTGCCACCTCCCGGCCACCCAGCAGAGCAGTGGCAGAAGTGCAGAGGAGCCTCAGAGCAACCCAGGTGGCTGCAGCAAAAAGGCACTGCTTTCCCCTGCACTGTGCAGCAACTTCTGCCTGGCTGCCACTACAAGTCTGGAGCAGGTGTGGGGCAGGCTGAGGCTGGGGCCAGTGGCAGCCAGATGGGGCCACCACTGCCTGGGTTGCCTAGAAATGCAGTTCAACTGCAACCCTGCTGCATGCCAAGGAAGTGATGGCAAATGCCATCGGTTGGACAGTGCATGGGTCAGGCAGGACCAAGGGACATGCTGCAGGCCAAAGTCTCTCCATGGGTTGTATTTTGCCTATCCCTGGTGTACACCATACTTGGTAAGAGAGAAATTTCACAAGTCTCAAATATATTTTATGCAGTGGTTTCATACTAATGAAATAATTCGGTCTCAGGGAATGACATTTCCTATCCACAGAACAGATACAGCGCCTGGACAGCAGTAATACAAGCCAACTATGTTCTTCAAATGAGACAAAGAATCATTTCCAGAAAGCAGAAGTTAATTCAGTCTTCAAGATAATTTCCTCTAGAACAGGGGTTTTCAACTTTTTTTGGTTGGTGTCCCCCCCGGTGACCAGTCCAGAAGCAGGGATTCCCCTGGCCGGTCAACAAGTGGCTGTGGGGGGGCCCAGCAGCAGATCAACGAGCTGGGGGGCGGGGGTCCCTTATGGGAAACCAGAAGCACTGGTGGCAAACTCAGAAGTGCCCCCCCTGCTTCTCTGCGCTGCTGCCACGTACCCTCTGGGAGTTTCACAAGGACCCCCAGGGGGTACACGCACCCCCGGTTGACAACACCTGCTCGAGAATTATCCACGAGAGTGTTAGTTAAAAAGATAACTGACAGTGACTTGTGACAAGTGTTCAAAATTCTAATCACTCTCAGTATGTGTTATTAAAAAAAAAAAATCTTAAAAAATATTCACAATCATATAGCTGGAGGAGATAATGGTACAGAAACAACTGCTGGTTGATTCATTAGTAAGTGTACAAAGCAAGATTCTTTAACTGAATGGTTTGTAATGATGGACATTAATAGAAAGATCATTTTAAGATTAATATTGAAGCCAAGTACAGTGAAATGGGCATGCACTTATACCAGAAAACTAATGCCTATTTACATTTCGAAAGTAAGGTTACAAATATGGCAAGTATATAATGAGATGCCTTCAGGACCCATGCCACTCAGGGTTTGAAATAACAAAACAAGGTATGCTTGGGTTGAAAAGCAGCAGGTAATCAATGCCAGATTAGGTTGAATGAGACTAGTTACACCTGATATATGCTCTATGACAGGGATATCAAACTCATCTGGCCCCAAAGGCTGGATGAATAGCGTGGGGCCAGTCCACAGGCTGGATCAGGCCCATAGGCCACCCAGTCCGCATGCCTGATCCAGTGCACGCAGCACCCACCTGGGCTGGTTCAAGATACTTGCTCCAGTAAGTATCACAGGCACTGTAGCCTGAAATGCTGGCCCTAGGCAAGCATTGAGGCATGAGGCCAGTGCAGGGCAGCATGTGGGTCAATGGAGCAGTACTAGCAGGTGGGTCACAGGGCTCCACAGGCCAGATCTAGCCCATAGGCCATATGTTTGATACCCATGCTGTGAGACAAAAAAGTCTGACCAGAACAAAATACAACGAGGGAAGCCACACAGATACAAAATGCCAAACAAGGATCTCTCACAGCCAACAGGCATTGTGACATAACTAAACAAATTCATCCCAGATCTGTCAAATTAAGTATTCCATTCAGAATGCTACTGGAGGACAGTCTGGAACAGAGGTAGGCAACATTTTTTAGCTGCAGTGCCAAAACCCCCCCCACACACAAATGTCTACCTTGGAAGGTGCTGGAATGCCAAAAAACAAAATGGGGGACAGGGGGTACATGGCAGGACGCACTGCATATTAGTATATTTAATAATCATAAATATTGCCTTTGTTGTTGTGTATTCCTTTTTTGTTGAGCATGTTGCAATGGGAGAAAGAGAGAGCACCAGACACATGCACACAGAGAACCATGTGCCCAAACACAGAGAACCAGAACATACCCAGAACACATGACATGTGTGTACACACAGAACCAGCTGCATGGATGCACGGAGCCAGGCTCCTGGGCCACTGGACAAAGTTCAACCCAATAATGCCCTGATCCCATCAGAACCCCTATGCTTCCCGGGGGAGCCAGCCCCTGGGCTGCAGCGCAGCTGGCTGTGGCCCCAGCCCAGAGCCTGCCCATCAGACCAACCACCCACCCACCCTGCACAGCTAATCCCACAAAAGCTGCGGTGCAAGGGGCGGCGTCAGGCTCATCCCGGTGTGGAAGGCTGGGCTCAGAACAGGTAGGATTCAGGCAGGCTCAGCTACAAGCAGACTAGGCTCCATGGCTAGCAGCAGCTACCAGAGCCTGGGCCTGTGGCAGCTGGGAAGTTGCAAACAGCTGCTCTGGGCTCCGGCATCAGCTCCATACTAGCAGGTGCATGTATGCCCCAGAGCAGACAGTGGGGATAGAGCCTGAGGTAACACATCCCTTGTGCTGTCCATTCTGAGATGCACGTGCAGTCACTGCCAGCATGGAGCTGATGCCAGGACTGTGGAGCTTGGTGCAGCTATTTGCAGCCTGCCCACTGCCTGCTACAGCTGCCCAGAGCCCAGGCCAACTACAAAATCTGCGACAGCTGCACTCTGGTGCCCAGTCACCAGCTCTGGGCTGGCAGCAGGGGATAGGCAAAGTTGTGCTGCCTCAGGCCTCTCCCCCACCGTCTGCTCCGAGGTATGCGTACATATGCTAGTATGGAGCTAATGCCAGAGCCCAGAGCAGATATTTGTAACCTCCCCGTTGCAGCTGGCCTAGGCTCTGGGTAGCTGCTGTCAACCATGGAGCCCTGTTTACTCACAGCAGGGCTTGCAGCCACCCAGCCACCTGCTGGGAGCAGCCCGGGCTTCGTGGCTGGCAGCAGCTGCCTAGAGCCCAGGTTGGCAGTGCCATGCCAAGCAAAATGGCCTCGTGTGCCATGCTCGGTCCACGTGCTGGTAGTTGCTGACCCCTGGTCTCGAAGGATACTACAATGACTGGCAAATGAAACGCTTTGATAAATTAAAAAAAATGTATTTTATCTGAAATATTTTGAGACGAGCAAAGAGCCTACCATGTAAGTTAAAGCAAAAGTTACAGATACTGTGGGCTGTCCTTCTGCAATGAAATTGCCCAATGGCATAGATGCTTCCAAAATACTGATTCAAACCACAAGAGAGCTATGTTCAGATTGAAAAAAATACACAAAACAAATCTCTGGCAACTATTTTTGGTTGCAAGCAATGCTATGAATGTTTACAAGTAGAAACTGGTTACAGCAGGACCAGAGTGAGTAGCTGGAAGCCATTTTACAAAAACTAAGTGCAAAGCAGCACCTATATTCAAGGCAATAAGGACTTTACAGCTTGCATGTACTGGAAAAATCCTAATATCTCCAATAAACAACAGGTACATGGTTCGTGAAGATGTTCCACAGCTTAAGAACTGTCACAAGAGGGCTAGCACTCAGGCTGCTGGCAGATGTGAAGGTATGTGTGCAACTGGGGTTTGAGGAATTGTATGCTCCATTCCCCAATTCACACAACCTGCCATGCTGCATGTGAATGGGGCACACAATTCCTCAGAAACCAACCATGCAACTGCCAGTTGGCAGCACTGGGGGGAGGGAAGGGGCGGTGGAAGGGACCAAGAGAAGTGGGGTAACCTGCAGCTGGGGAACAGGAAACTCCCGACTCCTCAGCTGCTTGCATGGGGTGTTTTTTTTGGTTTTGTTTGTTTGGTTTTTTTATAGTGGCATGTGAAACTGGGGATGAGGAAAGCATTTGCCCATTAAAAGAACTGCCTGGCATGTTCAGATGGAGATGGGAGAGCTTCCTCATGTTCCACTGCTTTAAAACAGCACATGCAGTGGGGGATGGAGATGTTCCCCATCCTCAGCTATGTGCCTGTTTTTAAAGAGGCGTTCAGCATTCTCCAGGGGTAAAGTAGGGGGCAGCCAGTATCTTCCAGGAGTAGAGTAGGGGGCAGTCACAAGATTCAGAGATTCCCCCAGCCTGGTCTCATCAGCTGGACAAGGATGGCTCTGTCCTAGATCCCAGGGCTTCCTGGTGCCAAATCCCAATGCTCGGCTAAGCATTGAGATTCAGAACTAAGCAGCCCCAAGCCCTGGTTCAGAACTAGGGCTGTCCCCTGCCCAGTCCTGAGAATCATGCAGGAGAGGGCTGTCCCCCAGATCCTGTGGCTGCCCCATACCCGGAGGCTCAGTGGGGCCCAACATCTTTAAAATCCTTAGTAAGTGGGGACCATGGGGCACGGCTCTTTAAGGATACCAGTTACTGGCAAGTTTGCATCCCAATGCCAACAATCATCAAATGTCAGCATCAGGACCAGAGCAACCCCCAGGCAGATTCCAGACCTGATACTGCTCAGGATGATGGGGCATATTACATGTTCAGTGTATGGCACCACATAAACCAGGCACAAAGATGTGACACGGTGTTTCAGCAATATCTTTGTGGCTCATCCATCAGAAATTTGATGAATGTGTGGCATGTTGCCATTTATGGTACAACAAACACATTCATTGCACAGAAATGTAATGTGTGATGGGGGTCCCATTTACACAGTTCACAGCCAGGATTTATTATGCACTGAGTGTGGGCATAGTGAGTTGGCCAGTAGATCATGCAGCAGGAGGAGACTGATGCTGTGCACTTAAGACCTACAACATCCAAGTTCATCTAGCACTGACCAGGCATCAAGGGCATTGAGTTCCACCTCTAGCACAAGAGCTGTACAAACTACAACCCATTCTTTTCTCTATTTACTGTTTTGGTCTGAGTAGCTCCATGTGGGGCATGGAGAGATGTTATTTTTGGTGGTTACTATTGACTGGATTTGGAAGCATCTCAACTGGCTGAGATTTCTTCTGCTGTGCAAAAAAGAAACTAGAACTAGAAACCTGAGGTTTGGTTACACAATCTTATCTTTTACTCCAGATATGAGATCCAATCATTTTTCATAGATTGGGAAATCATTGCCTGGAATGTTCCAGTTAAGTGAAAAGCTAGTGTTTCTGGGGATGTAAATCCCAGGAGGTAGGTTGGAAACTTCCCTTTAAGGGAACAGTGCTTGGGACAAAATAAATCTCAAGCTCCTTCCCAGTAACTTAGCCACTGATTTAACTATTTAACAGCTAACTATTTAGCCTGGCTAAATAGGGATATTCAGGGGGCCCTGAGGGCAAAGAGGGAGGCATACTATCTTTGGAAGGAGGGAGCAGCCTCCAAAGAGGAGTACTCTTCTTGT
>JAGPOW010000304.1:56254022-56268093 GCA_030014935.1 Caiman crocodilus | reverse complement strand
TGACCCCAGCACTTGTTTCCTGCCATTGGCAGGGGGTCAGACTAGATGGCCTGCTCTAGGCCCCTTCTGACCCTAGTTACTATGAAACTATGAAACCTTATGCCAAATTCTAAGATTCCACAAACAGTTTCAGAAGGCTCAGTGGCATTTCTTGTTTAGAGGTACATACAAGTTCCCAGTCTTGGAAGGCCCCTAGAATAAATGCGAATCTCAAGGACCTTTGGTTGTAAAGGGACAAAACAAGCCCTTATAAATGGGAGAAGCTCTGGATTCAAATTTCTAGAAAGAAGTAAGAAAAGCCTGAATATGCTACATGCACTTTCTACAATAAAGAATAGAAAAGGCAGCAAAGAAAAACCTGACAGACTTTGTTTCAGTGAATACTGACCGGGAAAGAAACATTTAGAATCTTTGGGCACCTATACATGTGATGAAGCTTAGCACACATCGGAGCAGACTCAATTGAGTCAGCTGTGAGTCTGCTGGAGTGTACTAATTAGCTCCAGCAGCCTCTGCATCACATGTATTCAGCACCCCAGCATTTCAAAATGGCTGCGGGGGCGCTTTAACCAAAGCTCCTCGAACAAGCTTTAGTTAAGGTGCTACTGCCACCACTTTGAAGCACGGGACACTGAATGCTTCTGATGCTGCAGGAGTTTTAATTAGAGCCACTCTCAGAGCAGCTCTAATTAAAGTGGCTTCCCCTCCATCCTGGAGCAAATGTATAGATGCTATTTAAGTTTAGAATTTGACTATGTATAAATAATTAAATATAACTTTTTGAATTTATAATGGTATATTATAATTGTGATGTAAACCAAAAAAGGACATGCCCATCTTGCAATAGATACAGGTCCAGAGAAAAAGTTTCACAAAATAACTGTTCTGCCACAGGCTCAATACCAGTCTGAGAAGGCCCTGGAGTGAAATGGATCAGTGGGTTCTACAGCTGAACTCTGCCCTGTCTGCTCTCCAAGAAATAATCTTGCTTCTAGTCTTCCAACTAGAACTGTTTGCAGTTTCCTTTTTTTTTTTTTGACCCCTACGTCATAAGTGTTCTCAAGGGACTATTATGGATCTTTGATTCCTCTAAAAACTTCTGTGCTTGGCTGGTTAATGGTTCTATCTTTGTGCCACTAATTAAAAGTAATATTTGAAAAATTTGGACTTTGTGGCCTTCCCCTACAAGTTAAAAAACCAAAACTAAAAAAAAATTAACTTCCTTGCTCTCTTCCTCAAAAAGTTCCCATTAAAAACTGAAGTTGCATTTGAAAGGGTCTTCATACCATAATTCAGAAATATACAATATATTCAAAATATGTAGAATGCTAGTTTTCAAATGTATAATGTAAACTGCATTGTGTTATGTCTACAAGCTACCTATGTCTGATTAGTTCTTCAGTCCTGAAGTTAGTAACTGAAGGATTCTGAAGATGCATTTTTTTCCTCTCCAAATCTAAAGTTGTTCCAACAGAAAAAAGAAAAGAAATTAAAGTTAAAAAAAAATCCAGATTCAGGATTTAATGTACACTACACTTTCTGAAGAGCTAAATTATCAAATCCAAGGTTGTATCTGTAAAGTTTGTGTACATTCAGATCCCAAAGAATAGTCAAGCAATTCATTTGTGTACGCATTAGTTTAGTTTGGAGAGACACTATATATCTCTGTTTAAAACTTCAGTCTTAACGTTTTCTGCCATGACAGCAGACACTATATGCAAAATACAGAATGATGCTTCTGTCAGAACAAATCCCAGATGTAACCAACTGAACCCAAATGACTTAGAGCAAGGATGTTGTGGTGCTTTGTTTTGTTGTGAATTATTTCCAATCTTCTTGTCATACAGGTGCACTAAAAACTATGGGTTGGGTTGAGATAGATTTCTCTTTCCCTATCTTTAATCAAATAAGATGACTGAGGGAGACCTATGCAGAAGGGGCAACCTTCTGCACACTTAGCCTAGCAACCTAGAAAATGTCTCTAACTGTATTCGGTGTTTAATTTTTTTCCTTTTCAAAATATCAAGTGATTAGATCATTTAATATATTATTTAGCTAACAAAATTTCATTAGTGAAATAGAACTGTCCACACTATAAAGCTGCAAAAGTGTGCCATGAACCAATAAACATTTTTATTGAACTCGTAACTTGATATGCCAAACCAAATTTTATTAATTTTAAAAAAGCCTTGCTTTGGACAGAGGGTATATATGCGAAGTTTAGTTCAAAGTAAATTTTTATAGCAAGGTTATAAACAGCTGAAAAACAGCATTTATAATGGAAATATTGACAACTCGAAGATGTTTGTTTCTAGGACCTCTATCATAACAAAAAAAAAATTATACACATGCCACAGACATATTTGAAAAATAAATACCACACACATACACACATATAAAACATAAATAAAATAAGCATATAAAGTTCTCTGCAAGAAGGACTTGTTACATTAAATACACATTACACAAAAACATAGATGCACACATTCCCCTCTCCAACTGTCCATAGCAATTACACACCGCCCACGTTCAATATCCTTTAACCACAGCCTATGAAGTACCGTACTGGCATAGGTTGCTCAGTATCATCTGTAAAGTAACTACGCCAGTTTTTAATGCACAACGGAAATCTGGTTTGCTCCCAGCTGCTGGTATAATAATTACTGTCCTATGGTTGCTAAGAGATACTCTGACTTTTTTTTTTCCAAGACTACTAAAGCATTTCTGTGCGCACAAGCAAAAGGATGCTGGGTAAAGCAATAAAATGACTCCAGCTGTAGCTCTGCAGCAGAATTCAAAGCCAGATGACAGCTGTAGAGAAAATGAAAAACAGACTGAGCTTTCCTCTTCTTCAAAGCTTCTCTCCTCACTTTTCCCCCTTCTCCCACTTTGTTAGCGTGGAAGAGAATTCAGTATTGTTCTGCAAACACTGTTAAAAATGTTCTGCTTTAAACTGAATGATTACACAGAAGGATGGATAAGAAACCAAATTTCCTTTAACTCCCTATCTCCTTGTATTTGCTACCTATGAAGCCTGAGATTTTGCTGTTTGATTCTCTTCAGCACTAAAAGATTTTTTCAGATTTTTTTTAATTTAAGTGACACAGACCTCAAAAAATTAAAAGTATCCTCCTTCTGTTTTAACTGTTTCTTAGACTTAGACTGAACAATTACTTTCAGATTTGACAGTAACACTTCCACGACAAGCAATCAGTTACATATTTTCTGGCCTACATTCTGAAAGTATTTTGAAATGTTATCAGGATTTGTTTAAATGCTTTAAATCATCTGGATTTTTTTAAAAAGAAACCTGAAATACATTTTTCACCTAAATCTACTTTAAACAAATTGGAACTCAAAAGTTTACTATCCAAATTAATAAAATATAACATAAGATGACATACGCTTTAAGTAGTAAATATATAGAGACTAACTCACTTAATGGGTATTACCCAGAAAAAGAATGAACATTTTCTCTTCCTTATTTGAACATTGTTCCACATATGGAAGTAAACAGCCTTAATAAAAAAAACCCCATAGTTGATTCAAACAGAGAATATAAATGCTGGTTTTTTTTATTTTTTTTTTGTAACTGCTTGGAGTTCACTCAAGTTAATCTATTGTTTGAATCATGTGCAAATCATGTGTAATAACTTCTTAATCATGTGTTACCCAATAAAAATGACATTACAAATATTGTAGTGTCATCAGTGAATTAGTTCACACTTATTTGCAAAAGGACCTTCATACTACAAGCTATTTGTGCAACAGAAATCCTAAACTAACCTAGTTTGCAGGCAAAAAAGAATGCCAATTAAATATTACCTTTATACAGACACACAAAAAATTCACATCCTGCCTCCCTGCTTGCAGCAAAATCACTTTAGACAACATGTGCAAATCACAGGACTTTTCCCCCACTTTGGCAAAAAAAATCTGCAGCATCTGCTCCTGAAAACTGTTCAAGCCCATTCCTCCTGTTCCTCCCCGCTGCCCTTTAAAAAACAAAACAAAACAAAACAATTCAGGCTTCAACTGTATTCTACCCCAGGAAATTCAAGAGAAAGTCCTTTACTTATTCATTCACGATGATTACGAAAAGGTGTTGGTGGCCTGTGAAACGCATTCATCTACTTTAACAATAAAATCTTCTAGGAACTGTGACAGATTTGTTGCATCATCTCCAAATTAAAAATTAATATAAAAATTTGATAAAAAAGACAGGTAAGTATTCAAAGAAACACTGTATGGAAGGAGATTTGCTTATATTTCATTATATATGATCTTAATTCTTACTTTTGGTTTAGGGTTCTTAATAAATTCAAATAAGTTATATCTAGAAGTTTATACTTAGCAAAGAAAAACTATGAAGACCAGCCACTTTAGTTACAGATAACTGAGTGCAGAGACATGAATACTTACTGATCAAATGAATCCTGCTTTTCTTACAAGAAAATCAAACGCAAGACCAAACAACTGCCCATATATATGACCAATAAATAGGTCTGTCTACTAAATGGGCTAAAAGCTCATCCATTAGAGCTTGCGTGCCTGCATGTAGTTTTAAGTACATACACCTGCCCATCCACTCTATAGTCATACTGTACCCAAATTAATTATACACACTGGACCATATTAACCTTGATCTCAACCAGGACCATAGATTCTTATCCCTGGAATAACTGTTGATTTGTGTCCCTCCAAGTGTTAATTGCCTTGTTCCTCTCAAATGATCTAATCAATCCACTTATTGCCTGTTTTCAAACCATCTCCCTTTCCCTTCTATATAAAATCTTTTCTGTCTCCAGTCCATTCTTGGCATCTGATGAAGTAGGTTGTTACCGATGAAAACTCTAAGGCAGTGATTCTTAACCAGGGTAATGCCAGATCCTTTGAAGTATGCTGGGAGGTGTAAAGGGATTAACAGATGAACTAAGCAGATAAACCAGGATCGAGCTTGTCTGTCTGCATCATCCCTTACTGCCCAGTCCCTGTATGAAAAGATAAGCACTGTAATATATGAATTATTTTTTAAAATGTAGTGCCATTCAACTGAGAAGTTATGATGGGGTGCTCCAAGTCCAAAAAGGTGGAGAACCACTGCTCTAAAGGTGCCAGCCACCTTGCCCTACCTTCTGCCTGAATTCAGACTAACAGTCAGAATCACCAATTAGTAATTAGTGTAGTAACTGAACAAAGTATAAATGGTATTTACCTTAAGAGACTTAATAAAAGTATACCAAAAATTTTCCAGCAATAAGCTACTGAAAGACTAATAGCATAATTTAACTACTTATGGCAATAACTAGTATTTCTAATTCTTGCAAGCAAAATAAAACCTACATAGTAAGAGTAAGGCCAGATACAATATCAAAACATGAGATGACAGTGGCTTAAATAAATGGCAGTTTTAATCCCACTTTAGTCATTTAATAGTCATGCCATTCTTAAATTGAAAGCAATTATGGAAAAACAAAAAAGTGCCGATTAAAAAAACTATCACTTTTTAGTTTTAGTAAAGTATTTTATGTTTGAAAAAGAACATCTAAAGCAGGGGTATCAAACTTATCTGGCTCTGCAGACCAGATGAGTGGCATGAGGCTGCTCCACAGGCTGGATCAGGCCCATTGAGCCCCTGCTCACATGCCTATTCCAATGCATGCGGCACCCACCTGGACTGGTCCAGGATACTTGTCAGTGAGCGATGTGGGCTGCACAGCCTGGGACACTTACCCCAGTAAGCAGTGCATGGCCAGTCCTGTGCATCATGTGGGTCAATGAGGCAGCACCAAATACCAGGTTAGGGACCTCCATGACCACATATTTGACTCTCCTGATTTAAAGCAGCCACATTAAAGCAATCTTTCCTGAAAGTCAAAATAGACTGGCTTGCAATGAAAAGGGTGCCTTACCACTACCAACTAGATTTGATTGCCAATTAGGAATCTTTTTATTGTTCACTAATCATGAGAGGACAATTTTATGCTTAAGCCACTTGCCTAGAAAGTGCGAGTTCAAAAATCCTTTCTTTGCTCTAGCTAGAGAATCATGGTGTGACTACAGATTACTTATTTTTTCCCTTGAGCTTCATTTGGAAAAGTAGTGATACTGATAACTGTTTCTGCAAAGACCGAGGAACTGCTTCTTCCTCTTAGCAAAACTAATTAATAATTGTAACAACTTATCAAGAATGCAGTGTACACTCCATCCCCAACACTTAAAAAGCAAAGTTGGACAGTTTTCTTTTAAAAAAGATTTGCTACAGTTTAAACAAGAATTAATGCAGAAAAGTCTATACAAGGGGTTCTGTCCAGATGATCACAAAGGTTGCTTTGTGTTAAAAAATAAATAACTAAATGGTGCTTTACTTTAAACTCCACATGCCCACACATCGAACCCAACGCATGCCCAGAACATGCATCACATTAATTGGACCCAGCTCATCCCATGTCTATAGATTGAGTGCTTTAGTGGGGCTTTTTTGGCACTTTTATCTAATAGCTGATTGAATCAGCTATTGAATCAGCCATTAGATAAAAGTGCCAAAAAGCCCTGCTGAAGTGCCTGATCAATACACACTATGCAGAGCTGGGTCGAACTAACACACTGCTTCTTCCAGTAAGCCATACGTTTGTTTTTTTCCCCCCCCACATCTGTCAGCAGCCATTGAGTTTGTAATGTACGAATCAAAGGAAAACAAACTAATGAACAGGAGCATCTTCCTAATGATTTTTCATACATTTCAGTTACATTGGCTACTTTGTCGCTTGCTATTTTCTCATAGGAACTCCTATGCTTTTGTAAAGACAGGCAGGCATTATATTTTATTTTATCTTCCAGCATATTTAATTTTCTATATTTTGCAATCTGTATGTCCTTTATTGGGAACTTGTAGGCTCATATGTGCCTTTGCTACACTGATAATATCCCCAGAGGTTTCAGCAGCAGCAGACCCTATGCTGCAACTTACTTGGTTTAATTTAAAAAAGGAAAGTCAGAATGAAAACAAAGAAATGACAGATATTTGAAACAATTGCAAAGGAAGAAGTATCTAAATTATTATTAAATTTAGCTCTTACAAATTAAATGGATTTCATAACAGAAAGGAAAGCATATTTAACAGATTTATATTAGCAAATACTACAGAAGTCAATCAGGCATATAGCTTTTTGCTATGAATTTCTACACTTAGTAGAATAACTAGAGAATATTTACTGAAACCTCTAATAAAATGTGAATATACTTGTAGTGTTTTAAAATGTTCTCTTTGTACATGTATACAATGTACAATTTGCATAGTATGAGCTATTACAGAAGTCTATACAAACTTTTTCATTAAAGGATAATAACCTAACAGAACCTACTACATACATGTCAGGGAAATATTTTTGAAACATTGGGGAAATTGTCTAGACAACAAAAAATAGACTATTTTACCAAAAGTCAGAATTCTGCTGAAAGAATTCTGCACAAATGCAAATGTTATAACATTGTTTTTTGTGGCAGTTCCTTGCAAGGCTTAAAACAAGTTTCTCTTCTCCAATATGCTCCCCTTTTGGAAACAATATATGCTCTAATAATACTGTCTAAACTACTTCAATGATAGATTCAACTATATAGGGACAAATGCAATATTGCTGGATGTGTGACAATAAAATAGTAGTTTAAAAATAAGTGCTTGGATTTCTCTATGATTAAAACAAATATTACTGCATCCACCTTTAACTAAGTTACAGTGCAGATTAAAAAAAATTGGAGTTTATTTTATTTTAACACTTCTCGCTGCCCCAAATTAAAATGCTTGCATGGTCAGATAAGTGTCACATTCAATTTTCAGGATCTCTTTCAGTAATTAGAAGGATAGCTTATGAAGGCCTTTGTTTCTTCAAATACAGTAGAGTTGGATATCTCTACTTACAAGCCACTTTCAGTTTTTTCCTTATATTGGAATACCATCTCTTTAATCATTGTTGGATTCATAATCAATTTCTCATATGTTACTAATTGCCCACTAATCTTATCTTTGCCATTTTCTACATTTCAATGCCTTACCTTACCTGTATAAACAGGTTAAAAAATGTGTACAGCAATAACCTAATGTAATGTATAAGAAAAAAAAAAATCTCTTTAAAAAGTTGCTTTAGAATACCACTAGTTTTGAGTGAGTCTTAAATCTTTAAGGAGAATGTTGTGTGTAAATAATTAATCCTTTATTTAAATGATGCATTTGAAAGGTGAAAAATAAAATGTGTGCATGAGTGGGAGAAGTCAAGATTGCCTTTGTATTTCTCAAAGTAGTTGAGGCTAGAAGACCTGTCTGTATACTTGAAGTGAAGGAAAACCAGTTTGTCTAGCATAGCAATGACATTTTTGTTTATTTTATTACAAAGAAACTTGGAATATTTAAAATAACAAATCAAATTCTCACTGTATTCAATGGCAGCCCTTTGGTAAGTGTCATTATTTTGTGGTACCTGAAGAGAAAATTTTTTATACCTTTTAATGTTGTTTGTAAAAATTGCTCAAGGACAGTTAAAAAAAAATCCTGCAGTGCTGCCAGGATCAATAAAACTTCTAAAAGCTGCTTATGAACAGCTTTAATTTTGGCACGTTTTATTTAAAATTCTTTGAAATTCTGTGATTGAGAACCGATTTCATTCTTTTGTTTGAACTGAATCCTTAGAAGCATTTCCTCTATGACTCTTTAACCTTCATGTTATTTCCTGACTCCTCCCTACACCCAAATCACTCACAGTGCCAGCAGAACGTACTGTTATATAATGAAATCCAGTTAGCAAATAAAAGTCCTGGATTTTGTAGGTCAGTCCTGGCTGGTTGCTGAAAACTGAAACAAGAGTCCCGGAATCACAAGGGCATTAAGTGCAGTCTAGTGGGGAGGTGGAATGGCACATTGCGACTGACTGTCTGGTGCATTATAGCACTCTGCCTCCCTGCCAGACTGCACCCTCCATCCCTGACCACCTGCCTCTGCTTGCAGCAGCACTGTTGACTTGGGGGCAGTGCCCCAGACTTCCTTAAAAATACGGTCACCCTATATATAGTGCTACAAATTAACACCCGTCTGTAGCCTAAAATAGGAGATGGACTGTATGTTTCTTCCAAAAAGGTGACTTATAAAACTTTGTTTTGAGAACTCATTCTGAATCATTAAACTTGAAACTTCTTTGTTAGTAACAAGAATAACCCAAACAACAACAGAAGTCATGTAAAGGTAATTTTCTCAAAACTTAAGTATATGATTGATAAAGTTAAAGCACTTACTTGATAGCTATCTTCAGATGCCTCAGCTTCACTTTGTGATAGTGGACAACCTTTGAAAACATTGCAAGAATTTGGTCATTTTTTTCATTGTAAAGTCTTCCAAAAACATTTAATACGCAAGAGTTAGACACACACATAACATGTTACTGCAGATGCAATGTTTATCACACACAGTGATGTCTCCACCATTAATTAGAAAAAAGTTCCTTCTTTCAGATTAATAGATTTAAAACTTTTACAGGGGCAAGGTAATAAAGAGAAAAGAGCAATCAATGTGCGCTCAGAATGTTACAGATTAGTCTTTCATTTTCTCTTTTAGAGACCTGGATGTTAAAATAGAAAGCAACATATCTCAGCCCAAATCATCTAGTAGGAGAAAATAATTAAATATTTTTCCTTTGAAAGAATAAGTATCCCTTTGTTATGCATACTTCATGCAAGTGAAAAACATACTTAAAATATATATCAAATGGATTTTTCTGTATACAGCTCTCCATTATTTGAAGCTACTACTTACATATATATGGAAGGGAACACTTAAATAAATATTGATCCTCTCACCCCCCAACCTATTTACTGTGTTTCTACCTTACATTTAACAGTCTTTGTTTCCCTTGTTTGTCTGTTCCATGAAGCAGCCATAGACAGCTCTAGGACGCTTTTTAATATAGAAAAACATGTTATGCTAAATAATTATCAGATAAAAAACTTGTACTCAGAACTATTAGGAAAGTGTCATTAAAAAACCCAAACAAACACCAACTAAGTGTCTAAGCCGACAGAGATAGTATTCTTAAGGATGTCAGAGCAATCAGCATTACAGTTTATACCCCAAGAACACAAACTGACATACTGCCAGGAAATGCTAGGGCAGGAGTAAGCAAAATGGCAGATCCAGCCAGTGGCTGGACTCCATTTCCCAGCAGCCTCTGCCCATGTCACTCTGGCTGGTCTTCATGGAGACCCCAGAGGCAGAAGGGCCATGACAGCCCCACACTCCCAGGGTTTTCCTGAAGAATAGCTTGGAGCACTGCTGGCAGGTGTGCAGCTGGGTGGGGAGCTGCTCCAGGATCTTGCGACAGTGACAACACAGGGCTGGAGCTGGGACTGAGCCGCGCTCAACAGTCTGCACACCCTTGACCACAGAACCATGTGGCCATAGTGGTGTGGACAGGGCACAGAACACTAGCCATAGTGGTGTGGACAGGGCATGCTGGGAAATGGAGTCTGCCAGGGGCCCAATCCAGCCTGTGGGCTAGATACTGCCCACCCCCGTGTATTCCCTGATGCATACAAAAAAGGATCAGCATTGGGAAAAGAGAGTCTAGCAGTTAGAAAACAAAACAGAACTAGGAAGCTAGGGATATGTTCAATTCAGCACCCTTATAGGCTTCTGATATGTAAGGCACTAAATCTTTGGGCCTTCATTTTCTCATCTGTAAAATGGAGAAAATGCTAAATCACTCTGGCCCCCACTATACATTACGTATATTATAAAATTAACTGGTTATTCGTATAATAAATTTAGGCCACACCTAGAAAGTGAGACTGGCCACACATGCAAAGTGATTATCACACAATTAACTGATGAATAGCACAATAAATTTAGACTAGCACAGGTACAAAATAATTTTCACATGATAAAAATGACTATACAGGTATAAAAAGAGCCAATCAGCTATAAAGTTAGTGCTTGAAAAGAAATCTCAGCTACTCTCTAGCTAGTTTCTATCCAGATTTAATTTGAACATGTAGCAAGGCCCTCAGGGATGTTTGAAACTACAATAATTAAAGTTTTTAAAATATGTGAGAAATCTTTCTTGGAAGATTCTGCTTAGGTATTATTCTGTGTCTAACCATTATAACCATATGCTGTAGACTAGTCCAAATAATGAAATACCTTCAAAGAATTAAATCAAAACACTCTTGGATGACATGACATCAGATTCATATGGATAATCTGAAAAACTACAAGTCAAACTAAGATATATACCTTGAGAGATATCCTCTACAGCCCTACGAATACCCCTGTCAAATGCTCTTGCATCAGCAGGACTCTGAAAGGTGAGGCCAAACTTTTTGTCATCAATCTTCCAGTGATGAAAAGTTGGGGTAACTTTGTTGTAAATTAGGTCTTTCTTTAATGTACATTCCAAGACCACCTTTCCAAAGAGAGAAAAACAAAGATGTTAGCTGAAAAATGTATTAAATATATTTGAAGAAAGAACAGTCATTATTCTGGGTAATTTAACTTCAGATCGGATTCTTAAAAAAGACTTCTGTTTCAATTTTTTCCAGTTGCATCACTGTTTAAACCAGGAGTGGCCAATCTGCAGCACAAATGCCACAAGTGGCAGTGTGACATGGTAATTGGGGAAGGGACAGGCATCACAATGGCAGACAGGGCAAGGAGCAGAAAACAGGGAAGATCAGGTAGGGAGCATAGGATAGGAAGCAAAAGGCAGAGCTGAAGATTGAATAAGGATCACAGGGCAGGAAGTAGAGCAATGGGTCAGGCAGGTGCAGGGGACTGGAGTAGTATTCAGGAAGGGTCCAGGGCTAGTTTGAGGCACATCTATAAAAAAAAAAAGCTTGGGTCTCACTGATTTAAGCGAAATGCAGGTCTAAACTTGGGACGTGAAAGATTAAATGGTTAAACTATAATTATATTTATACTGTTAAGGCATTACAGTAAATGTTTAACAGAATATTTTTCTGAAGCACAGCTTGCATTTGCTAGGGTGAAGTTAACTTCATCAGATTTTCAAACTAAATTGTGCAGATTATTGCATGGTTTACCAGTACTGCAGAGCAGTGTGGTGTGTCCCTCAGCCCGGCCCATACATATACATTTTGTCGGTTATTTAATTGATGCAACAAGAAGAGTTTAAATAGCTACATTTTTTAATGATATTTACATCTACAGTTTAAGCCAGCAGCTTGTGATGGCAAAGCACTGTTTACACAAAATAAAATTAATTATGACCATAATAGATTAAAATGACAATATTGTAAAACAATTTTTATCTAGCAATTATAAATACCTCCTGAAAGAAGACTATTTCCTTGCAAGAAAAATCCCTCATTACTAGTGTACAATGGTTGTACCAGGAATGCACTACCCACATTTTGATATAGGTCTTCTGCAATTTCTAAGGAAACCAACAAAAACTACCAGATTACTAATTTTCTTAATAAAAATATGTTGTATTTTGCAGTTACAAAAAATACTGTGTTCTTCAGTCTCACCAGATTTTTTCTCTATCGCCAGAGCTCTATATATAAAAATTGCTTTAGGCCTGGTAAAGACATTATACTTTTGCTGGTATAGGTGATCAGAAACTAGTCTATACCTGTAACAGAAATGAAGTGCAGTGCACACTGACTGGTTAAAAAACAGCAGAACCCAGTTTATGATTTGCACCCTGCCCTTCCTCCCTCCCACCCAAAGGGCTAATGTTTGTACCAATCTAAACTACACCATTTACAGAAAACTGCTTAACTTAGCCTGATGCAGAATTGGTCTTTTTGAATGTCTGTACCTAGTTTTTGAATATACTGCACTGAACGTTAGAATTTATCCTAAGTCCTTTTGTCCAACACTTTTTCTAGTCTATTTTGAAGGGTATAGTTTGATGAAACCTCCTTTGCGTCCCCTCAACATACTTAAACAGTTAAAGAATTAAATTATGTTTGCTACTCTTCTGAATTCTTCCAAAATGATTTATATGCCAATGGGGAAATCTCCATCTTTGGAGGTTTTTTAAGGCCCAGCTAGACAAAGCCTTGGTTGGGATGATATAGTTGGGGATGGTCCTGCTTTCAGCAAGGTTTTGGACTAGATGACCACCTGAAGACCCTTCCAAACCTAATTTTCTATAGTTCTATACTGAGGTACACTATGTATACTTCTTCCTTGAAGAAGCAAATTAAAGCCTGCTGGGTTTTTGGTTGTATGCATGTTGGTCTAAGGACACAAGCAAGCAAGGTTCTTTGGGTAGATGTGATATCTTTTACTAGACCAACTGAGCAGTTGGAAAAAAAGTTCTTAGCAAGATTTCGGGTGCAATCACCTTTCTTCAGACATATGGAGTCTCCTATGACTTCCTATTCCTGAAGAAGGGCGATTAAGTCCAAAAGCTTGCTAAGAACTTTTTTTCAACTGCTCAGTTGGTCTAATAAAAGATTCACAGATGTTAGGGTCAAAAGGGACCTCAATAGATCATCGAGTCTGACCCCCTGCATGGGCAGGAAAGAGTGCTAGGTCTAGATGACCCCAGCTAGATGCATATCCAGCCTCCTCTTGAAGACCCCCACGGTAGGGGAGAGCACCACCTCCCTTGGGAGCCCATTCCAGAACTTGGCTACTCTAACTGTGAAGAAGTCCTTTCTAATGTCCAGTCTAAATCTGCTCTCTGCTAGCTTGTGGCCATTATTTCTTGTAAACCCCAGGGGAGCCTTGGTGAACTTCACCAATTCCCTTCTGTGCCCCCGTGATCAACTTATAGGCAGCCACAAGGTCACGTCTCAACCTCCTCTTGCAAAGGCTGAAGAGGTCCAGGTGCCCCAGTCTCTCCTCATAGGGCTTGGCCTGCAAGCCCTTAACCATACGAGAGGCCCTTCTCTGGACCCTCTCCAGGTTATCCACATGCCTCTTGAAGTGTGGCGCTCAAAACTACATACAGTATTTCAACTGCGGTCTGACCAGCACCTGATAGAGGGGAAGTATCACCTCCTTGGTTCTGTTCGTCATGCATCTGCTGATGCACGATAAAGTGCCATTAGCTTT
>JAGPOW010000304.1:56218887-56250415 GCA_030014935.1 Caiman crocodilus | reverse complement strand
AGTTTCCCTTTACTGTCTACATTAGATAGATGGGGAAATCTCCATGTCACTGACCTCAGACAGGAAAAACTTTCTTAAAAATAACACTTAAAAAAACACCACCTGAATGTGAAAGTATAGAACAAGAAATAATCCACAGACTGCACTGTGTTAAGTATAGCTTCAAAAGGGACTGTAAATTCTTATCCCATTATCTATTTTAGCTTTCATAACCCATATGTCTCTGTGGGTTAATTACTGTAAGTCTCTTTCAATCTCCTAAATCTATTGACCTTTCATCTATCTCGGCAGTGCCCCCTCCTTTCCTTATCATTTGTATTTAAATTACATTCTTCCCTTCCTATACAATATCCCTACAAGTCCATTCATAGTATCTAGTAAAGTAGGCTGTAACCGATAAAAGCTAATGCCTTTCTGAATTAGTCTATAAAGGTAACACCCTGTCTTACCTTCTGCATAACTTCAGGCTAACACGATTAACATTTTATCTACATAGGTTAGGAATCATATCATATTCTTTAAGAACCCTACATTGTAAAAGAGGAACAGAATATGATCATGGCTGTGCTTTGTAGAGCCTGGAGCATGGTGCTGGTAACAGGGCCAATGAGAGAATCACATACATGATTTATTGCCCAAGATCTTGACAGTTTTACATGACTGGTACAGCAGCTTTGAGCAGGTAACAGATGACTTGTTCATCTCTCTCATTCTTCATACTTTGGCTTCATGCTTTCCTACAATTCCTGCATCCCCACCCCTGCAGCTTTGTACTTATAAATACAGCAACTTCTTGAATGGCTGAGCAATACTTTGTTTTTATAATCTAAGATGCACTTGGAACTAGGTCATGAAGCTGCACTACAACCCTATTCTGCAGGACTCAATACATCACGCTTTTGGCCCAATTAGTCAAAATCTCTTCCCATCTACTTTTGGCCATTTCTGCCATTATACATAAATGGTGTATATATACAATTTTACATTTTTCCTGGATCCTGGAGGTTTAAATCTAGATTATTTTCAGGGCCCATTACTTCCCAACTCACCTGGATGAGAAAATGAGAAGGAAAACAGAACCTTTCCAAATTCCAGAACAAACACAGAGTTCAGGGTTTAGACCCTCCCTTACTCTCCGATAGCGAGACAACCCCATTACAACCCCCGACTCCTATGAGAGCAAGGGTTTCAGACATAAAGCAAAGGGAGTGGGACTCTCCCTTAATTCCTAAGCATCAGCTTTACACCGATCTGCGGGGATTAATTAATTTAACTGAATATTGCATTCCATATTTCTTCCTCTATACTAAAGGGACAGTGGAGGTTGTCAAACACTAGTTGGGGTAAATGTTAAGTAACTGAGACCTCTTGAGCTATAATCACAATCCTGGTTTGCTTCCTCAAACATGAAAAATAGGAGTGAATCTGGAGAGACAGGAAGAGAGACAGAAAACGAATGAATCTGGCTCTGGCCCCTGCCTCCCTTCCCCCCTACCAAACACACTGAAAAATGGTTTTGGGTGTATTTCTGAAACCCTTCATCAAATGACCCCAAATTTAGACCACTAAAGCCAGGTCTACCTTGAGTGACCTCTGTCTGTAACTATATGTCTGTATGCATGAGTGGCATGAATAAACAAATGCCATTTGCTAACTTACCTTGTATCCCAACTGGCTTTGATTTTGAGCCTGATCTAATATTTCATTGATCTGAATGCTACAGCCTCATAAGAGTTAGAGAAAAGAACTAATGCATGTTATTAAATACACAATGGATGGAACACTAAAAGTTAAAGAAAAAGCTGTAACACTTAACCCCCTTCCCCCAAACTCACAGTAGTGTTCCTGGCAGACAGACAAAACAATTTTATTTTCTGAGCATAAATTCTCAAAGTAGCAAGGTTTTAAAACTTAGGAAGAAGAGGCTCTATTACTAAACGTAACTATGTATTGAAATATTAAACATAGCTCTCCTTTCCACAGTTATATAAAGTTCATTTTGAATACCTTGGTGGATTGCATTTTCAAAATTTCACTTACATTGGAAGGGATTGGCAAAGCCATTTGGCTTTGGTAGGCAAGATGACATGTCTAAACTGAAATATAATTACAAAGCCACACTTTCAAATAAATTACTTTTGCATGATAGTGTTATTAGTGTCCAAGACACTTGTATCATTGCCTAGTTTTTTCAATGGACTACAAAAAGAACTCTAATTTGGTGTAAACATCTGCTTTGATACTATTTTTCCCATTACTGACAATTTCTAAACACTGGAAGCCAATTACACAAATAAAAATGTGGTGTATATATATGTGATTCTAACAGATAACATCACTACATGTGGACAGGTACAACTGGATCAAAAGTCTAGGGTTTAATCCTGCAAACTACTCAAAAGTATTGTTTTGCTTGTTTGGGTAATTCCATTAAAACCAGTAAAGTAACTCATAGCCCAGATCTATTTGCAAAATGGCTAACACACAGGGAAAAGCAAAACAAATCACATACTACAAATGATGACCCACTATGCTATAACAGTAACCTGCCTACAATCATGTGATATAATGTAACAGTCATCAGAGAACACCTGGCATCCATGCTACGAAGCCCTGCTAAAATGTACATTAGCGCTTGCTACAACCAGTCTAAGAACTAGAGCCAGCCAGCCTTATTCACAAGGTGCACCCTCTTCTCTCTTGCATAGCCCCAAAAAATATCAAGAGGCTCTCAGGTTATGAGAACTCCCTTAGGTTTAGAGGGGGAAGATGACTGCCTATTAGTTTATCTATTTAAATCCACAGAAAGGTTTTTTGCTCTGAAGTCAAAAGTCTCCCATGAGATGACAGGGGACTGAGACACTATGGGCCACAATCCATATGTACTACAAAATTTAGTACTGCAGTTGGTGTCTCAACCAGCAACATTTCTGTAGCATTTCCGCCATTTTGCAGTACTGTAGGTGATGTAGATGTCCATCTGCCCAACTTCTGTGGTGCTAAACGCATTTATAGTACTACAAGTGTTACATCTGTCCAGGGCCCCTCTGTTTTGAAAACTAGTACCTTTGAGAACTGAGGCAACTGCCAGGGAAGCTGGCAGGACACAAAATCCTGTGCGTATGTATATCCCTTGATTTCCTCGTCACTCCCGGGGATGAGAGGATGCAAGTGGAGGTTCTCCAATACATGGCTCCTTATAGTTGGTGTGATGGAGGGGTGGCCACCTAAAATTTGGAAGATCCAACAAATCCCCTAGACCGGCTGACTTTATTCAGAAGTTTTTTTTATTTTACATGATTTTGTTTACCTTTGCCAAAAATAAAGAGTGAAAGTCCCACGGCAGCAATTGGAAGGATAGAGAGATGCATGTTTGATGAGTAGCGGCAATTTTTTTTTTTTTTTTTTTTTACTGCCTTCTCTCAAGTCTGCAACATCTAAAGTGAAATTGCAGCCTGAAATGGTGAATTTTGGACAGGTGAAAAATTAAGGGGTGAAGCAGAAGGCAAGCCACATGTCTATGCCACACTCCTTTTTAAGGGTTTGCATCTTGAAATGAACGGAATTTGTACATTTAATTCACTCAATTACTTATGAAAAAATACCACCATTCAAAGCTAAATGAGGGGATTAAAAACCTAATATTAGGCTCACTCCCTCTTAAAAAAAAAATTTGGCCCATGCATATTAAAAAATATAGTACCAATGAAAAGTTATTTAATTTCCAATACCTTCACAAAGCAACTTTGTTTTAACGTAAAAAGTTAAAAACAATTATAGCTCCTAAGGCTGCAAACACTTACGCACATGCTTGACTTTTAGCACACAAAATGCTTTATTCAATTCAACAGAAACAATCTTGTAAGTTAAATGTTTGCAAGATGAGATCCATAATTTTTAATGTTTTAGTAATTTTGAAGTAGTTAAATAACATTCCACTGAAATACCAATCTTTATAAATTAGCTGACACTACAGCAACAAATAGCATTAGTTTTCAAATAAGCAAAACTGCTATCTTGCTGTAGGATAGGTGATTTTATCAGAACTGGACTGAGAACTATTTCTACTGTATGTTTACAATGTATACTCACTACCATGACTCCTTTTAAGGGAACAAAATGTTTTCTACTTCTAAATATTGCTTCCCTTAGTTGTATACTTGCTGGCTTCTTAAGAGAAATGGTAGGATTGTTTATAAAAAAAAAAAAAGGAAAAAAGTGTATGTTGTAAACTTATAAGAGCAAAGATGGCACAGTGGAGTAAACGTCTTCTTTAAGAATTTGCATGCTAGAACACATGTATAAATGTGGTTTTTTTCCTGGTAGCATGAAATCTCATTGTTTTGTTGCTTATGAATTTAGCTAGTAATCTTCTTCTAAGTTCTTAACTCATCAGAAGAGACCAACCAAACAAAACAATAGAATGACATCTGCTAAAAAGTGGTGGATTTATAGAATATACTAGTTCTTGTGCAAATTCATTCCTCTCTCTTCAGCTGTGTACATTGAAAATAAACATTTTTAACCCTCTTTCATCTGTCATGCATAACAAATATGCCAAAGTAAAGCTGCCACCTTTTGGGGGTGTAGGTGGGGGGGAGGGGCATGACAAGTTGCAACTGCTGGGATGGACTAGAAAGAGATACAAAACATAATAGGAAAGCAAAAAAATCAGTAGAAATAAGAGTCTCTTTTAACAAGTAAAATCTACAGAATTTCAAGGATTATAGATTTAAGTCTAATGTACGGTTAAACCTGTTGCATTAAGATTGAAGTAAGCCTATGTAAACACAGACAGAGTAGCAGACCTGACCAGGTTAGAGTGGAATATAATTGTTTCAAGCAGACTGACTGGAGCCAGATCTAGGAAGGTGAGGGTAATGAAGGAGGATATGTGCAATTATGTCAAGGGTATTTTGTGAAACAACTTTACATTCCAATATGGAACTAAACAAATGGGGCAAACCAGTTCAGGAAAGCTCAATCCTTTTCTTTTATAGCACAGATGGAAAGAGGTGGCACACCTTCCCCTCTCCCTTTATAATAGTATAATGGTTAGAGGATACTTGTAAAACAGTGGGATTATCCCTAATACCAAACAGAATTACATCTAAAATCTCCCACCTCATCTGCTATTTTGGGACAGAGGCACACTCCTCCCATTTGCAAGGTAAAACTGTTTGTATAGCAGCAGCTGATAGCATATAGCCCATAGGCTGGTTCTGGTCTGTGAAGCTACTGAACCTAGCCCGTGGAACTGTAAAATTCTGCCTGTGCCTGCACTGGGCCTGGGCAGCGAAGAGCTGTGTGGGGGCAAGGCAACTTCCAGTTGTGCCCATGCCACTGATGCTTCTCTCCAGCCTTCCAGGTCCAGTCCGGTATGGGCTGAGTGATTTCAGTGGTGCATCAGCGGTAGGGGGCTTTGCCTATACCACCACCACTTTCCCCAATCTCCTGCTCCCTGTTACTTCTCTCCCTGAATTCCTTACCAGCTGTAGCCCAAGCACAGCTTCCAGCTGGTTGAAAGCTATGCTGCAGCAAGGCAACTTCCAACTGTGCCCATGCTATAGCCAGGGGGTGGGAAGAAGCAGCAGCAGTACAGATGTAAATTTGCAGATACCTGGTCCTAGAGTAGCACTCCCTAACCTACCAGCTCCAGTCCAATATGGGCTGGGTGTTTTTAGTAGTGCATCAGTGGTAGGGGGCTTTGCTTGCCACCACTTCCCCCAATCCCCTGCTCCCTGTCACTTCTCCCACTAAAGCCCCCCACCAACTGTAGCCCAGGCACAGCTTCTAGCTGGCTGGGAGCTATGCTGGGGCTGGGCAGCTTCCAGCTGCACCCATCCTGAAGACAGATGGTGGGGAAAAGTGGCAGCAGTGCAGATGCAGTTTGTAGATACCTGGTCCCAGAGTAGAAATCCTTAGAGCTAGAAACTGTGCCCACACCACAGCTGGGGAGAGGCTAGGAAACATGGCGGCATAGGCTCAGCTCCCAGCTGCCTGCTCTTGCATGGGCATAGGGGAAGCCCCTTGCCACTAACGTGCTGCTGAAGTCACTCAAATCATGCTGGGCTGGGGCTGGGTTGCTCTGGCTCATAACTTGTAAAGGGCTGCAATCCTCTGGTTTAAAGGGACTAAAAACATAAACATCTTTTGAAGTTTCTGAGCAGGGGTGTCAACTTATCTGGCCCAGGCTGGAGAAGTGGTGTGGGGCTAGTCCATGGGCCAAATCAAGCCCCTTCCTTCCCACTGACCCCCTTCCTTCCTGCTTCTTCTCCCTTTTCCCCAGCACAGCAGATCCAGCAGCTGCTCCTGCCAGTCTGGAACACATGCTGTGTATGGTGGATGTCCCAGACAAGCTAGAGCAGCTGCCAGGTTAAGTATGCTGGGGGACTAGTCCTGTATCACAGGCATGCACTGTGCCCTGTGCAGGCCTGCTTAGACCCAGGCACAGCATCTGGGACTGAAAGTTCTGCAGGCCAGATCTGGCCTGTATGTTTGATACCGCTGGTTTTAAAAAAAATAATTCTCCTTCATTACTGTCATATTTTTCTGCACACAACACACCCCTTTCCCCTGAAATCAGCCCTCCAAAATTAGGCTGTGCATATACTGATTTTCTGACTGGGATAGAAATATTCTGGTTTGATTTCTGCTCTGCAGTGCAGCAACAGTTGCATTACTATTCAGGAAGCTGAGGGAGTCAATTGACTTAATGGCTCATTGCATTTCACTCCAGAGATATTAATGACTGTCTATCCTTTTTAATAGTCCTGATATTACTTTAATTAAGGTAACTTTTCTTCTGGAAATGCTGTCCTCTAGCTGCTTCTTAAGTCTCTTTCCTTATTTCACAGCCTTGGAGACTCCTTGGCTGCCTATACATATGCTTTTTCATGTTGTAATTAGAATGCTCCAGCATTGCCTACCTGTTGCATGTATTAAGCCCCTGTGCATTTTAAAATAGCTGCAGGGCACTTTATCTAAAGCTCATTCAATGAGGGTTAGATAAAGTGTTCTGCTACCATTTTAAAATGCATAAGGGCTTAAGACACATGACGGTGAGCAGCTTTAATCAGAACAGCTGTCTGGGAACTGTTCTACTTAAAACGCCACCCACGCTTGAGCATATGTCTAGGCAGCCCTTAGCTTTTTTCAAACTCATAGATCTACTTATGAAGACCAGTTTTCAGCAACAGCTAACAATTCAGCCATAGTTAAGCAGGAAAAGGAGGGTTAGTCAGCTGAAGATTAGTTCCACCCCCATGATTCTGGAAAAAATCTTTTTTCCTCTATTTTGCCTTTCAAGAACAAGGTTCATATTGAACCCAGTGACACAGGTCAGCAACACCAGGAGCAGAGAACAGGCCAGCCAATAGCGGAATTTGAGTGAAGAGTTCACTGGAAAAGTTTGCCTGGACATTTTTTCTTTCTTATCCTTTTGTCACTGTAAACTTGCTAAGTGGAGGCA
This sequence comes from Caiman crocodilus, assembly GCA_030014935.1. Classification (NCBI taxonomy): domain Eukaryota; kingdom Metazoa; phylum Chordata; order Crocodylia; family Alligatoridae; genus Caiman; species Caiman crocodilus. The sequence goes on along the minus strand of JAGPOW010000304.1, from coordinate 56,242,944 downwards.
GGTAAAGGAGGAACAGGAAATTTCTCAGTAAGTATCTGCAGAAAAGGAAGAAAGAGCTAGCAGGAGACTCAACAGGATGGCTGAAAGAAGTTGCAGTGCCTCTGCCACTATAAACCCATACTTTGCATGTACCTATAGAGACTCTCTCCAGACATGGCAACTAGTCACCAAGGCTTCCACCCAGGTTCTAGTCTAGTTTTGCAGGGACTGCTGCCTGCATGTTTCTGCTGATGACAGCCAAGTGGGGGAGTGCTTGCGGTATGAGAGGTGCCTCTCAGTGGATTCTCTCAGGAATCAAGTAAGGGAGCTGCATGAACAGGTGGATAAGTTCAGAAGCACCTGGAAGCATAAGGCCTTTGTGACTCAATGCACAACAAGACCTCCCACTTCATATAAGAAGGATAGCACTGGGAGATAGTCAGGAAGATGGAAGCTTGCTGTTTGTCATCTCTGGCAACAGATGACACTCCTTTTTCAGACCTACAGCTGTCCAGCTGGAGAACAGGTATGACACCTGACATTCTATGAATAGGAGCCTAATCCAGTGGCAGGAGAGGCCAAGCTACACATTTTGGGGAGGAAGGATCCAGACCACTGCTGCCAAGAGAAGCAATGGGCAATGGTGGCTGGAGACTCCACAGAGGCATCCCTCTGCTGACCTAACTTGTTTGCTTGGGAGGTGTGCTGCCTGCCAGGACCCTTGAGATTTTAAGGAAAGGTTGGAGACTCATCCAGCTGTCTCACTATCTCATACTGCTCAACCATGCAGGTACTACTAATGTTGCCAGGGACAACCTTCAGCAGAGATCAAAAGCGACTACATGGCACTATGTACAGAAGTAAAGAGGCTAGGAGCCCAGGGATGTTTTCACTGATCCTTTCAGTCTAGGATAAAGACTCAACTAAAAGCAGATACAACCTGGAGAACAACATAGAGATCAGCTGGGATTTGGCTTCTTCAACCATGGGGTGGGAAAGTGTTCTGAGAAGGACTGGTAGGAAGTGACTGAGTCAAACCCGATGAAGACAGAGAAGAGTATCTTTGCATACAGGTTTGCTAACTGTGTGGGGGTTCTCCGAGGGATGGAGATAAAAGCCCAGAGGTAAGTAAAAAGCCAGGGGACCTGGATACAAGCTAGGACTAATCACATAAACACCTGGAACATTTGTACACTAATACAAGAAGCATGAGAAAGTAAACAGGAAGTACTGGCAGTCCTGGTACAATTGAGGAATTATGATGTAAATGGGATTGAAGTGATGAGAAGTGATGGGATATTCCACATGACTGGAGTATGGTCATGGATGGATTGTTTTTGCTGTTTATATAAAAAGGAAATATATATGCATTCTGAGGTACAGTACAAAGTAAAAGTTAAGCCTACTGAAAGAAGGTAGATCTACACATGTACACACATTCCCACTGCCCTCCACCCCATTTCTGAAAACTATTTTTTCAACAGATTCTTCATTGTAAATTCAAGTCTTTATAACATTAAGCAGATGTAGTAATGGGAAGGGAATTCTTGATACTTGGACTCCAATCCTTCAAAAGTTTTATATACATGCTTAAAACTTTAATCACTTGAGTATTCTCACTGAATCTATTGGGACAATTTACCTGCTCAACTCCGCAGAACTGAAGCCTTAAATCAAAAGGTTAAAAATATTTAAAAGATTTTTTTTGAGGAATCCTGTGCAAAATAATGCTGGAGAGAAGAGAAAAAAAATAAGAGAATTGGGTAAACATGGCATGTTTGAACACAGGATTACAGAACCCTTCAAAAAGAAGCTGTAAAACTTGTTACTACACAAAAAAGATTAAAACCTAAACAGTTCTAAGCATCACTGATCTGTTCCTTGCTAGAGTCCCTCTCAGGAAATTTCACTGCCTGAGCATCCTCATGTACTTTAGTTATCAATCAGATACAGGGGTCTTGTTTCTTTTATCCAAACAATGTGTTTTTATACCTTGGGAGTCCCAGGCATTAGAAAGTGGTCTTTTTGGTCTCGCAATACTTTATATTCCATTTTTGTGAGGTTTCTCTTTTGGGGAATTTTGCTGGCCCATGCTCTAAACTGAAACAGAGTCTAATTCAGTCTCTTGTGATGCTCACTTTGCCACCTGCTTTGCAGACAATATCTCCTGTACCTGGCAGGACTTGGAGACTACCACTTTTGCAGGAGAGTCAGGAGTTCAGTGTTGAGGAAGGAGTTTTGTCCCATTTATATGAATCAATTTAACCTGCTATCACCCACTAATATAGAGGGTAGGATAAGGGTGACCATCTGTGTGCTAGACCTGTGTCTGTCCTAACTTGTAAAAGCCAGCCAGGGCAGACTGAGTACACTGCTGGCTAGGGTTGTCAATGCCTCCCTTTGGGAGGACAGGGTAGCCAAATTTCTCAATTAAACCCCTGAAGACTAGACAATGTCAGTACTCTGGGGTTAAAGACTACTCATGTCAGATGCAAAACTGCTTTAAGAAGATATCGCTTTGAACCACCATTAATGGAACCAATTCTGCTATATGATCAGATTTTAGCTAACTTGGTTTCCAACTCCCTCTGCACTCTAGCTGATTACAACACCCCCACTCCAGATTTAAAAAGATCCAAATAGCATAGATTGAAATTTGAAGAAACTCAAAGTGAAAATACACTGCAAATTTAACAGTGAGGGTCACATGCCATCAGAATAGAATATACTGTGTTACTAGTTCAAGATTGGATGGCTTTTTAAAGCAGATTCTCTATTGCATGTAGAGGTTATAAAGCACAATGCAGGAATTATTGGGTGAAATTCTGTGGCCTGTGTTTTGCAAGTAGTCAAATTAAATAAGCATTAGAATCCCACCTAGTCTTATACTTTGAAAAGAAGATGCTCTTGTGTAACTGCTGGATTTCAACTGCGTAATCTGGGACCTTATACATGTTCTTCAGATTCAAGCTAGCTCACATCTCTATTTTGTGTGCTAAACAGCTGGATGATGGTTTGGTCTTGAATAAGTGATGTGAAAACTGCCACCATAAAAACAATTACTTGATTAAAGGACAGAGGGGCCTTGGTTGATACAACACTTGCTGCTATCATGCCTACTAAAAACACTGTAAACTAGACATCTCTTCGTTATTCTAAAAAATTCCTTGGTAAGATGTTGAATCTCATGGGTTCTGCTTACAAGTAATAACAACAATACCATTTCTTTGAAACACAGGTCGCTCCTTAATGAGTTCCCGAGGTGGTATGAAAACGTTTTTTCCATCAAGTGACAAACTCTTTAAGACTATTCATTACTAAATAGTAAAATCAGCTGATCAGAGCTCAGAGATCCAATGACACAAACAGTATCTTGAGACAGTTTGAGGAATAAAGTTTGAAGGATACTGCTTGACATTGCTAATTGTTCTCTCGATTCTGCATATCACAGCGCATCAGTGACATAAATATAAGGGAACAGAGAAACAGTCTCTTCAGTCAGATAGATCACAAAAACCCTTGAGAAGCAATCTGAGCCAGAAGGGCTGGTTTATCTATTTAAAGTAAAGGACCTTATTATTGCTACATTAAAATTAGCCCTGATATTTTCTTTTAATATCCCCAAAAGGAACTTGAACAAAAACTGAAGGACCTCTTGTTCTCTAGAACTAGAATAATAGATATAAGAGCAATATATTGGCAGACCGAAAAGGGGGAGAAAAGACAGAAAAGAAGAAAAACATTTTATGTTTCTATGAAGTACCTCCCCACTTCGAAAGCTCACTTATTTAGCCAGGAAGAAAAGAGACAAAAATGTCTTCAGATAAGAAACTTCAAATGGAAGCCTCTATGGCACATGAAACAGGGAGAAGAGGATGAAAACAGAGCAGAGACTACAAAGGCTTGCAAGTCATGGGGGGAAAAAAAAAAACATTTTTAGTAAACTTGTCTGCAAAATCTTTTTGGGATCTGACCGCAGTAGTATTCATGAAGCTTTTCCTTTGTTGAGAGAAATCTTGACTGAGAACAAGAAAGTTGTTTCTGTAGTCCAAAAGTTTAGTTGACTTGTCACTATGAATCAGGAAACATATGAATTCTACCAAGCTACAAAAAGGCTCACAGGTAATTCTGGTCAAGCACTATAAAATGCAGCAGGGCAGGAAAAGATCATTACAGACATGCTCAAAATAAGCAGCACAGAGTTTCAGTGGCATTTCCCTTCACATAGAGGAGACAATTTGCCATGAAAAAAACAGGAAAAAGGGCTCATCATAAAAACACCTAGGAAAAGGGAAAGGGATCCAAGGGACTAAACTGGTGAGAGATCATTCTTTCTTCTTAGAAACCAAGATCTTTCTAATGATAGCCATCTCCATACGCATCCATAAATTAAATGAAGCAAAAAATTATTGCTGCTAAACAATTAGATCTTGTGATCAAACAAATCTAAAACTAAAGTTTTAAAAGTCAATTATCCACCAAGGATTCCACCATTTTAGAAGGAAGACCTTTGAGTACTGTTGATGAGCTTACTCACCTAGGCAGTATCTCCACAGCAACTACATTTACTCCTCAGCAGCTAGTGTGGGCAGATAAGCAAAGCTTTTCAAAAGTTTCTCTCAATGAGGAAATGTAGCACCATCTGTGGTAGCACTAAGCAGCAAATCTCAATTAGCATGCTTCTGTGAGTACTGGAGTCATGGGAGGGTGTCAAGATCAGACAAATAAATTAAATAAATTTTCACTGTAAATGCATACAGTGGAGAATCAAAGTGATCAGCAGGGGGCAAAAAAAGAGAGAGCATTGAGATCTTAGAACAGGCAAAATTATTATCTGTGAGACTTACCTGGGCTACACTGCAAGATTGCTGATAGGCTTCCTTAACAAACCTTATTTTGATAGCCTCAGAAAAACGGAGAGACTTTGAGCCATAGCATATTAAAAACCTGAAGGAACAGACTTATGGGCTACCAACCAGAGCAGACTAACTAAGGACAGAACTGGTTGGTAAAAGTTGACCTCTACCTTATGCACATGATAGTAACAAAAAAGAGTGGACTGTAAACATAAGTAAAGAAGGGCTCTGGAATATCCCTGAAAGGGGTCTTCCTGTTCCAATTCAATTCTTTTTACGATCTTCAGAAAATCTATTACTGGGAACACTACTCTGACCTTCCTATGTTTACTCTTAAGAGCACATAAAAGAGCAGATTGGGTATGTATTATAAACACTCTTGTATAGTTTGTTAACAAGGTGAATAATATCCACCAAGATTTCAAATCTCTTCACTTTCCTGAAAGCTGGGCTAGTCCTGCCTTCTTCCAAAGATTAGGTGGGCAAATATTGACAGATGCATCACTTATTTAGAAGATTATATTAGCCAGGAGACACCAATTAACTACTTTTTCCTATTTGGGCAGCCCATTACTCTTTAAGCAATGACAGCAGGGTGTTATAGAGGAAGGACCTGCCTGAGGCCTTGAGAAAGTGTCAGAGATTGCACAGCAAGGAAAAAAAAAAAAATCAGCACTAATTTGATGGAACTTTTCTTAAAATCTAAGATGACAAAGTTTGATCAGCAACAAGTTAAGGCTAGGATAATGAAAAAAAGTGTACAAAGTAACTCTCTAAGGGGCTTGGAATGATTGAAGTCTTCTAATTCTGGGTGTGACCCTTTCTGAACAGTAGGAGAAAGAGGAAAGCAAGTCTTCTGCAAGAGTTGGGAAACTAAATGCCACTTACCCTGGGGAATGTGGAAGAATTGGGAAGTGTGGGAGGGGAAGGCAGTTTCTCATTTAAAACAAACTCCTTGGTTTGCCACAGTTGCCAACAGTGCAAAACTGACACTTCCTCATCTCCAACCAAATAACTATTAATGCAGAAATAAGAGGAACATGAATAGGAGAATGAATGACTAACAGAGGACAGAACAGACATAAGAGTTGTGGCCTTCTTGTTATACATATTTATTCCATTTATAAGTACAGTAAGTCCAGCATCTTGGACATTTCCTTCCCCTCTGACTGATCTAGTCCACAAATCCTGAAGCCAAACTGTAGCAGGCAGAAGTATCAAGCAGGAGAAACTGGCTGAAGGTCTCTAATCACAAATGTCTCCAAAAGCTATCCTCAAATGATATACAAGGCATATAAAGTGCTAGTAACATGGGGAAAGAATTGCAAGTGCACAAGGTTGTGTAGGGAGACCAAGAAAAATTTCCAATTTCTTCTTATATAATCTAGTCCAATTTGATGAGAGGTGGGCAATTATTTTGGCTGGAGGGCTGCAGGGGTAGCCCCACCCCTAGTCACCATCTTGGGACCTGCAATCCCACCCCCTAACCCATGACCTTTGCCACCAGAAGTCCTTCCCCTTGCCCCCAGAAGTATTTCTTTTGGGAAGGTCTGCCATCTTAGAACCAGAAAGCCCCCAAACTGTATACTAAGAAGTCAAACATCCACAATTACAGTTTAATTTTATTTAAAAATATATTTTTGTCCTGATTTGTGTGTGTTTGTGTTGTGTATATAGAAATGATTGCATAAATGACTCAAAATTAAGTCTTACTTTTGTATATTGGAAGGGGGTGTGGGGTGTATGGGTGTGCATGCACATAGCAGTGAGCGGGGCTGCCCCCAGAGGCACATTGATGTGTATGCAATTGTGTGTGGGGGAGAATTTGAGGGGATGGTGGCCATGCATGGGAGCTCTCCCAGAAACTGTTGCTTGGCTCAGGAGAAGAGTGGTCCCTCCCCCTTGCTGCTGTCTGACTATTCCTGCTGCAGCCACCCAGCACTCACGCTGCAGCAGGCTGTTCTGCATCTCTGCTGCACTACTGCGACCTCTGGGCTGCCTAGTACGACAGCAGTGACAGTGCAAAACAGCTGCAGGGCAGCCCAGGTGGTGGTGATGTGGCAGAGAGGGTAGCCCAGTGCAGTGCAGACTCCAGGTGGCTGTAGCAGGAATGATGGTACAGCAGCAAGGTGGAGCAACTGCTTTTCCTCGTGCCAAGCAACAGTTTCTGCTTGGCCACTGCTGCTGCTGAGCCTGGACAGGTGAGTCTGGGTCAGGGCTGCATATGCGGGGTCAGCAGCAACGGTAGCCAGAAGGAGCTGCCCCTGCCTGGGTTGCCTAGAAAGGCAGTCCAGCTGTGACGCTACTGCAGCCCCACTGCCGCCCCCCAGGGGCAGCAGGACATGCCATAGCCGGACCATGGGCCAAACAAAGCCCCTTGATCAGGTCTGTGGGCCGTATTTGCCCACCCCTGTATGAGACAGAAGGCAGAAAAAGGATTAATTAGGACTGAAATAAGCAAAAGGCACCCACATAAAAGAATGAGTAAGATAAATCTAAAATGCAAATTTCACCTTTCAAGAGAAAAGAAAACCTGGGACTGGCTTTAAGGTAATCATTTAAAGGAACCTTGACAGCTATGAATACAGATAACAGATTAGATCTAGTTATTAATTTTTAAAAAGCGAGTGGTAAAGCCTATTTTATTGTGTTAAATATAAACTAACAACTATTTTTAAAAATGAAAATAATGAACATATAGATAAACAGTACCTGAGGTAATACAACCTCTATAGCCATTGTCTTGACATCGTAACATGCATGCTTTCTGACTACATTAATCACTCACTAAGCCATGCTGTTTTTGATGGGTCTAGGGACAACGTATCTTGGAGAAAACTCCTTCAGTAATTTGTGTTCAGTATCTCCTTCCACCTTAAATCAAAGTTGCATAATTCCTGAAGTTGTCTATTTCATGCTGCATTCTGGTATTAAAGATTTTTCCGTAGAAATATAAGGTTTCCTACTCATTCAGTTGGATTTCAAATATTATTTTGATATTAGTTTGTCAGATATCAAGCAGTAGTTAAAGATAATCCGCTAAAATCCAGATACAAAAATTCAGCTGTCACCTTTAAATGTGGAATTTCTTTTGGAGTTTTAGTAATATTTCAGTAATATTGTACTCTTGTCCCTTTATTTCCAGACACTTGCTGACACCACAGCCTCTAAGGTGCCTCCATTAAGGATACAATATATGTATACTTCGTTACCGTTTTATCCCTGAGTCGTTCTCCATGGATAAGAAAATCAGCACAGCTATTCTCTTCCTGGTGAATGACTTTGAAGACTGTGACATAGCTCAGTCCACCCCCTCCAAGTGGTAACCATCCGCCACTTGAGTCATCACGGGTCATCACCACAGCTCGCACTCGTGCATAACTATTACTGGAAAAGATGTAAAAGAACAAATAAGCTTTTCTGTAAACATAAAATAGCTAAGCATCCAGTTTCATTTGAAAACCCCCAAACTACATCAGCTGATATAATGGTTGCTGAGTGTTTTCTGTGCTTACTGCAGTCAACCAGAAGAAACCAGAGCTTTAAAAACTATCTGCTAATAAATTAACATATTCTTAATTAAGAGTTTAAAATAAAATTGTTCAATAGACATATCCTTGTCCTTGGACATTTTCTATATAAATATATTGCATTGGAAAGCCTGGATATCAGAAACACTAAAATATGGCATAAGCCTCCATTCAAGATACAAACTGCTTAAACTAAACCAAACAAATCCATACAATTCAATGTTTTAATTATTTCTGGGAAACCAACTGCCAAATTATTTTGACTAATCAGGGAGTAAGTGAGATTATCAGCATAAATTCTGTACATAGTCCAAAAAGGAATCCCAGCCCCACTGATACCAGAGTAAAACAGGCCCTAAGCCAGGAAACAAATTTATTTCTATTTGCTTTACAGACTACAAAACTTTACCAGTCCCAAAAGTTATGTTCTGTAGATTAAAAAAAAAAAAAGGAATTATTTATAGTTCTATATAGTATGAGTAATAAGATCATAATTCACCAAACCATAGATGTTTCACCAAACAGAACTTCATATTTATGCACAACTAAAAAGTTATTTATTGTAGCGAGAAAGAGAAAAAAAGATAAAACAATCTTAAGAATATTTGTGTATTTGCACTTAACATTTATTATTAGCTTCCCTTTTCTAATACCATTTAAGGAAATTAACTTCCATTTCACAGGTCATATATAGTTTTGATATTTGCAAAATAAATGCTACAAGAGGCAAGGATCTTTTGGCGATATCTTTTATTGGACCAACTACAGTTGGGAGAGATATTAAGATAAGTTTCAGACACTCACTGCCCTTCTTTGGGTCTGAGAAAGAAACATCTTTGCATGACCTGAAGTTTGCATAATTATGGTCACAGAGGATGTAATAACTGAACTGAAATCTACAGGAGAGTACTATTTATAAACAAATGCATTTGGGATATGAGACAATGATTTACTAAACTGTCAATTTTAAAAACCAAAATATCCCATTCAGATTTGCAAAGTGTCTATAAATATTTTAAGTTTGTGGTGTGGTTTTTGGCTTTAATTGGCAATTCACATTAAAAAAAATGCAGGTTTTTCACCACTTAATGGTCAAATACTCAAAACTGAGGAAACCGACAAATGAAAACCCGTTTTAGTTTAGACACCAATGAAATACAATTTGTTTATCAAACATCCCCCCACCCCCACTACATTTAGTAACTGACAAACCTTTGCTACTATCTGTAACATGAATGATATGCGTCTCTGGAGGCTGAGGGGGCATGGCGACTACCCACAAGCAGCAAGGGTGTGACAGTGGTAGAAAGCAGGGAGCTCCCACAGGCGGCCACAGCAGTGGCAGCAGCAGGGGAGGTGGGGGTGGTAAGCACCAACCAGCAGTTGCCACCACCCATAGATGCTACCACCAGTGTTGGCAGCAGCCAGCTGCTATCAGGGACTGCATGCAGATGCCACCGGCAGTGTTAGCAACAGGGGCGGGAGGCAAGGTGAGCATCAGCAGTGCTTTTTGCAGGGGTGCACCATTTATCTCAGGGGGTGCATGTGCACCCACATGCATCCCTTATGCATCATTAATGATCTGTAATGACAGCTTAAGTAGATCTTTGGGCACTGTAATTATTTAGCAACCCCTCTTACACAGGAGACAACACAAATATGTATATCATTTATGTACATATACATACACAAATGCAGTCTACAATCACGGTACTCATTCATATATTTGAAAAGGAAGATCATTAACCAAATTTATCTAATATTTAACATTTCACACAATACTGAAAGTCAATGAATCTTCAATTTAAAGTCTAGAATTACACATACTTTTTTTTCTTTTTAAGATTAAAGAACTTAAGTGTACACGTAAACATTTATAATGCATATGCCGCACACTTCCTTTGACCAATGCTCCCTGAAGCATGAATAAACAGATCTTTATGAAGGATATCAAACCTACTACGGCCTCCATATGAATCAATGGAGTATATGGTAGTGTTACAGTGATGGACCACAGCTAACTCAGAGGCAGCTTGGTCCAATATAAGATTTTTTCATCCCCAACAAGTCTTTGCCTCTCTCTCTATATTGGGAAGTGCCAGTTTTGTCAAAAATATTATATTTCAACTTCTTTTCTATTAAGGGAACCACAAAGGGACATTCAAGTTCACAAATAACTGAAGGTACTGTTATTTAACTGTTATGGTACTTCAAACCATTTTAAATCTGAAATATTACATTGCCATAAAGTTAGAACAGTTTCAAAGCATTCAAAGGTTAAGGCTTAATACCAGGGACAGGCAATTATATCAGGCAGAGGACTGTTTACTGAGTTTTGACAATCCATCAAGGGCCGCATGACAGGCAGCCAGGGGCAGATATATATTAATCCTCTAGATTTTTTTAGGGATCTTGCAGGCTGGACAGAATGGCCTGATGAGCCACATCCAGCCCACAGGTCACATTTTGCCCACCCCTGCTTAATACTCTCAAATCTTAAAAATACCCTGTTGGAAGTAAATGAGCAGAAGTAAAACAAAAGGAATGAAAAGAATATATTTGTAAAAAGAAACAAAATCTTCAACATGATTCACTGCTTTAAGATTGGGTTAGGGGTGGGGGCAAAAGTTGGGTTAGTACTTGCACCACAGCAGAGCTGAGATTCAGTAAGCTGGGTCAGGGTAGAGCATGCCACATCAGAGCACAGCTGAGACCCGCCTGGTGGTTTCCATTTTCTCGCTCATTCTCTTCATGGAGGAAGACAGTACTCCTGTTGCTGTTTGTACACCAGTGCTAAAGCAAGCAGGAAATTGATAAGCTGCACCTGGGTGCTCAGCATGATTGTGGTGTGCTGGGGTTGCACCCCAACCATGTTGCCTTGGGGCCAGTATCCCCCACCAGCCCTCCAGGCTGTAGGGATCAGGGGGGTTGAAAGCTTGCCCACAGAGCAAAGAAGTGGGAAGGAGTGGGAATGGTGCATCATGGGATGCTAGAGGAATGAAAGTAGAGTGCTTTATCTCCCCAGAGCAGACTAATAGTTACCCATATCATTCCAGAGTAAACAGATCAAAGGCTAACCCTTGCTTGAATTGGCATAACTTTAAACCATTTAGAGGGTACTTAGCTTGGGTTGACATCCTAATGGATGAATGCTCCTGTTTTAAGTGCCTTTATGGCCGTTTAAAAGGTAACCTGTAACACCATCCTGATCCACTGTGTGTATTAACTGAAGCACAGAACATTCTTTTTTGTTTAAAAAAAATAATCAAGGAGAACTTTTTGTCTATTTTTTTTTTTTTTTTTACTTTTGCTATGGCACTTAGGATCTTTGGGAATAATTAATTTAAAACACCTGCTTAAAAAACCTATAACAGGCAATTTTACAGCTTTCTATGTTTAGAAACTCACCTCACAGCCTATTTATTAAGTAGCACTTCAACAGGCAAAAGGTTCCATTTTCACTAGCCCTTATAAATACAGCATAAATCAGAATATAGAATAATACAGCATCAGAAACAGTTTCCTGAGTCAAATCTGAACCGAGGGGCTCTTCTACAGGCTAGATCCAGCTAGGGGCCCAGGGTTGTGGTAGTAGGACTGGCAGCCAAAGGGTGAGCAAGGCTGTCAGAGGCAAGAGCCATGTCCACCAGGGCCCAAGATTCTGTGGCAGGCTGCACCAAGCTGCACAAAATAGCTCTGCAGACCACATTTTGGACACACTGGGCATAAATAATTCCACCTTTCAATAGTATCAGAGCTACTGGTTCCTAAAATGTCATGTTCACGGGAATTTTAGGATTACATTTCTCCCATGAGTTAGCTATAGGAAATGTAGAACAGACAAGATTCCAGCACCGGTCAGCAGCACTGGAGTACTTCTTAGTCACAGATTTAATGAATATGGAGGTCTTGGAGTGGGGAACCTAGAAGCCTTGAACCTTGTTTCTGTTATCCTTCCCACAAGGACTCAAATGTGAAAATGGGTAGCAGCACTAACAACTCTTCTCTATGTCATAGTGCAAATTAGTCTGAGGCCACTTTACACTGTGAATGGAGGAATTACATCTACAAGGACCTGGGCACCTTATGGAGGTAAGAACACAGTTATCTTAACATGATAACATTGAGCTACAGTTAGTGAATGAAGCAGAAAGTTTTCCACAGCGTACAACTCCTTTGTTACAAGATTAAAGGAAACTCACTTTACCCAGAACTCACAGCAAGTTTTCCAATGGAAACTATCAAATGTGTACCCATTAAACTTGAAACAGTTTCATAATTTTACATAGCAAAAATTCATAAAATGACTGTGCTTTGATTCCACATGGTCTCACAGCAAGCGTTAGCCTTTGTTAGCAGCGTAAAACAATTTTGAATTTAGAATGGAAACAAAAAATATCAGGGAATAACTGCTGTATTTAGCCAAATCCATGATGACTTCAAATTTAAGATGACCCCCCGATCCCACCTGTCCACTTTGGTGCCTGTCCCCTTGCCTGCCCATCCCAGCCACTGCCTACCCTATACACAACTCTTGCTCTAGCTCTGGCCCTGGCCCCTGGGGTTGGAGCAAGAGCCACAACAGCTCTCACTGCAGGCAGCTTTCCATATGCCATTCTGAGCTAGACACCACACATTTCCCCTCTGTGCCACATAGCCTCCTCCTTCCCTCTGCATAGTCTCCCCACTACTTCCCTACTTTGCCCCCCACTCTCTCACACTACTGACCTTATGCGACTCTAGCTCTGGTCAGGCAGCAGCAGCAGCTCCAGCCCTGGCCCCAGTACTTGAATCCAAAGGTGAAGCTCCCCCACCCACCAGCCGAATTAGGGAGGAGGCAAGGGGGACAGGTCCTAGTCTTGTATGCAAGTCAAACCATTGAAAGGGCATAAAAAACAGGATGTTAAAATCCTAGTCTGATAAAAATGTATCATTTAAATTAGCTGATAGTGGTTATAACTCATATTATAAATCCTAAGAGTTTATAGGTAATCCAGAAGGAAGAATGATGTCTGTATGTATCATAATACTCAAAAGCCCCAAAGTAGGACTAGAATCCCACTAAATTGTGGGATTCTAAGGGAAACACAGGTGTCCTTTCCTAAAAGAATGTTGAGTTTCTTCAGTTTGGTGGAAGTATGGGTTTTTTTGTTTTGTTTCAAGATGAATAAATAAAACCATAGTTTACAGCCACAGAATTATGCATTGCTGTTTGTAACCCTACTCACAAAGTTAACTATTCAAGGTGATTTTTATAGTTAAAAATGCTAAACTGTGCATTTGGAAGTGTGCATCAATAAGAATTAACATTGTGTAACTACTACACAGTGCAAAATAAGTTTCCATGGATTTTCAGCATATTATTGAAAAGAGAAGTTGCCATTACACGCACAGCCTTCCATGTTTGAACACTAAAGGCTACTGTATAAGACTGAAGAAAAGGATATTTTGCACAGTAGAGCATCTGGACAGTTGGAGTTATTTTTTCTAGGGTAAGGGAAGAAATTGCAATGAATAAACAAACAAACAAACACCTATTAAAACAGTGGTGCTCAACTGCTGGCCCGCAGGCCAAATGTAGCCTGTGGAACCATTGCATATGGCTATAGAGCTCCCTATGGGGCAGGAAATTTGGCAGCAAGGGAGCAGTAATTAATATGGTCACTCTTTCCCCAACAAATTTCCAAATTCCAAGCTCCTACTGCCAATCACATCTAGGCCACACCCCTGCCACCACATCTGGATCCGGGCTAGGCCACACCCCTTCCCCCTGCAGGCAAAGATTGAGGCCCAGCCATGTCCCTGTCCCTCATGGAGTCAAGTCACACATCCTTTCCCTGTAGGGCCAGGTTGTGGTTTGGATGCCCCATGCCCCCCTCTGTGTAACTGGATGGTACCCACTGCACTGACTCTGGTGCTGATCAAACCCCACAGCTAGATACGACCTGTGGACAGATAAGGCACTGCCCATCTGGCCAGCCATTGAAAAAGGCATTCTGTCTTAGCATCTAGACTAGACTAGCATATTTTAACTAGGGCACCGTGCTCTGTGTTGGCATCTCAGACTATACTCTTCCTGAATCAACATGTTACAATCCTATCTTAGAAGCTCCACAGCATTCTTTGAGTATAAAGGACTTTCTGTTTACACTTTGGGAGGGGTTGCAAGAGCCATTTACAGAGCCTTGTTATCTAAACAGCTCAAGGGAGTACTTTATGATTGCAAGGAGACAAGCAGTGGAGCCTTTATGAATATATTACAAACAAGGTAAGTACATGAGTAATTACAAAAAAGGTATTGTAGTAATATCAAAATCAATCACCGCAGAAGATAAAATTTATAGCGTATTTACTCCATTTAGGTTAGGCAAAAATCTATACTTGAAACAGGGTACTACAATTCTTGTATTCCTGTGTGTCCCCGCATGCTTGTTTAGCCTTTAAGACTGAGGTTTGGGAGTGTCCCAGAAGAATAAATGGACTGGCGTATACCAAAGCGAATGAGTCCTGTGCTGTAGAAAGGAAAGTTAGTAGTGTGTAAAGGTAAGTGGGAAAGACTAATTATGAAATTCTGCAGCATAACATGCATGTCTGATTTCTTGAGCATCCGCAATTACTTCTTTGGAAGCAAGTTCAGAAGTATCAAAAAAGTAGACCTAAGGTTCCTTTATTTGAGAAGTATGTAGATCTGGGGCTAAATGTTAATGTTCTTCATTTCTATTCTCCCAGCCTGCAGGGATCTGAGTTTTCTGTTTCCTATGGAAAAAACACAGATTTTTCTGCTTTAAAAGGAGAAAATCATGGGGAACTGTGGGTTTCCCCTTGCAGGCTGGAGAAGTTCAAGCCTGAAAGGGGCTGCTTGGGGCTGGGGGAGGTGGGAGGCAGGTGATCAGAGGCAGGGGGCACCACATGCACACATGCATATGGCCAGCAATACAGCCAGGCAGCATGGTGGAGAGCAGCTCCCTGCAAGTAAGTCAATAGGGGGACATAAGTGAAGCACGTGGGAGGACAGTGGGGGGCACAATTTGTGGGGAGTTCTAGGGGGTGGCACCATCTTGCACTAAACCTGTACAATAAGGAAGGGAGTGGGGCAGGATTGGTGGTTGGGGCTGGAAGCACTAGCCAAATGATAAAAACAATTAGTAAATTATGATAAAATTATTATTAAATCATAATACAGATATTAAATAATGATAATATCATTATTACAATGATTCAACTGATAACTCTCACACACACACACACACACACACACACATATTAGTGGTGTCTTATTTTAATCATGGAAAAATGCAGAATTTGAGAGTTTTAATCAGAGAATTTAAAATTTTAACAGAGAAAACTAGGATCCCTTTCTAATCAATAAATCATTTTGTACCAAATCCTTGATGACTAAAATACCAAATAGACAAACTAAATCATAGTAGAATATCTTGCAGGTAATTGTGGCTTTGTGACAGGGCACTGTGGATGCCTATCACTTTAAGACCAGAGCCAAGCAGCCAGCAGGTGCTTGATTGAGGCAACCATTTTAGATCCCCAGCTGCCTATTTAAACAGCTCAGTTTCCTGCTGCCTGGCTCTAAGACTCCATAACATCCTGGAGGTAAGGGAGGAGCTATAGGGAATCGTTTAGGAGGCTCCTGGTCCTAAGCATGACCTAAAACTACACCCTGCCAGGACTGAGTGGCCTGGTGGGGCTCTCAGTGGTGTGGGAGCCCCCAGGAAATGCTAGGCCAGTTATCACCCCAGTGAAAGGTGGGTAGGGGTGCCTTAACTCTACCCCTCACCTTCATGGATAGGTTCAAGTAACACCAGAGGTAGCTTGGGGGGCCAGGCACAGCTGTGGCCACCTGAGCCCTGTGGGGTGCAAGACCCTAAGAGACCCTGAGGAGGGAGATTGGGAGCCAGGCATGGCTGCAGGCACCTGAGCCCTGTGGGGTGCAAGAACCCAAGAAGGGGGAATGGGGGCCAGGCACAGCTGCAGCCATCTGAGCCCTGTGTGGGGTGTAAGACCCCAAGAGACCCTGAGGAGGGAGAGTGGAGCCAGGCATGGCTATGGCCACCTGAACCCACTGGGAAGCAAAGCCCTGTGGCCTTAAGTGAAGGGGGCAGAAATGAGGACCCCAGTGAGGGGGTAGCCTCAAGTGAAGGGGTGGAGATCTGGAACCCCAACCGAGGGGGCAGCGATGAGCAGTCCTGAGTGAAGGGGGTGGTGTGAAGCCCTGAGTAAGGAGATAAGAATGCCCTGGTGAGGGGTGGACCCCAGAAAGGGGCAGAAATGAAGAGTCCCGGGCGGGGAGGGAGGGGAGGAAAACCAGAGGGCCGAGTGCCCCCCTCTCTCTCTCTAGTTGCCCCTGGAAGGGGCCAGAGTAAGCCTAGGTCTGGTCGAGGAATTGGCTAGCCACTATCCTGGTGAGTGTCATGGGGATGTCCCAAAAGACAGTACTTCTGCCACCCAAGGGATTGACTAGCTAAACTTATGGCCTAAGGGGCCCGCTCCAAGAGGGAGCAAGGCAGAATAAGTTGTTGATGGATGAAAGAGACCCCGTGAGACAGGGTGGAGTGTGCGAGGCCCAAGAGGCAGGCGGTATGTGTGTGCGTGAGACTGAGGCCTGATAGTGTAGCCTAAGCTTGATCCGGCCATAGGCTGGGAGCATATCATCATCTGCAAGGCATGGGCTGCAGTGTAGGGGAGGTTCGGAGCCGCAGATGGTGCCCCCTGGCATTGGGGCATAAAATGGGCAGCCTCCCACTTAATTAACAATCTAATTAATAAGAACAAGGCATGGCAGGAGAGTCAGGTGGGAGGCGTACCCAAAGGCAAGTGGGGCAACTAGCACTATGGTTAGATAGGGAGCCCCACTTTGCCACAGGCTCCTATAGGAAATTTTTACCAGCCTTTTTGTTCATTTTATTATATTTTTAAAAAAAGCTACTATCCCTTCTATAACATCAGTAAACCTTTTTAGGCTCAAGAAGTACTAGATCTTAGCTTTGACTTTTTGGCTACAGAAATGTAATAGAGAAATTCGGTCATGGAAAAACTCTAAGAATTACAGTAAGTCAGATTTTTTTTTCAACACTGTGGATTACTATTTGAAATCTCTGGGTTTATCTGGTGAATTGCATGTAAGTGGCTTGCACATGTATCAGGCTAAAACTGCATTCTTAAAAGGATCTCCTGGCACCTTAAGTTGTGGCAACAGCCTGAATCTCTGCCTCAATTACACTTTAAGCTTACTCTTAAGTAAAGTATCTAGATAAAATTTAAAACAGAGTTAACAGTTAGTTTAGCTCCAGTTTTTCCAATCCAGGTTTCTATCCTTAGATCAGTATGCAAATGCTATATAAATCTTTTATGTGCATTACCCACATGGAAAAGGAGATAAATACTCATACCAAACCAAAGTACAATCTGAATTTTAAAAAACAAAGTGAAAAATTCAAATTCTAATCTGGATAAGGAATATTGTGTAAAGTATGTTACACAACATTCTTAAGAAGTTACAGGTTATAGTAAGCATCTAAATTACATTTAAAACGCACATCAGTATTTGTATTAGAGTTCCCCCTCCCCCCCGAACAAAGAGAGAGTATCTGGTCATATAAAACATTCTGAAATGAAGCTCAGCATTTTATGCTAAGTTTTTAAAAAGCTTCAAATTCCCATCTTGTGGGAGGAGGGGGTGGTATTTCTATATCACAAATAAGTAAATTTACATATCAAAGTAGATTATTTTTTGTTCTCAGACTAGTGTGGATAACCAACTTAAAAGGTTCTTTTGGACATGTTTTCTAAACTAGAAAAATATATTTAAAGGAATAGTAAGTATCTAGGTTACTATGAACTTTAATTTTTTTTTTTTAAAGAGCAAGATCCTACAAAATCTAAATACCAGTTTTAATCTAATCACTCAGCCTTATAATTATGGTACATTAGTCTTTATACTGATTTGCATTAGCTGCTAAGTAGTCCTCACTGCTACGTACAGCAGAGGAAACAAAATTGAGGCAAAGACAAATGAAAGGCAAATAATACGCAATCTTCTGAAAATTAATTTTTCAAAGAAGGGGACGTAAGAAAGGGATGAGAACTGATTAATATATTGCCCTTCATATTTTGCAGTACATCACTTGGTTAGACTCAAACATGGACCACAAAGCGTGACCCATGTACAGCTGCACAATCCGATCTTAAATCCCAGGCACTGTTAGCACTAATCAGAAAAAAATTTTCTACAGCAAAAGATGACTATAATTGAAACTATGTGAACACCCACATTTAGAATTCAAAGTGGTCTGCCCCCATTCAATTTTTTTTTTAGGAGTCGCTTATCCTCCTTTACATAATTACAGTATTAGTGTTTAGTACAATATTAGTGATGGTAACAGCCCACTATCTTTAAAAAAAATAATTATTATACTAAACTACAAGGAGAATGCAGTGTGTACACTTTCAAATATTTTTACTTTGAAACAGCAAAGTCCTAAACAAAGAGTTAACACAATGATATCATGAAATAGTTTATTGTTATGCCATCATCTTGTTGCTTCCTCTTTGGATTTTTCAAAAAGTTAAGCTCAGAGTGGATGGTGAGGGTGAAATTTAGATGAAATAAGGAAGTTCTGAAGGACTTAAAGAGAACAAGGCAGGCAGCACAAGATGGTTAGACCATCTGCTTCAGGAAGTGAGTACAGCATGAGAAAATGCAATCATAGTTATGTTTCCTTTGGTAGGTAAAGGAGCCCAAATCAGCAATGAAATCAGTCTAACAGTTCTGGCCAATACAGAGATGAGACGTCCATATTTAAAAAACAGGGCCTTTGTATGATTAGAAGCAGGAAGCTTCTGTGTGCAACTGCCATCTAAGTAGCAAGTTTCTTAGGCAATACAAATACTGACAAGCTCTAATAAATGTTTATCTAGATTTATCAGTCCAGTTACGAATTAAATATCTATTTTTCATATACGCATTCACAAAACTTTAAAACATAGGAAGTAGATATATAGTTAGTATCATTGGCCTCTCTCTTCCTGACTGCTTCTGTTCTCACAGCTGTCTGCAACAACCTAAAGAAACAGCATCTGAGGTGAATTCTCCTTGCTTTTAATGAAGAAATCTCTCCAAAAGAAATATACAGACATGAGATAGCTATTCTCTCTCTTCTGGTCTTTCTTTTCCCCCCATTCTAGATTTCAAGCACAGATCTACTACTAACCCATCAGGATCAGTTAGTGAACAATGACTTTTTAATACAAAAGATGCCCAAGAACCCTGGCAGGCCTCAATCTGTTAGCTCTAATGAGGATGCCTAAATTTTAGTCAATTTAGGATGGTGGAAATCATGAGAACATGAGAAATCTCTTTACTACCCGAAGGAATGCAGCCATTGCTATTTTACTTAGCTGCATGAATGTCAAGATCAGGCAACCATGTATTACTTGCACTAGAGCAATGATCCTCCGACTAGTCTAATAACAGTCACAGCAATATCTTGCAGTTAGGAAGCACAAGAATTCTACCCTAACTCATGAAACTAAAGCAGATAGTTCATTCCAAAGTATTGGCTGTGAACAAAGATTTACCTATTGAAATCAATTAAAATACAATATTAAAAAAAGGAGGTGCTAATCCTGGACAATTATACATGTCTTAAACTTTAATTTGCAAAAACGGAAGACAAGCAAAGCAAGAATGCTGTTTCGGCCTACACAAAATTTTCCAACTACTGCAGGCTTTGTGCTAATTCTAACTGACATTTAGTCTTATTTCACCTTTAAGTGATATTTGGGTACATAACCCGGCACTGAGGCACCATTTGGGGAGTTTGTTTTTTATTAGCTACTATGTTATTTTACTATTTTCTCTGTTTTTCTGGTAAGCCACCCTGAATCTTTCCTAGGACTTGCAGCATATAAATCAAATCAATAATACTGCTTTTTAAGAAATGTTTTATCAACAATGCTTTATGTTCATCAGGAAGCTGCTACTCTTGAAGAGAAGGTTCAATAGCCAGGAAATATGCTCTAGATAACTCACACAGCCGTAACATTCACACATTCCTCCTAATAACTAGATTGTGAAAGGAATAACCCATTTTTGCTTTGTTTGTACTTCAGGATACATATTCTGACTGCAAAGCTTGGTGCTTGATGCACAAAAGAGCCTCCAGTCAGGATGTATATTAAAATCAAAATACTTTAAACAATTTAAACTGTGTTTAATAGTCTTTACCTACATCCACATGATGTAAAGTAAGTTCTCAAACATCTTCTAAATCAGTCATCAACCCAGATAACGACAAAAAAAAAAAAAAACACAGAAAAGTGAAGCCATAATCATAGAAAATTAGAGTTGGAAGGAACCTCAGGCAGTCATCTAGTCCAAACTTCTGCTCAAAGCAGGACCACCCTTACTAAATCATCCCAGCCAGAGCTTTATTTATTAGGCTTTAAAAAGCTCCAAGAAAGGAGATTCTACCACCTCTCCAGGTAACTCAGTGCTTCACTACCCTCAGAGTGAGGAAGTTATTCCTAATATATAACCTAAGCTTCACTTCCTGCAACCTGAGACCTCTGAGAACAGTCTAGATCCATTCTCTTTGGAACCAGTCTTCTGGTAGTTGAAAGTTGCTTAAATCCCCTCTCAATCTTTTCTCCAGACTAACGAAGCCCAGTTCCTTCACCCTCCACTCATAAGTCATGTGCATCTGCCCCTAACCATTTCTGTTGCCCTCCCCACTCGACTCTCCAATTTGTCTGTATTCTTTCTGTAGTGAAAGGCCTAGAACTGGACATTGTACTCTAAAGGGGCTTCACCAGTGCTAAACAGAGGGGAATAATTACTTCCCCTCTGCTGGCAATGCCCTTACTAATGCAGCCCAATATGCTGCTTTCTTTGCAACAAAGGCACACTGTTGGCTCATATACAGTTTACTGTCCATTGTAACCCCCAGGTCCTTAGCTGCTGCTTAACCAGCCTGTCTTGGTGCATGAGATTGCTCTGTCTTAAGTGCAGGACTTTGTACTTGTCCTTGCTGAATTTCATGGGATTTCGTTTGGTTCAATCTTCCATTCTCTAGGTCACTCCAAATCCTAGCCCTCCCCTCCAGCGTATCTACTACTCCCCACAGCTTGGTGTTACCTGCAAACTTGCTGAGAATGCAATCCATCTCATCTTCCAAGTCACTGATGAAGATACTGAACAAAACTAGCTCCAGGACCAACCCCCTAGGACACTCCACTTGATAATGGCTGCCAACTAGACACTGAGTCATCGATTACTACCCTCTGAGCCCAACAATCCATTCAGTTTTCTATCCATCTTAGTCCATTCATCCAACCCTTGCTTCCTCAGCTTGTTTGCAAGAATGTGGGAGACCACATCAAAAACTTTGCTAAAGTCAAGATATATCACATCTGCTGCTCTTCCCACATCTGCAGAGCCAGTCAGCTCATCATAGGAGGCAATCAGGTTGGTAAGGCATGATTTGCCTTTGAATCCATGCTGACTGTTCCTAAATCACCTTCTCTTCCAAGTGCTTAAATGGATTCCTTAAGGAATCCATTTATATACCATTTTATTCCTTGAGGCTCCATTTTTCTAGGGACTGAGGTGAAGCTGACTGATCTATAGTTCTCTGGATCCTCCTTACCTTTCTTAAAAATTGGCACTATATTTGCCCTTTCCAGTCATCTGGGACCTCCCCTGATTGACATGAGTTTTCAAAGATAATGGCTACCAACCAGCTCTGCAGTCACATTCGTGAACTCCTTTAACACCCTAAAGGTACATTGTGTCCAGTCCCCTGGACTTATGCACATCCAGCTTTTTTGAATGGTCCCTAACCTGCTCTTTCACCACAGTTGGCTGCTCACCTTCTCCCCAAACTGTTCTGCCAGGTGCAGTAGTCTGGAAGCTGAACTTGCCTGTGAGGACTGATGTAAAAAGAAGGCACTGACTACTTCAGCCTTTTCCTCATCTGCCACTAGGTTGTTGCCTGCCTTAGCTATTTTCAAGGGGCTTAGGCTAAGCTGCAGAAGTGCTGCTAAGCAGAAGGCCCAAAGCCTGATTCTGAGTGACTGTAGTGTGAACTTTTGCAGATGTGATAACTAACCTAGTCAGCAAGTAGAAGAAACCAAACACAATTAAACAAAGCACAAAGCCTAAAAGGAGATAAGACAAGACCATATATTAAATAATCCATATAAGCTGTATCATAGCTTTTTCTTAAAATAGTAGTAGTGACTGATGTAAACACATGTATTAGATGTCATTTTGCTATAATAGATGTATTTTTTCTTAAAATGCTTAGATGATTTATAAAAACAAAGAAAGGGCAAAGAAAGGAGATAAGAAACCCTCCCTCTTTCCCAAGGATATAAATCCCAAATAACTGACACCTTCCAAGTCCACAAAAGATCTGGTTCAGTCCAGTTTCTAAAGTTTCAGTGAAACAAAGAAATTTAAATAAAACCAACCAGAGGTTTTAAATTAAAACCAACCATCTATAAATCTTGGGCATAGGCTGGAAGAAAATTTGGAGAACTCTGCAAATTCAAGACAACCCACTGCCAGTCTGTGCACCCTCCCACCTCTCAAATCTTCCCAGCCCAGACAGGTGAGAATCTATGTTGTGCTGTTGCAAGTAGCCAGAAAAACTTGAAGATCATTCTCATGTTTTAAGGTGCAAGCAAATCAAAGTTTGGGCTGTAGACCGGTTTCTGCCCTTTTATCACTAGCCTGCCCAGAAGATTACCTGTAATCTAGGTAACAAGGTTGCCTCCCCTATTCAGTAAGGGAGCCACACTTTTTCTGATCTTACTCTTGTTGTTGACATACTTTATAGAAACCCTTCTTGTTACCTTGACTTCCCTTGAGAGCTGCAACTCCAATTGTGCTCTGGCTTTCCGGATTTCATCCCTGCATGTCTAAGAAATGCTCTTATACTCCTCCCTAGTAGTTTGCCAAAGTTTTGAGTCTTTGTGAGTTTCCTTTTGTGTTTTAGTTCACTGAAGAGTTCCCTGCTTAAGTCAAACTGGTCTTCTGCCACACTAGCATCTTCCTGCACACTGGAATGACTTGTTCCTGCACCCTCTTTAAAATATAAGCAGCTCTTCTGAACTCCTTTTCCCCTCCCCACCCATCAGTTCCTTGAGTGAGCCAAAGTCTGCATTTCTGAAGTCCAGGCTTCTTACTCTGCTGCTCTCTACCTGTCCTTTCTGTAGGATCCTGAACTCAATCACCTTGCAGTTGGTACTGCTCAAAAGCTGTGAACCACTTTCACATTCCCCACCAAGTCTTCCCTATTTGAAAGCAGCAGGTCAAGAAAAGCATGGCCTCTAGTTGGCCTCTTCAACACCTGCATCAGAAAGTTGTCCCCAGCACTCTCCAAAACCTTCCTACATTGTCCGCACATTGCCATATTGCCCTCCCAGCAGATGTAAGGCTGACTGAAGCCCCCATGAGAACCAGGGTGATAGAGAAACCTCTGCTAGCAGAAGTTTCATCCACCTAATCCTCTTGGTCTAGTGGTCTGTAGAAGCCACTTACCCATCACCTTTGTTGCTCTTCCCTCTGACCTTAACCCAGAGACTTTCATCAGGCCTATCTCCAGTTTCATATTGGAGCTCTGACTGATCATATAGCTCTTTTACATAAAGCACAACTCCTTTTTTTTTTTCTC
>JAGPOW010000304.1:56176719-56218787 GCA_030014935.1 Caiman crocodilus | reverse complement strand
TCTCCTCTGCCTGTCCTTCATGAACAGTTTATACCCATCCATGACAGTGCTCAAGTCATGTCCTCATTATATGTAGGAATGAATAAGAGAGATGGAGGAACCATTTAAACTTTTTAGGACTTCCCACAACTGAAACATCAGAAACATTTTTTGCATATAACCTTTAATGGCAAAAGCCTTACACATTTTAAGGCAGGCAAGTTTTTCAAAGAGTAACTTGAAGTTGGAATGAAAAAACAAGAGACAGGTGTTCAGGCATTCATATGAGAGGGAGAGAGAGAGAGAGAGAGGGAGGGAGAGGGAGAGGGAGAATATAGGTGCTCCAGCTGTTAGGGTACAGGAGCTCCTCTTCTTTCCCCATAGACCCAAGTCTGGGGAAGACAAAGAGTAAGCTGTTGCTCAACTCCTGCCAGTCACAGGAGAGTCCAAAGTACAAGCATTCATTCTAGCAATAAGAAACTCATGCAAGGGAGATCTCCCAAGTGTCGAAGTGGAAATGTTTTGTAGTGACTGGGGCATATTTTCTCTGAGGGAAAATGAATAAACACCTATATGCTAACAACTACCACCAGGATACAGCAATAGAAACTTAACATCTGTAATATAGCCAGACTGATTAGTTTCATATAAATACTGAGAAACATAATTATTAAGCAGATAGATTTTCTTATTACATTTATTCTGTTAAACTGCAGTTCTATGTAATATAACCCTGCAAAGAGAGTTAAAGTGCTGCTTAGTCTTTTTTTTAAAGAACAGATTTTTTGAAAGGACAGCTAAAGCAGCAGCAGAAATGGACTAAAAATAAAAGCATGATCACAATGTCAGTTTACTTTGTAATTTTTCTGCTGTTCAGTTATATGCGAAATCCTACTACATAAAACAAAAAAAATGGGTTATATAAGGACTGTCAAACTCATCTGGCCCACTGGAGCCAGTCCATGGGCCAGATCAGGCCTACAACATGGCCCAGCATACTGGATACAGTGTCCATGTATCCTGGACTGGCTAGCCACGAGTTTAGTAGCATACAGTGCTGCGAGTGCTCCTGACCAGTCTTGTGTACCGTCTGCCACTCACACACTAAATCCAACCCTGAATGCCATAAGTGCCCCAGACCAGCCCTGGGTGCTATACTCTATGTGTAGTGCATACCAGATCTAGCCCCATGCACTGCAAGCAGCGCATAGGGTCAGTTCAATGCATACCACATGTGGTATGTGGGTTTAATCCAAATCCTCTAGTGACACTGTAGGTTGGACAGGGCTCTGCAGGCCATATTTTTGATACCCCTGTACTATATAAAAAGTTTAAAAGCTAAGCCTATAAGTCAACTCAGTTAAAAATAAATGCATATTCTTACTTCCTTGTCCCACTTTACAATCTCATTTTGCACAACAGCTATTTTGGTATTTCAGTTTGAAAAAGAACAGGAGAAAGAAAAGTGGTTACAGGGATTAGACAGCAAAAAGAGGTTGAAGCTCATTAGCATAATTAATCTGTCAAGAGACAGAGGAAGAATGCTCAACAACCAGACCAACTGGATTTTTCCTGAAATCATCAGCTACCATCCTTGAGATCAGATCCTTCAGGCCAGCAAACAGATCTGAAACTTCATGAGCTTCCTTAGCAGAAGTCTGTGCAACACCAGACTACAGTATATCATACCTGAAGTCTCCTTCATTCCCAGAGATGTTTCTTTCACTTTTCTTATTCATTAAATTCCTTCTGCTGGGAGTTAATCTAATAAAAGTGATAGCTAGCCAGTCCAGCATACATGGATGTGTATACAGAAAGTTCAACTGTTACAATGCAAAGCAACAGCAAACTGGTTCTAAGAGGGAAAGACAGGGGTAGAGGAGCAGATCTGGTAGCAAACTGAGAAAATATTCAGTGGGTTTATCCATCAGTCTAGTGACAGTAGCAAAACTTCCAAATAATACCACCAAAAATGCATCTCAGATAGCTAAATATTAGCAAATCTAACTTGCATGTATTTTTTTGAAACCTTGATCAAAGGAACAAATAAGCTGGCAGTTTGTAAATATTATATAACATTTATATTTACATTATGGCAGAGGATAGATACAATGGTTACAGAGCTATTTAATATTTCTATTAGAACCTAAGAGTGCAGCCTTATACCAACATTATTAAAAATATATATAGATTAATGCTGATAGTCTGTTTACAAAATTAAGTTATAGAATAGGACAATAGGGAGGCAATATCAAAACTCATTACCCAAAATAGGATGGTTATTTCCATAACAAACATATCTGAATTTCACATTAAAATGCAATAAAGATGTAATATGATATACATTACATAATGGTCACATTAAGGATCACTATAAGATTGGATCTGCTTTAAAAAGATTACATATTAAATATTATATATGTTAATTTTAGATAGGGGAAGTTAGTGAGTTAACGGAGTACATGTAAACTGTAATACAGTTTCTCTACAGCTGAGGCCTAAACAATATATATATATTTTATAGCTACAAGACAAACATCAATTATAATTATGATCTTCTGCAATAGTGTTCAATACAGCGAATGTTTTATGTGTGTAACTAGCAGTTACTTTCAAATGAGTTAACACGTACCCGATTAATGTTTTTTGTCTAAAAAGATGCACAAATTGCTGCACATTGACACATTTTTCTGTCTCTGACATTTACAACAAAGAGTAGAACATGCATCACAAAGAGAGAATACACGCATTAAAAAGGAGAAAATAGCATTTTGGCCTTTTTACAGGCCAACATACAAAATGTTGATACATACACTTTTTTTGCACAGGAAAGTATTTACTCTGGGGAGAAACAAAACTAACAGCCCTCCTTCAAAATGACCTCAAAGTACCAATTTTTGTAGTACTTCCACTAAAAAAAGAACTTAAAATGTGTATTAAGTCTGGCTGATTCACCTTGTGCATTTCAAATTATGTAACACTATATAACATTAAATGTTCTTGCTATAGCAGATCCTTTGCTAAAGCTTTTCTGGTTTGTTTTGATACATTTGCCAACTGCACACTATTTATTGCTTTGTTTGTCTTATTTTTTCCCTTCTTTCTTTTAAAAAGAAAAAAAAAGTATTTCCAATATAATGAAATAAACAGGAACAGAACATAATTTCCTGTAATTCTTCCTTCACAGAGCATTCATTCTTGGGCAACACTTGCTAAATAATTTTTAGTGCAGCCTTGGATCTGAAATCTTTTGGTTAAGCATTCAGCTCTAGGATACTATCTTTTGAGGACAAGTAAGTAGAATATTCTATCAATTCAGGTACTTAATTATGTACAGACTAAACATTTTGCAAACTCTCCCTATGCCTGAAGAAGGGTGTTTATGCCTGAAAGCTTACGAAGAACATTTTTTCTAACTATTCTGTTGGTCTAATAAAAGATATCACATCTACCCAAAGAACCTTGTGCGCCTTTGTCTTTAGTCTAATATTGCTACATCTGGATACCAACAGATACACACTTATCCCAAACCAAAATAGATGTTATGAAAGTTTATTATTCAAGAACACATTTCTGAATTATTTGGAAGGCAGGGTGTGCAAGTGTGCATTCATACTATATTATGTGCACATTAATATTTTGTTTTTGTGTGGCATTCATATTTTTAGATTCACATGAACACTTTTTTTAAAAAGTTGAAATATTGTGGACATTTACACAAATACAGTGAATTTGCTTCAATCATTGATTACTCCTAGTTCATCTAACAAAATATTACATTTTAAAATATTAGTTTTATTTCTGAACCAGTAAGTCTCTTCATGCCTCTTTAGCTTTTGATCCATAAGCTCCAGCTACATCCAAGATTATGCAGAACCCACACACAACACAGCAAGCAAAAAAAAAGAGCAAACTTCCATCCAACACATTCTGAAAAGACCTCAAATGAGGGAGGAACTGTACATATCTGTGTTCTCTTTTCTATATAAAATCGTGACATCTAACATCTTCAAGTAGTGATGTCTACAAAATAGAGACGTTGACTACTAAATAAAATATATCTTGACACAGACTTTTAGAATTATAACTAGATTCATTTGTTTGCTTTATATACTGCATTCAGTAATAAGTTCCACTTGATAAAGCTATTTTCTGGTCACAGCTGATATCAGAGAAACCTGTAAAGTAGATAAACTGTACATACTTTAAAAATCATCTGAAAGGGCTATATGACTTGGTGAACAAAACATTCAACTATTAACTCCCCTGCCATGTCAGCTGATTACAGTTAATTATTGATGCACATAAAAATGTGTTATTTGAATCAGTTAATCATTTAATATGTGTAAGGCATCTTAAATGCATTATGATCTATGGACTTTTTCAGAAGAATGAAATACCTATCAATGACTTAAGTTAATATATGCTAAAAATTATATTTTTAAATTTTTAAAAAATGTAAGCATGGCTACAGACCTTAGCTACTGCCATTTTAAATTCTGGCCAAGTATTTACTAACTGTAGTTTCCATATCCACCAATTTCATTTGATTATTTAAAAGCAGAAAGAATAGCCAGAGCTGCAAGCCATACACAGATATCCAAAACCAGATGGAATTAGACTTAACACAAATTTGTTATTTCATTTGAGGCAGGCAACTCCAATGGGCAAAATGAAAACTTCAATACCAAGCTGTAATTGACACTTGCATTCCTGAATGCTCTCAGATGTGCACTGAACGGAGTTGCCTGCCTACATGGGATTTTGACTTGTACTGAGGCAAATCAGAAAGTGAAATGCATAATCTAGCATTTAGGAACATAACATCACTTTGACCCACAAGACTTGACAGAGTCTAGTTGTAACTATAAGAAGGCAGGTTAGGATTTGCATTTTACAGATTAACTAAATCAGGGATGTATAGCATAAGCTTCAGTAAGCAGAGGGCTTATTTCATCAGATGCTGTGAAGGGACTACCTTTAACCACCTGAACACATTAAAATGATAAAGTGTTTTTGTCATGAGCAATAATGGCTTGCAATGGTCCTGTTCACAGTGAAATAAAACCCAAAAGAAACACTGGGGGCAGGAGGGAGTCAACAGCAGAGAACCCTCTACCCACTCACTTAAAAGCAGGCAAAAGTCTTGACAGTCAGAATAGTGAGTGACATCTATAACTTCACAGGATATGGGTAGAGGGTAGCAACCTGGATGCTCTTAGGATGGGGGTGGAGATAGAGAGGCTTTTTAAGAGCAGGGGCAAACCCCCTCTCAGGCCAAAAGGGTTCACAATTTTAACACAGCTAGAAGAAAACAGCCAATATGAACGAATTCCAACAGGAAATTCCACCATTCTCTTTTAGTAGAGTGGGACTACACCCTTGGACTTGTAAGGTCAATGGAACATTTTGCTCTTGGCCAATTTTTGGATTCTGTGATAAAAGAAAATGGTGTGCAATAGGATACCACTTGCCTTCCTTTCTTGAAAATGAATAACATTTAAGGAATTTATTTTCAGTCTTTCAAAAAGAAAAAAAAGCTTCACTTTATAAAATTTGCCTTATTTTTAAAAGTCAATAATATGGGGGGGGGGAGTAAACGACAATGAGCATGTGTCAAGTTATAAATTTACAAAGCTAAAAATCTTTTTCTTAAATTTCCATGCCAAAGATTAAAATTGTTTAAATGTATAGGTGAAAAAAAATGTTTGTAAATCCTCCCAGGGCTAAAACCCCACATAAGTTATTTTTTTAATTAAAATAAATAAATACAATAAAATATTTTAAAAAGCTTGGTTTCTTGTCTCAGTTTTATACAAACAAGGTTAAGCCATGTGACAATATTGTATCTCATCACTATTTTATGAAGCATTGTAGTAGTTACATTTCTATTACAGAACTTATTTGTATCAATTTATAAAAAAGTGGACATACCACAAGAAAAAGGCTTGTGCACCCAAACTGACTTGAACACTTTAGCTTTGAGTGCTTTTTTAGAGATGCCAATTTGCTCTCATTAAAAACACTCCATAAATATCTTTATATAGACCACATATACAACATCATTTTAAGTTGAAGCTAAAATGTTGGCATTGCATTACTACATAACACCAATGTACTGCAACCTATACAAATATGATACTATGTAAGCTGTCTTGCCATTTATATTCCACATATAATACAGTATCAACACTTTAGAAGGGCCACAGGACTTGTAGTCAAGTGATCCAAAAAGTTACATAGAAGGGTAGCATCCTTGTTTCCTTCAAAGAGAACATTCTTGATAGCCTCTTTTAATGATCTGAGTTTGAAAGATAAAAAATCAGAGTTTCAAACTAGAAAGAAGTTTCAAGACAGTTAAGATTCAGTATTGGCATTTTATTCTGAACTCTATGCTATAAGTGATTCATTTTGAACCAGAATTAGGAATTGTATTAAATTCCTATTAGCTGTGCACAAGAAAAAAACTGAGCGTAAGTAATAGAAAAATATAAGCATAATTTTATAATTGTAAAAGGCTAGTGAGACTGACATTACTGATTGAAAAAGTGAATTCAACTATATAGCTGAAGGCTCCACAAAGCCTAAAGATTTTAGCACATCCATATGAAGATAAAGTAGCAAGCTAGTAGCAATGTTTGCTTATGACA
Organism: Caiman crocodilus; assembly: GCA_030014935.1. NCBI lineage: Eukaryota > Metazoa > Chordata > Crocodylia > Alligatoridae > Caiman > Caiman crocodilus. Next base: position 56,212,158 of record JAGPOW010000304.1, on the reverse strand, counting down.
CCCTCCTTTCTGAAAATGTACTGACTTCCCCTTTAGTTTTGCAAGGTTTCAACAAAACTATCTACATACATCCAACTGCTTTGACCGTAAAGTTTTGAATAGTATATGACACTGGGGAAAAGTTACTTTTTGTAACTGAAATACTATATTCCAGTACCAAAGGAAGAATCATTTTTTGTTTATTAAAGGGAAAAAATAACAATAAATGATGTATCTATTTGCTTTTTTTTTTGTATTAGATTATGGGAATTTACACAAAGGATCACAACCCTGAAATGGAAGAGAGGTTTGTGCGCATTCAATTTGATATTGACATTGCTGCCCTTAGGTGCAGGAGAGAGCACGGTGACAGCAAAACCTTTTTTTGGAAAGGGGGAGAAAAAAAAAAAAACTGAAAAAAAAAGACAGACAGACACACCCACACCAGTGATTTTGCTACCAAGACCAAGATTGTTACTCAGATGCTGGAATATCTAGTTGACATCAACAAGCATCTCCAAAACACAATCTATACTCCCAACAAATGGTAACTGCTCTAGAGGTGGTTAGAAAAAAGAAATTCAAGGACAGACGTCTTGAAGGCCAATCTGAAGAAATGTGATATTAACATCAATACTGGGGGGCGGTGGGGGGTGGAGAAATCAAACACTGAAATGTCCCCAATAGGACAGTGATGTATGATAAAGCATCAAGCATTTTGAGCAAACTGACTCACTATGGAAGCAAATAGGCAACAGAGACAAAAGGGAAAGCTCTGTCCTCTGAGAACTATTTGCCAGATCAAACTCCTCAGTTATCTACAGACTAACCAATGACTTCACTATTTACTGGAAGCCTGTGTTCCCTTACTGAATGATTACTGACAGACATGTGTAATTTCCCATATTATCATTTTAAAACATCCTCCAAGAATTTCAAAGGTTCAAATATAGTTCTGAAAATACTGGGGTCATATTTAAAATCACCAAATTTGAGGAGGAGAAATACAAAATAATTCAAAGGTGCCAACTGTTGATCAAAATACCCACACAGAAGATAGTTTTATTAACCAAATTATGACATAAGATTTTAACTCTGACATTTCTGCTCAACCAAAGTTTTAAACACGGGTATAAAAAAAATCTTTCCGTATAATACACAATGGCAGGAGGCTCAGAGACTCTCCTTAAAAAAGATTTCTATAATCCTGACAACTAAACCTTAAGCTTCAAACCAAGTACTATTATTTCTTAAAGGCTTTTCTCATATGGATTGTGTGTCAAATACATGCAACCCCAGGGATGTAATGGCTATCAAAGGAAGGAGAACAAGCAATCATGGATTCAGGATGTGCATGTTTCCACACATCCAGCTAATGGCAACTTTAATAGGATGCGATAGATTTTTCTTCACCAGGAGAAAATGCTGACTGCATTTTTGTTTCACCAACCCACGCTAGCTGACTAATGGAGTTATATTTTTGTTTCCTATGAGGACAGTTACTTGTCCATCCTCTAACAGTTGCAGAACAAAACATGAACAGCAGCTGTGATGGACTAGAAAAAGCTGTTCTATTTAGTAGCCACGACTCAGAAGTCAGGTCTTCCTTTTTAATACTAGGACTAGTTTCTCTGCAGCAAGATAAAATACTGTAGCACAAGGGCAGGCAACCCCTGGCACAGGTACTGCAGCATGACACATGAAAGTATTTTGCTTGGCATGCATGCCTTGGGGTGGATGGCAGGGAAGGGCTGGGGGGGCTGCACTGTCACAAAAAGGATCAGATCCCTTGTGGCTCTCCTGCTGTTTGTGCCTGGCACACTAACATCTTACAAGGCAAGGTCACAGGTGGTGTTTTTGGCACTCTGCTCCCCCCCACCCAATAGCACAATAGAAAATTACATTTAAGGAAAGCACCCAAGAAAGCTCAGTTTTAAAGGAATAATAAATTCTTATCAGGAGAGAGAGGGAGTACAAGTAGGGGTTCTCAGACACTTAAGAACCTTTGACAGCTGAAAAAAGTCACCAGGTTTTTTTCTAATTATAAAGAAATCCTCACAGATCAGAACCAGAGCAAGCTTACTTAAAAGTACTACCTAAACACATGTACAATAAGCTACTCACATTATTTAATAAACCCAGTTAAAGACTGTATAATTTGTACCACACCAAGGCATAATAATCAGCTTTCCTCTAGAGCTAGAAAAATGGATTATGTAACAATTTAGGCTCTTGGTCTGGCAAAGTTTAACTTTACAAATCTTACACAGAAGGGACAGACACACACATAGCAGTAATGTATGCAGGTAAGATTTTTGCAGACTTTGACACGATACTAATAATATTGTTACAAAATCAGGATCAGTCTCCAGCCTTATAAAACATCTCTGCTGAACTTTCTAAAAGGCTTGGAATTAACTTTGAACAAAGAGACTTCCCATTCCCTAGCATTACCTTAAGCCTGTATTTTGTCAAGTAAATAAAGAAGAGTCATACAAATATATGGCTGAAGTCTGTAAAAATCCTTGTATGTGAGAAAGATTTTTAGTGATGCTGTTGACTACCCCTAGTAATACTGGTAGGAATAATGATGGAAGATCAGCACGGTTCCAGTGTCTCTCAAGCATGCAATTTCAGCATATATGGAGCATATCATGCTTGGGTTCCAAACCACTTCTGGCCTCAAGTTTATAGGAGATGCTATAGTGTTCATTCTAGTGTGCTTAAAATATTAACGTTTAAATTAATTTAATAGTCCACTGGAAGAGATCCTTTCAAATGCAGATTCTTTCAAATAATTAGGCTGGGACCTGAAGAAAACCTTAGAAAACTCTAACACCGTATCTAAGCACTTGAGCAGGAGCCCAAGGAGACAAACATGATAGTTAAGGAGTCATTCAAAATACTTTCTTCCCAAAATTAAGTTTTTGCTTCAAATCTCCCTTTGCCTGCCATTCCTTCCAGTCTTTCCTTGCCTATTCTCTAGGTCCCTCCATCATTCTTTTTCAAGTTCTTCATGAGCAATACTCAAGTGTTTGGACCTGCTGGCTACATGAGGGGCATAGGGATGGTCTATAGACCGGATCAAAGCCCATGCTCTGAGATTCGGCTGCAGGGGTCTGAAGTGCTGGGGTCAGGCATTCAATCTAGTGTGAATGGCCTAGGGCTCCCCACATGTACAGAGATTTGGCAGCAATGGATAGGTGCCACTATTCCCCTACTGTCAAATTTTCAGACTTGCAGGCTGCGTGACAGTGCTGCAGACCAGGGCTTGAGCACCTCTGTACTTCACCTTTCTTGGAAGAAAAGGCAGAGAAAAAGTCTTTTATTCCCCAATAACCAACAACCTAAGTGACCATTCAACTGGTCACCTTTACAGTTTGGTTTGCCTCTATCAACTACAGGAAATCATTGATTCAGGATACAAGTTTCCACACACTCAGCTAATGGCAACTTTTCTAAGATGTGAAACACTTCTCCAAAAGCTCTACCTTAGCAGTGTTTCTAACCATTCCTTTAACCAGGAGATGAACGGAGTTAACTATAGCCTGAAACAGAACATACCTCCTACTGGATGCCCTTTGTGGCTTTCAACTCCCACAGACTGTCACTCTCTATACCACCATCCATTTTTAATATCCCCTTCCTCTTCCAGCAACTCAGGATAAAAAGAAACTCTCCAACCTTTCTTTAGAGTGCCCAAACATCAGTGGATGCCTGTCCTATTCCTAGATACAGAAGCCAACAAGAGCATTATCACTAGACAGTTTTGCTCTAACGCCTCGCTACAGTTAGAAAAGTGTTATATGCGAGAACAGAAATACCAGCATTACTTACTATAGTGAAAATGCCTACAGAATTTAACAGCACACTTAAAAAAAGAGAAAAGGAATAAAATAAATTTAAAACCCTAGAAAATCTCTCCACATATATCCAGCAACTAGAGCCTAGGCTACTAGATCATCTAAAATGAGTGAGTGAATTCAAAAAATGTTGATTAGGAACATTTTATTTCAGCTTAAGCAAATCAAGATATACAGATATTTAAGCAACAGCAAGGGTGAACTTTAAGAGGAGGCAAAAGTACTAACCAGGGAGGAGAAGGGGACCTATCTCTTCCTCAAATACCAACTGCATCTAACCTAGGTTACATCTGAAACATCTTGATTGGATCCTGATGACAAAAATCAAGCCTGGTCAAACCCAAATCATGTCTGAAACACAGTGCTACAACATGCTAACTACAGAGGTGGTAGGGCAAGGTGGAATTATAAGCAAAACAGTTCCTACATACCTGGGAAGGTTCATAGTGCTCCTTCTTACACATAGTTAAGCAAAGGATGCAGAAAAAACGCTCCCCTTCCTCGAATACCTCCACTTTCCCACATGAGCCCCAAAGTAGGGAGAAAGAAAGTGAAGAGGAAATCTTTAGGATGTCTGTTTACAAGCTCCACTGACCTCATCAGATGGGGAGACCCATTTTCACACAACAGTACAAAAATAAAAGCATCCTGTCACCAACCTAACCACTTGTACACATAAAATATTCTATAACAAAAGAAACTCCTTTAAGTAAGTTTTACCAGTCCCTAGAGTGCCATGTAATTATAGGCACCCATTTTGGTTTACCACAGCATATTATTCACACAGTTCTTGTCATACTGAAATTGGTGCAAGTTGAACAACACTATATAATCTTTTCCCATGAAGACAGTATCTGAAAGATTCTGCTTAGATGTAACGTTTCATTTTAAGTTTGAATGCCTATTAATAATATGGTCCCTGAATTACAATACAATTAAAACACAAAACAGACATCTTCACCTCCCCCCAAAACCTTCAGTGCCATCAGCCAGACCCATATGTATAACGTTTCCACATAGAAACCAAGGGTAATGACATCTCCAGTGGCCCAGCGCTCTTCCATTAAGCTTCAAAACCACACTTTTATAAATATTAAGCAGTTTCATAAAGCTGCATATACTTGCATCTTTCTATATAGCACTGCACGTGAATTGCTATAGCTCTATGTTAATACATGGAAACAAAAGTCAGACAAACACCAACTACTTGATTATGTGTAAGCTAAGCAGAAGACAGCAGTGAAAATTAAATCATTTAAAATAAAAATCAAGTGACAAAGTATATGAAAGGAATACAAATTAATGTGCTTGAGGACTTAATCTAATCTCTATACTATTGAAACAGGAAGAAATCCACGAGAGGTAGATTAGTCCATCCATCTGCTGCAAGGTTTGTGTGCTACCTCCCAAAGCCTCTAGTCACTGTGAAACAAGATACTTGACTAGCTGGTCTACTTGGTTCATACACTATGGCAATATTTAGGTTTCTATGTAAAATATTAAGATCTGACATTAGTAGTATTAAAAACACATGCACTGCCCCTCACGCACTTCTTTTACTATGATTTTTAATTTACAGTGACCCTACAGCAGATGTTAAAAGTCTTGATCCTTCAAATGCAGTATTGAGGCCTTTATGAACATGAACTTCTCAGATAGTTTAGATGAATATTTCTGCTCTGATTTCTTGGAATTTTGAATGTAGATGGAAGCAAGCATAACCCAACTGTTTTGAGGACTATGCTGCTAATAGACAACTTTTGAGATACTACCCGACTTGTCCACAAAACATCCAAAAATCATGTTGAACTATAGACCTGTCTTGCCATCAACTCTCCTTTAAAAATACATATTCGGTAATTACTGAATAACTCTCTTGTTCCCACCCCTTCAGAAACGTATCTCCAGGCTCCTACTCTACGCCTGTTTTGGGGGTTTATTTTTTTTTAAACTTACTTTAAGGTGGACACTACCAGAAACAGGGGCCTTGCATTTTGTGTCAGAAGCAGATTGCCACCTCAGCCTTTAATTAAATCATATGTGCCAGAGCTGGTGCAATCCAGAAAAGTGCCAGACCTATAAATGAAATTATGTTAAATGGCTTGCATGCTTATGCAGTTTTATCACATTCTGAAATAAATAAAAAAGAGTAACAGAAAAGGTCTAAGAACTTCTTTAAATGAGTTATGTACCTGAAATACACAAATAATATGTCATTGGGCAGTGGTCACAATAAATATTTAATTCCATCTTCTGGTAAGCAAAAGGAAAGAAGTTTAAAACTAACTCCCTATTTACCATGCACACACACCCACACCTGCCAATGAGTTTATTTTACCAGCAACCTTTCCATTGGGACTATGTACTGAAAAAAGCAAGTACACCCTATACATATTAATTTTTTTTGTTTAAGACCTGATGCATGCTATTATCTTAAAAAATGCTTTATTTTAGTTCCACTTAATATTAGTAAGATTAGACATCAACCCTCACTCTTAAAAAGGAAAAGGCTGATTTTCAGAGGAACGTATTAGTTAACCTTGTAAATGAATTCCTTCTGCCAGTTTTTAGAACAATTCATAATTTTGTTTTCCAGAAGTAAGAGCACATGGGCATCATCAGCAAAGTAACTCTACAAGAATCAGACCAAATATCCCAAAGCCTACTAAGGTGATGGACTGAAGAAACCTAAGGAAAGAGAAACTCTGACAAGTGTGGAGGCAATACTAAAAAGGTAGTGTTCCCCAGACCTCCTGTATCTTTTCTTCAAACTTCTGCATCTTTTCTTGAAACTTCTCACTAAGGCTCAGAAAAAAATACTAATAAAAACTGAAAGTAGGAAATAGAAGGTACCAAAAAAGTTAAGCTATGATTGACTTATGGCAGAAGGAAGAAACAATAATCAAATCAAAGAACCCAGTTTCCTGATGCTGATATGACAGCTGAAGTCAAATGCTATTAAGAAAAACAACACAAATCAAAATTTTCTTGGTCAGTATGGACAATTTACACCACATCTTTCAGTGGACTGGCAAAGATGATCGTCTCAGCAAAAGGACTAAAAATAAACATATATATTTGTTCACCATTAAGCAACTGAAAGATAAGAGGCTAGGTAAAATGCATTTCTTGTTTTTCTATAATTTTTTTAGGCTAGAATTAGCTAACCTCAGTTTCAAAAATTTCTCTCACATCAACAGTAAAGAAAAACTAAGGTAGATAGATGCCTTCTATTATAGAATTATAGTGCAGTACTGAAGTGTTATCTCTATTTTGCAGAAGACCCTATCTTAATGTCTGCTTTACTTAATTTTTTACTTGTTTGCATGGCTCATTTTTAACAATTTCTTTGGCAACCAGTTTGAGATTCATATTGCTCTTGAACAACATACAGTATCTCTAATATTTATAGAGAAATGTTCATCTCAACATCACTTTTTATCAAAAAGAACTACTACATGATCCAACTCTCTTACCTAGGCGTGACACTCAACTGTACCTTAACTTTTCATAATCATCTTTGAAAAATAGCTGCAAGGATTAAACTGGATGGACACTGTGTGAAAACTTGCTGGAATGAGTTGGGGTGCCACTGCAGAAGTACTCCACACCTCTGCTATGGCACTGGTCTTCTCAATGGCCAAGTATTGTGCACCTGTCTGGGCTGATTCCACTCATACCAAATGTGTGGCTGTCCAGTTCAATTATGCAAAGCGTGCCATCATCAGAACCCTGAAATCTATACCAACTCAATGGTTACCGGTGCTGGCTAATACTGCTCCTCCATACATCTGCCATGATGAAGTTGTATGCAGAGGTTGTCCACATGAATAATAACCCAGACTTCCCTATCCATAGAGATTTGAAGAACCTCCCAGCTCAGTGCCTGGTCTTCCAGAAACCTTTGTGGACAAATGTACAAGCCCTTGTAGGACACAACAGTGCAGCAGTTTGGGTGAAAGCATGGAATAAAACTACCATTTGAAATAAACACCTAATTTCCAACCCAACAATAAAGACTCCTGGTTTTGATCTTCTGCAAAACACATGGAAGACTCTATAAATCAGATCCGAATGGAGGCGTGGCCACTGTGCTCACCTGATGCACAAATGCTGTATTAGAAGTTCTGTAAAATGTGACTGTGGTGATCCTGATCAAACTATGAACCACATAACACTCTGCCCTCTACACAAATTTGATGGTGACACTGTAGAAATACATTCCCTCTCAAGAGCATTAGACTGGTTAACTAACCTTAAACAGGACTTATAATTGCTGCTCCAAGCCAGCCATACAAAAGAAGGATAGAGAAATTTATTTTGCTTAAATATAGAATTAAGCTTGCTTGAATATTCACTTGTCAAAAAAAGATCTGACCCAAACTTAAAATCCTGGATGTGGTGACTGAGTATCAACTCTTAAGCTGAAGACAAAGCTGAAGACAAACCAGTTTCTATTTGCCTCCAAAACCCCAAAATGGCATTTACAAGGTTATTGGACACATGAGAGATTTCAGAAATTTTTTGCTGAGCATGAAGCCAGAGAAGGACTAGATTAGAAGAGTGTTTAGGGAGTGGAAGTAATTCACTTTAATTAAGCTGCTAAAAATATATCTATTTGACGCCTCTCACAACCCTGGCTCATCCACCACCTAAAAAATAAGGCACATCCAATTGGCTATAAAGACTTGCAGCTATGCAGATGACTCAGAAGCATCCAGAAGAAGATGCTCCCTTCATCCCCTTTAAGGCTCACAGTCTCTCTTGAGACAATATTTCCAAATGTAATCAAGAGTTACTCTAGTCAAACCACTCTAACTGCTGGTCTCTGATGTACAAAAAGACAGCAAGTGGATAGAGCTTATTTTGTCATTGGTTGGGAAGACATGCTCTAAATAGTACTGATAAGGACTGTGGTAAAAGGCTTATTTTGAACATCAGCTATAGTGATGGTAACCTGAAAAAAAATGTGGAGGATGGAATTTTCAGAAACTCTCAGATTGATACTTGCAACAAACAGAACCCAAACAACTTCTATGACTCCAAACCCAGAACATGGGTCTTGCCTTTTTGGCTTTTACCACTTTTCAATCAAACTGAAAAGGCAAAACTGAAAAATTTCCTAAAGTGCATGCAAAACATTTTCTTGTTATTGTTTTACCTTTTATTTTTCCCCCTCTGGTTGATATCTTTTATGAATGCCTTGCTCAGGATATTAAAAGGAAAAGCTCATGGAAGAAGTTATTTAATACATACTTTGCCTCCACTGTGGAAGCTTCTGCATTTGATAACTAAAGCTAAGATACCCACCAAAGAAATTTAGTTCAGTGTCAAAAGGGTCTACTAGATTTGTCCCACAGGAAGCAGTTTCCCCCTATATATGTCCTGAATGCCAGAAAGGTGCAAGATTTGGAAATTTCTTCACAGCTGGAAGTCCACATGGATGCAAAACAGTTGCTCAAGCCCTTGCCAAATTGGTGGCTCATTGATATAACCATCTTAGCAATGTGTTGATTTACTGCCTGAGTTTGCCCTCCTTGCATGGCTGTGCTTCAGAAGATGGAAGGGGCTAATTAATTAAGTAGCAGTCACCAGCAGCAAACAGGCCATATTGAAGTCAGTTATTTAAAAATAATCAATTTAGAATATGATTTTAAATTAACAAGCAGGAAACAAGTCATTTTAATTGTCTTGCATTTTTACTACTTATTTTCCTGAAGAAAGCATGTTTTAATGGTTACCAACCAATGAGAGAAATCTAATTTGTAACTGTATATAATCTTGAGAAAAATTGGGGGAGAAGGGGGTTTTTTTTTTTACTAATCAAAAGGATACACCATGTTTGTTAAAGTTTGCTATCTTATAAAAATGTGACATTAGTTTCCACAAGCAACATGACAACAAATTATGGAGCGGATTCAGGAACTTAATCAAGTGACTTCTGCCTTGGAAGGGCAACGCAAACTTTTCCTTTCTGTGCACTTGGAAAGATGAGCAGAACACTATTTGCCATCTCACTGATAAGACAGTCTCCTGCTGGAACAGAGGAGGGAAAATGGGGATGGTATGTGCACAAGGATCTTATCCTTATTACAAGGGTCTTGCCACAAAACCAGAAGATCACTACCCACATCCCTAACTCAGAAGCAGGCTGTAGCTTGAAACTGCTTTTCTATATGTTCATCTCCCATACTGGGATCACGTTTAGGGATGTAAAGGCAGAAGAGAGAAAAGCCAAAAAATGAAGAGAACAAGAAGCTTTGCTCCTAAAGGCAGCTAAAAGGGCAACACAGATCCAAACAAATTACATCTTAATTACACCAGAAATTCAATGTTTTGTTTTAGTTTAGAAAAATAATTTGAGAGGATCTTTTAGCTCTGCAGTAGAAAGGTCTGTTCACACTCCAGCTATTATAAAGGAAAACCTGAACTAGATAGCAAGAGTCTCCTTAAGCCTGCTTTTGACAGGTGTAAATTCCGCTCCTATAATGGAAAACAAACTGTACACTCCGAACCAAAATTCAGAGAAGAACCTAGATTTCTGTCTGGACCATATTCCTGCTGTGCCAGGTTGACAGGATTTTTTCTCTTCCTAGTATAACAATACATATTGTATACCTTCTGATTGTGTTCATTAGACCAGCCAAAAAACCTCTTGGGGGAAAAAAAGTCAGTGTCTTAACTACTACCAAAACCCTATAAAATATTCTATGCAACAAGGAAAGATGCTTTGTAAATACTTCAGCATAGCAGTCACTAAGTTAAAATATACCAAACATCCAGGTTTGGTGTTGTTTTTAAATCAAATACATATCCACCAACAAAAATACTTGTTCCCATATTTCCTCTCCTATTGATGCTCCCATAGTTTATTTTCTTCACAGAGAACAGGAAAAATAAATATTTAAACAATGTGATGCAGTAACTGGACTCTAGCTTTTTCTGGTAGTTTTCAAACAGAAAACTATGACCAAAGCAATGATGAAACATCTAGACCAAACACAAGAGGGAGATTTCACATATTTCAGTATTTCTGCCATTTAAACTAGTGTTTAGTTAATACATAACATTTTTGTAGCCTCAGTTTTAGTGCCCCAGGCAAATGCTTAACTTAACCAATTTCTGCAAAACCTCCATTACCTAACATGGTGTTGTTAACATGCAGAATTCTTTTCCATCACCATAGCAACACTGCATGTACATTTTAAGGTGCGTGGGGGCTCTTGAGGAGGATGTTTCAAGTTAATGATAGCCAAGACAATATATTTGCTTTAAAGCAGCATTATTCAGCATGAGTACAGGAAAAATATTAAAACATATTACAACTTAACACATGCTGTAAACGTTTTAGGGTATTTACCTGTTAGAAATATGAAGTTTCCTAGCAGGTGGAGGAAGTAGAAGGGAAGGTAAAATTTAATTTAGCCCACACATTATAGAACAAACTATTTGGATATTTTTTTATGTACCAAGGACCTGTTTTTTCCACTAATGTGCATCTGCAGTTCCCATCGAATGTTATGGGATCTGGGGGTGTGAAAAACATCTATAAAAACATTGCAATATGTTTTCACTAATGACCATGAAGGAGGAAGGGAGAGAGAAAATCCCTACTGACTGACTGAGATGATGAACACCCCTCCCTTCCCCTTCCCCCCATGCTTTCATCAAGGTTAAAAAAACAAAAGTTACAGGTACTTCATATATCTAAAAACAGTGTTTTAAAAGAGTGACACTTTTTTGCAGGTCACCCAACAAGCAAAACTAGTAGCAGCACAGAAAATTCTGGCTGTAATCTTTGCCTATAAATTAAGTTTATGCATATGAAATATACTAATCTGGGCAGCTGGCATGTCAGGCATGCACTCTTAATTAGAGACAGACTAATAAAATTTAAATGACACTCCCCAGATTGTCCATTACTGTATTAAGAAAAATCGTTAAAAAATTACTTCAGCCTATTAGCAGAAAAATGTACTTTTCCTTCCATGGAAAAGAAAAAAAAAAGAATGGGTGAATGAAAATGTGGACAGCTTCCAAACTGGCATGTAGAAATTCAATTTGCAGATAAAATGTAAAATATCTTTTTAAGCACAAAGCCAAACAGAAGGCTTTTAGGAAGTAAAACAAAACAATCCTGTAGAATTTGAGTATTGTATGAAACTGCCCCATAATAAAATCACTAATATCTTAAAAACAAACATTAAACAAAAAATTGTAGATGAAGCTAACTATTACAGCAAAATTTGCTGGATACCAGAGTTGTTAAAAGAATATTAATGTTGCAAGTAAAGCATGCCAGTAAAGCTCTCTGATGTCTGCATCATCAGAATTAAGATACTACACTTATTTCCTTTATTTCTGCCCCTTTGCACATAAGTGTTAAGATACAGTCTTGAATTTCATATGCACATACTGTTTTTTCTACAGGATCCTTGCCATATTTTGTGTACAGAATGGAACAAGGTCTAATGTTTCAATAAGAAAAATAATATTTCCTTGCATCTAAGGTATAAAGTAGAACACAAGGGATCTGGATTCTACTCCTGGCTCTGCCACACTCTCAGAATGTATCTCCTTTAAGCAAACGTACAACTGCATAAGCTATCTACATTCTGGAATTTTCAAACTTTTAGTACAATAGTTGATTTTGCAATAATGTCCTGTTGGCACACTTACATGCCAGCTGAACAAGAGAGCACCGTTTTTATATTAAGTTTCCTAGGGTTTAATAAAAGCAGACCAAACACTCAAAGAATTCCTTCATGTGAAATCATTAATACAGACCTCCAGGATTTGAGCTGTAAGCTTAATTGATAACAGCAGTATACAGCTCCCCTCTGTACACCAGAATATGATACATGGCCCACTTTGCCAGGGATGCATTTAATAGACAGAAGAGGAATACAGGGAATTGGAAATCTTAGGACTTGGGTCTAGAGGGGTATATAGCCCAGGAAATAAAAGACAGCATTAGCTAAACACAGTGTGAGCACTGTGTTTTAAAACAGCAGTGTAGCTACAAATTCAGTTACCCCTCTCAAGATGGCTTGGCTTCAATTTCTTTAGGCCACTCCATAAAGGAAGCAAGAAAAAGTCAATCATACAAGGCCAGCATAAATAGCCTAACTCTGTTCCCTTCTGTTAATCACAGTCTCCATTGACAGGGTTTACTAAGAGCATTACTGAGCATGTCAAATGCAGGCAAAGCTAGACCATGAACCACTTCAGCAGTTTCAGACTACAAAAAACCCTCCCCTGCAGTCTAGAACAGCCTCCATGCCCCCTTACTAGAACCTTGATCTACCCATATGTCACAGAAGTGGAACAAGCCACTCCTAAAGCTATTCAAGATCATGACATGTCACCAAAACACTGTAGTACTACTTCAGAATAACAAGTCACATGTAGCAAAACCTATCACCGGTTACATTTTTCTGATTCTATTTTATCCATTTAAAATGGACACTGTCAGTTTTAAAAATTTATATTTCAGTATTAACATAGTGAAAAATCTAGGTTTTAAAAACGGGTGTTAAAAAAATACATTGCTGTGCTTCTTGTTTATTTTTTACACTTATTTTGGATTTTCAGCAGCTAGTCCAGTCAGTGTCTCAGGCAGTGTCAAATACCAAAAGGGATGTTTAAGACTATTTTTCAGCAGAATTTAAAGATGGACAAAAGTTTTTCCTTAGTTTTCTGACAAGTTGGTTCTTAGGAAATTTAATTCTAGGGCCAAAGAAAAAAGCATTATAGTATTCCAACAAATATTTTATAGACCAAACATTTGGCTTTTCAAAATAAGCATAGCAATTCGTTACAAACCCACCCTCCTCCAAAAAGTCCTACTTGCTAGTAATAGCAATGATTTCTCAAGATAATAGCTACTGCATAACAAAAAGCCTTCTCCCTTTCATCTTTATCTTGGTCTAAAACAGCTGAGATTGCAAATTTGGATCCTATTTGTAAAATTACTGTGTCTCACAACCTGAAAGCAGGGGCAGATCCAAATGGGGTACAGTAACACAATCATACAAACCCTTTCAGACCATACCACAGAAGCATCAACTCTCCTCCCATTTTCCCTCTACTCTGCCTACTGCTGTGCTGTCCCTGCTGCCCTGGGGGAAGTGAAAGCTCCAGGGTCACTCCTACCCCACTATAGTCAAATTGCATGGGCAGCTGGGCTCAGCCCAGTATAAATACCTGTTGGTATAGGTTCCTCCTCCCTCCAGGTATTTCTTCCCAGCCCAGGAGTAGGTTCAAGGAGAGGGAACTTGCCCACCACTACTGCTGTCCCTGGCAGATACAGGGCAGGAGCAGCTACAGAGTTCTACTTGCCTGCAGGGCAACTGGAAACAGTAGAGATGGCCATAGTATAAGGATGTGAATGGGACAGCAAAGAAGGGGAGGTGTGACTGAGAATGAAAGGGAAGGAAGGGGATGCCAAGAGCTGAGAGAAAGGAAATTCTCTGTCGATTCAGACTTAAAAAAAAAAAAAAAAAGTTTCTAAGTGCCGCATCTTCAAGATGGCTTGTTCATGCCTGTGAGAAGGAGAGGGGGAGCTGGGTGGGGAAGTGTCATCATCCCTGCAGCACCAATTGTTGCTTCCACACCTCCATTTACAAAATCCTGGATCTATCCATTCCTGGGACCATAATATTCCATGACTCATATTTTTCACTTTACTTAAATCTCCATATTTAGGATGAGATGTAGAGAACTAGTTAAGTCTCTACGGTATAATTTAACTGGTCACACTATTCAGTGAGCGTCACGAGACAGTGTGTTCTTACATAAAGGATATAAACTAAAACAGGGATTTTTCATTTCAAGTTAACATGAAGATCGTGGGAAAAATCATTTCAGTTTAATAACTACATAGTTTAATTACATTTTAAAGTGTATCCTCAAAAATAAGTATATTTCAAATAAACATCTGTGACATAAAATGTGCATTGTCAATGCTAGGATGGAGGACATATTTAAAAGATCTTTTTCTTTTTGTCTGTTTACTTTTCAAGGAATTAGATCCCAGCCTTTTCCGAGTTTAAATGCCTTTTATTCATGTTTACCATAAATGTATTTGATCCATTTTTAATGATTCACTGGTAGCATTATGACCAATGGCATAGCAAGGCTTAGTGTCTGCATGATCTTTTCTAATCTTTCATGAGTAACAATCTATAAATCCAGCAGTTGTGATCTATTGTGCTGGGAATGATGTACATGTTTTTGTTCACCTTATTTGAAGAGAAGATTTGTGGAATTTTATTCCAGACTGCAAAACCTCTCACTCCTGAAGTAGAGGGTTATTTTGTTTGTTTTTTTAATACTGAACTTCAGTGTTCACAATGCTTAAGTGCAGGTGGACCTATTTTAAAATAGTTAGAAGAATTTTGGGTTAATTCTAGACTGGCCAAACTCAAGAGAAACAAATAATAAACAAGGTATCTTCAAAGTCTTTGTTTTATAGGCAATAAACTGAAATCATGAACCAAAGAAACATGAATATTACAAGAGTAAGCCAGAAAAAGGTCTTCTTTGAAATAGTATCCTTATCTAGGGGCTGATCTTAATTAGACACTTGGTAAGGAAGTAGCATATCCATGTGTCCATAATGACTTATGTGAATAAATGCCACAATGTTGGCAAGCAGGTTTTAGTTACCAATTGCTTTCCCAAAGTCTAGGATTAGAAAAGGCCACATCTCTCTATACAATAATGAATGCAAATGAAAACATTCCATAACTTTGCCATACTATTCTTAAATCAGGATTCTAGCTTTGGATCCATTTCCCAGAGCACTGTCCTAACAGTTGAAAGAATATGGACATCATAGTAAACATATTAAATTGAGGTCTTCTTTAATATGCAATTCTTTTTTTTTCCAAACATGACAAAAAAAAATGGGATAACGGATAATATGAAGCATGAATGCCTTTTATATATATCAGTATTAGATTCTCATCTGCAATATCATCTACCCCATCTCAAAGGATAGGGCATACTAGTGCCTCATCTCAAAGGATACACCTTAAGACTAGAGGGGGATTTCAGAGAACACAGACACATATAACTTACCAAGAGACTGAAAAGACAGAAGAAAAAAAAAAGAGAGTGATAAACTAGAGGGGACACAATAGATATAGGGAGATGAGGAATTTCTGTTTTCTATATTCTATAACACCAAAACATGCCAACTTTCATGTAGGAAATTCAATACCAATGAAAGGAATTTGTTTTCTCAATGCAGCATGTGCTTAGACGATAGGACTCCCTGGCAAAGGACACAAGAGACTTCTAGTTTAACCCTTCTAAACTACTTGGAAGAGGATGAAACCTGTTAGGTTAATTGTTCCAGGTGTTTAAAGTAGCGTTCTTACTTCAAAAACAAATTATTTCTGATACTGTCCACTTTCAGAGACTGACTACTAGACTACAAAGACCTTGGCCTTGAACTAATATGGTAATGGTAATGTTTCACATTTCCTGAAATGCACTATGAGTTCTTTAATATTCTTAACTGAAGAGGAATATGGAAAATGCATTCATGTATCTAAGCTAATATGAAACTCTGCATTAAGTTGCATATGCTCTAGTAAGTATTAACTCCCTTCAAAAAAAAAAAAAGCCTCTATTCTTCTAGAAAATAAGATGATTTATGTCCCCTTTTGAATTCCATTTCTATACTCTGAAAGTTATTTGTCATCATTGTCAAAGTTCATTTTTCATAGACCCATTCTTTGGAGCCTGACAATTTGCTTACAGTGACTTTAAAATCCCCATAATAAATCTCCTCACAGTCTTCAATTCCAAATTAGCAAAATAAGATTGCCTACTCCCTACAATGAGTTAACACCCCCATCCTGACTTTACAAGCAATATTTATATACAAACCCACAGTAAAAGTATGAATTTATAATTTATCGTTTCAAATTTAAAAAAAAACCAACTCCACCTATTAGAACACTGCATTTAAAGGCTTGAGTAAAGATACCTCTTCATGTATTTGTACCCTTCACTACTGAAAAACCAGCCCACATGCATCTTTACAAGTATGATTTGGTTACCTAGGAAAAAGAATTGATGGGAATACTTCATCTTAAGGCTTTGGACCAGCAGTCACTAACCATGAGCTCAGTTTTAAACACAAAAATATTCCCTCTGGGCAGGATCAAGGCCAATATATATGCACTGTTGTCCCCACTATCCACATTTAAAAAATATACTTATTTTCTGCCAACCCCTCAAATACCACTTGCTCGAGTTTTGCTATGACCTCCCAGAATACACTTGTCTGATTTCACAACAATAAAGAAATGCCTGCTAAATCTGACCCAATCTTGATCTCTCAATTTATTATGCAACTTGTAGGCTTAGTCTTCCCAAGTGGAAGATAAGGCCAAGAAAATGATACTAAAAAAACCCAATAAAATGGAAAATAACTTTCTAAGACTACAAAACAAACAATGCACCAGAAAAAGCAAGTCACAAAATGACAATTGTTTAATGAAATTAGTTCATTTTAAGAGGTACATCATCAGTTTGTTTTGTTTTGTTTTTTAAACTGGAGAAGGGAGAGAAGTTGTATGCATAGCACATATACCCTAAACTATTAAGAGTGAGAGAATTTCAGAAGCTAGATTTGCTTTCTTTGTTCTGTTTTTTGTTGGGTTTTTTTTAAATACCAGTAAAGGTTGTCCCAGCTGTCAAAATGCATTAAAAATTAAATACTACATAAATATGTTGACGATAAATACGCTGGTTTCATTTGAAAATCAAGATCTTGTGTGCTAAAGTAACTCTTTTAATATTTTGGTTAGAAATATAAGATACTATTTAAACAGAACTTCTGTAATATTTTCAAAGTTCATTGGAAACATTTTGGGGTTTTGTATAGTTTTATTTAATATTTTAAAAAAAGCTAGTCCAGTTAGGGATAATGGATGTGACCTAAATCGGTTCTAAATGAGTATTCAGTGAAAACAGTATTCAGATCTGCTGAGCTATGACAGAAGGGTATCATACAAAGACGAAGCTGTCTACCTGGTAGCCTTCGGCCCTTGAGGAGTTAACATGCAGGCTTTGCTCCCCCCCCACTGTTTTCCTGTTTCTTCCACCAATCTCCAGGTTCCTCCTTCTCCTCCAGCTTCTACTGCCTACCCCTAGAAGCAGAGCAGCATGGATTATGGGACAGAAGAAGCCAATGAGTGGGGGGCTGAGGCGCCCCCACGTAGCGCAAACACCAGTGAGGAGGGGCAGAAGTGTGCGTCTATGTGCAAATGTGTGGCAGGGGGTCATCTGTGGTATGGCATATGACTTGGGGGCCTGCAGCCACTCAGAAAATGGATTGCCCTGATTGCAGATTACTGCTATTCACATTTTCTTCAGATAGTAACTACAAATAATAACTCCATCACAAAAAATTGATAGAATCCCAAAATCCAGAGTATGGAAGACTTCGCAGAACCAGGTAAAATTTCTCCTTTGGTTGGCAATTTAAAAAAAAGGACAATATTTTAGCTTTATTTTTGACTCATTGCAAAATGAGTTTAATCACATTCTCCTAATCTAGCAGTCATCTACTCATATATTTAACGTATATATAATATAGATATGACACCCTACATTAATAGTAGGTTTCTTCTACTTAAGAGGGCACTTGGCACTAGAACAACGGTAGCATTCCTGGTCAGGAGTAAAAGTATGCCAAGAAGCCAGAAATCAGCAGGTACATATGCACAGTTCAAATTAGCAATGCTAACTCAATTCTCTGAGCAGTGATACACAGTGATGAAAAAGAAAAAAAATAACGTCTGACCGAAAAAAAAAAAAAAAATCTGTCTGCAGGCAGCACAATTTTGCCAGGCTATTTTTCACATGCTCACCACAGACTAAAACAGATGCAGCCTAATTTTATCTAGCTTTTAAAGTGAATGCTTACACACCTTTCAGTGTGACCTGGACAGCCAGGATGCACTATTCTTAAAGGAGGTCAAATTCTAAGCAAACATTTAACTTTACCTTTTAGTCTTTCTGCATGAATGGAAGTTTGCAAACAGACTAATGATCGAGCCCAGTTGTTACTTGCTATCCTACAACAAATTATCTTTGCCTGTACCAGTAACTTATACAAAGATAAATTTGTAAAACAGACTTTAAGGCAGCAAATAGCTTATATAGATTTATGAACAGTTAACTGAATACAGTGAACTTTAGATAATTTTCAAGTAACATACCAATCTTTTTCTCCCTGCCAGTTTCTGCAGCTTTATAATCAGATTCCATTTCCCCACTTTCTAAAACTTTTTCCTCAGGCCTATTCCTAAGTGAGAGACCCATACTAAATTAGAAAACAGTGAAATTGACTTAGCACAAAATAAAGTCAGAACACCAAGGCAGCAAACCTGGAAATACTGCATAAGTAAAGTATATTCTTATTTTCCAGTTATGGTAATCTTGGGATTTAAGTGAATTAATAAATCAAAACAAACAAACATTGGTCACATTTAAGTTGAAATTTATATTAGCCATCTGTTTATATATTACAGAAAATAAAGAATTGACCCTGGCTATAATGATTGGAAGCAAGTTTTCACTTTTGTATATAATTTTCACTGATTCAACACGTCTATTTACAAATGCTGAACATAACATGTAAAGATGACCACATATCTAGCAATTCAAATGGTTCAGGTAATCATATTCATTCTAGTTCCTGGTTTGGTCAAAAAAGTAATTCTTTTAGAGTATTCTTTCAGAGTAAAATAAAAAATAAGAACAATTTCCAGTACTGTGATAGGTGTTGTAATTCTTTTTTTCTTAGCCTTTAAAAAAAATAAAAATAAAATAAGGTTCTCACCTACTTAGCTGATATTTAAAAAAAGTCTTTTCAGCAAGGCCAATGCTTATCGAGTAAACAGTAAAAGTACCAATACATAAAGTGCTATAAAAAAGGTTGAAGAAAAAAAGAAAATCAGGAAAAACATTCCCTCTTCATCGACTCAGTTGCAAGAATCTTAAGTATTACTTGTGACTATAAAAGAAAATGATATTTGCAAACCAAACATCTGATTAAACCTAATCGAGTCACAGTTCCATGTTACAGAAGTCAATTGCAGCCTCCAATGTCATTACTGTCAGTAGAACCAATTAATTTTTAGTGCCATGGGAGTCATCAAGAATAATTAATGCTTGGTATTGAAACAAGGCCACATTGTTGAATTGAGTCTCCAGTATTTAATTTACATTCACTACTTTTTTTTGGTTTTATTTTTTAAGAGAAACTAAGCTAGAAGTTATCTTCCTAACATGCCCTCCCAGCTTCCATTTCAAGGAACGGGAGAAAGAAGGAGTTATCTCCTGACAAAATCGGTCATGTAACAATATGGTCCGTACTGAGAAAACAAACAGCCGAGCCCCAGGTCCCGCGTGCGGCCTCCCCCGCGCGCTGCCAGCCTTCTCGGTGCACACGCATTGCACTGCGCTGTGAATGGGCAGCCAGGTATTTTATGAATGGAGCGGATCACGTGCTCCCAGCACTTCCCCTAGCTTATATTTCCCACATAACTGTGTCAACAAGCGGTGCACAGCATTTTTTTTGTTTTGTTTTACACAAGGCAATCAATCAATCAATCAATCAATCCCAACCCCCGTACTCCCTGCTCCAGCGGCGCGCTCTGTGCGCCAAAAAAGGTTCGACCTGAGTTGCGCGGCGGGTTTTGTTTTAGGGCAACAGCGGTGGTGGCTTAAAAAAAAAAAAAAAATTATGAATGGAGATTGTGGTATGCAAATGAGAATGATTCACAAAAAAGAAAATATGGCGCCGGCTCCTGCCACTCGCTGCGAGCGACCCGCACGGCTCGCCTCCCTCCTCCCGCCCGCTTCGTGCCTCGCGGCCCCAAGCTTGGCCGGGTCCGCACGGCTCCGGGGCGCCCCGGCTCGCCCCCGTGTCGGAAATCATGACACGAATGAAGCGTTTCTGTTCCCAGCCCTGCCTCGGGGCACGAAGGCCGCAGCAAGAGGCCGGTAAGCCAACGACAAAGCCGCCGCTCCCCCCCCCCCCCCCGCAACGAAACCAGCGCCGAGCCCGCGGCTGCGCTCGCCATTGCGAATCCGACTGGGGCGGGCGGCGTTTCCGTCCGGAAGCGGCTTCCGCGCTCTGACAAGCCCCATCATTCATAAATAAGTTGCAGCAAATGCCTGAATTGCAGATCGCTATTCCAGGAGAGCTAGAGCGGGGAAAGAGAGAATGGAGACGGGAGAGAGCGCGGGGCAGCTGCGGCGCCGCTTCCGCACCTCGACCCTGCAACTTTACCCATCGGAAACAGGAGCTCGACCCTCGCGGTGTGCGTGTCACACGCCATATGCATGCAAGATCCGTATATACACACACGTGTATGTGACACATACACACATCCCATGCGTGTATATGTATATGTGCGTGCATCTCACGTACATCTACGTATGTATGCATGTAAAGACAAACATCAGTGTGCATAAGGTACGTGTATGTACATACACAAACATACGTGTACGTGACAGCGATGTCTCAGGCGTATACATATTCATACACATGGCTCTCACGCACACCGTTGCCGAGAGGCAGGTCATTTCCCTCCCTCTCCAAGCCCAGAAGGAAAAGCAGCTGGTCTCCCAAGCCGAGGCGCATTTCTGTGCAACACCACCCCCCAGCCCCCATCCAACCGAGTCGATCACATGAAAAACATTTCAGATCCCCCCTCCCTTGCTCTTCCCAAAGCGAAGGCCCATCAGTTCGTGTTTAAAAAAAAAGCTAGGCTTCAGGGGGAGATTTATACTGTATTTACATTGCCTGACTCATCCAATTAAAATTCAGGAGCAGTTTCCTGCAGGATGAAGCTCCCACACACTAGTTTCCATGTGAAGCAGACCGAAGGGATGGGAGCGGATCCTGGGGGCATGCGGGAGGGGAGGGGGCTGCGCTGCTGGCTCGGTGCTTGGACGGACAAAGTCAACCCCGCTCCCACCGCCAGCGCCACCGCTGCCGCCCGAGCGCTGCTGGAGCCCGAGCCCGAGCCCCCACCCGGCCCGGCCCGGCCCGGCCCCGGGATAGACCCGCACGTCTGAGCGTGCTGGGCACCCGCCGGAGGCGCAAGGAAGGGAAGGGAAGGGCAGGGCTGGGGGTGTCGCTTACTCGTGGTTAGAGTTGGCCGTCTCTTCGCTCATTTTTTTCCTCACCGCGATCCGAGCCGGAGCTGGAGCAGCAGCAGCGACGCAGGCAGGGCGCAGCAGGACCTCCCCAGAAACCCCACCATCGTCCCCCCCCACATCTGCCGGCCGCGGGCGAGCGGCGCGGGGCTGAGGCGGAGCTCTCCTCGCCCTGCCCCGCGGGCAGCCCCGGCTTCTGGCCGCTTCAGCGGGGCCCGGCGGGGCGGCCCCCGGCTCCCGCCTGCGAAGGGCTCCACGGCTCCGCCGTCCTGCCGCAGCTCATCGCCTGCCGCCGCCTTCAGCCCTTTCCCCGGGCGGCCGCGTCGGCGGCAGCAGCGCAAATTCCTGCAGACGGCGGCGCGGGGCGGGAGGCTGACTGGCGGACGAGCAGCGCCTCTTCCTCCTCCTCCCCACGGGAAACGGCGGCGGAGCGGGGAGGAAGCGGCCCGGGGGGAGGCGCTGAGCGCGGCCAGGGGACGGGACAAGACGGGGCCGAGCCGGGCCGGGGCAGGAGGCGGCTGCGTCACGGGGGACGCGCAGTAGCGCTGAAGCCCACGACCCCACCCGCTCCGCGCCGCTTCTCGCAGGAAAACTGAGAGGAAGCGTTGCCTTCACGCTCCTTCCGCCACCGCAGCCCGATCCAAAATAACCACCGGGGGTAGGAAAAATAATCCCCCGGGCACTGCGTCCGCCGCCGCCGCTCCCAACCCCGGGCTCGGAGCCAGCGGGGGCTCCTCAGAGTAGTTCCTACCCCGCTGCCGGCCGGCCTCAGTTGCAGAGCCGGGCCCACGCACGCTCCGCCACAGGCGCGGAGGGATCTAGGAGGCGCTGCAACACCCCCACCCGTGTGTGTGTGTGTGTGTGTGTGCGCGCGCGCGCGCGGTGCCTCCCCTGGCTTCTGCCCCGGGGGTGGGAAGTCCGAGGGGGGGCTCGCCGACGTGCAGTCTCGACCTCGGGGTTAGCTGCTGAGCCTGCGTGGCCTCTCGCACCTCCAGAAAGTGCCCCCTGCCCCAGGGCGCCTGCGAGTCTCAATCTTTAAAAAGAGACTCATGCACTTCTTCCCAAAACACTAGGGCTCCCCCACCCCCAACATGGCTCCAGTTTCTCAGCAATGTCTTCTAAGGGATTTATGTTCAGGGCCGGCCTCGGGAGACTCTGTTCCTACTGGAAGTCTCAACTCCTCTTTGCTGCTTGTTGATTGCACATTTGAGGAGCAATGACCCTCTTCCCCCCACAAGGGAAAAAGCTGGAAAGAGGGAGCTGCCCTGCTTGCCCTTAATCCTGCTAGTCTGAAGTCTTGTAGACACACTGGCTATGACACTCCTGCCTCTGCCCTTCGGTGCTGAAGATTCCCTTTGTAATGAGGGTCTTAATTGTGCCAATCTATAAGCCTATAAGGGGGTGGGAGGGATACTGTCTGGGCCTGCCTCTCTCCACACATCATGACATGGAAGCACTTGCAGTTTCACATATGCAGAGATCAATAAGGCAGGAGCTACTTAGCCCTAATCCCTTTCAGGAGCTGGTGTGGTGAACATGTTTCTATAGAGAGGTTCAAGAATCATGAAGCATGTACATATATATATATGTATATAATATGTATATTTTGTATATATATATAACATACATATGACACACTACATTAATAATAGGTTTCTTCTACTTTTAAAGGCACCCAGTACTGGAACAATGGTAGCATTCGTGGTCAGGAGTAAAAGTGCACTGAGACGTGTCCAGAGGTCAGCAGGTACATCATGCGTAGTTCAAATTAGCACTGCTAACTCAATTCCATGAGCAAAGTGACACACAGCCATGAAAAAGAAAAGAAAAAAAAATGACATGCCTGACCAAAAGATACCTGTCTGCAGGAAGCAGAATTTTGTCAGGGTATTTTTCACATGCTCACCATAAGGTAAAAGAAATGCAACATCATTTTATCTTTCTTTTATAGATATATAAAAGAAATCTGTGTCTGCTTCAAGAGTCTTGAACCTCTCTATAGGTTCTTGAATCTCTGTCTCTTTCTTTCTATATATGTATTGTGTCCTAGTCTCCATCTTTTGATTATTGAATTCCCCCTGCCCATCCACAATTGGGAATGCCAATTTATGTTGCTCACGCTTCCCCTTTGGCAGAGCGCCCCCACTCCAGGGGGCCACTGCTGAACATCTGCCCATCAGTTTTATCCCAGGCATTCCAGTCAATTCTGCTCACTCTCTTAGTTCCCACTCCTTCACTCAGATCTGCCCCCTGCCGTCTCCTCAGTTCTACCCCCTTATTGGCCTGTCTGAAGGACTTCGACTTTTCTCTTCTTCCACCTCTTCTTGCACCTGGGGAGGAGAGGAGCAAGGAAAAACCACCCAGATGCTAAGCCTGCCGTCAGCTCCTGACGTAAGATAAAGAGAAGTCTGTGGGCTTCCTGAAATGCTCTTATTGGTTGTTCTTCCCTAAGCAATAGGAGATAGCAGGATAGGCTGTTTAACAGAAAGGGTTCTTTCCTTTAATAGCTGGAAACTGCAAGACAGCAGGATCTCCTGTTTCATGGAAAGTTTGGCTTTAGCATGACCAGACTGGTAGTGGCATTCTGAATGAAGGGCAGGGAAACCTGTTTTTATTGCTTTTTATATCTTTCAAAATAGACTAAAAGGGTAGTTTTTCCATTGGTTTTGACAGGAGCCCCCTAAACATTTTCTTGGACTACTGCATCATGGAGCAACAGGCAGTTCTTTAAGATGCTGCAGTGAGAAATTATAGAATTTCCTTCAGGATTTGTTTTGGTTGCTTAGTCAAAGCATTTGAAAAAGAATCCACATTTACTTAATGCAGCATGATATATATATATATATGTGCATGAATATTTTGGTCAGTTTCCTGCATCTACTTAAAGGTTCTAGTGTATAAAGCATAATACAGTAAGCTGTCATCAACTGGTTTCTGACAGTGGCCTTTAAGATGCAGCAGCAGGACTTTCTTCTTTATCTGAGAAGGGTGTTGAAAGAAGAATGAGTAATTATTGTGTAAAAGCGTGAGAGTTTTGTGTATTTAAAACATTGTACCATGTTTTGTGTATTTAAAACATTGTACCATAAATTATGTTACCATCCTTCCTGCACAATTCATTTAAATTAATATAAACTACAAAGCAGGTTCTAAATATAAAGACCTTTATAGCTTAATCTAAAATAATTAAATTTGTGCCATTGCATCCAGGTAAAATGTGGAAAATATTTTTAAATGAGTTCTGGGCACGTGAGATTATCCTACTTAGCTAATTCAGAGTGTTTTTCAGTTTACTTTCTGTTTTGAAACTGGCAGATAAGGTGATTTCCTGTTACTTAAATCCTTGTTTTCTACTGGCTTCAAAATTTAAATGGCTAAGATCCTGTAAGTTAATAGTTTACAATGGTAAGTTGATTAATATGTTCCAGTACATGAAACGCTCAAGATCAAGTTCATTTTGTCAGAAGACAAAATGACTCTATTGAGATCCAAACTGAAACAGAGACAGACGCTCAGTACAGAAAAAAGCATTTGCTTCAAGAGGTTATTTTTTTTAATAACTGTATTTTAAAATGTTTTTCATCATGTTAGTTTCAAGAGATGAAATATTTTGTAATATATCATGAAGCCAGAAAGAGCTTCAAATAACTCTGAAACACATTAATTTTCAGATCCCAGAATAGTGGCATGGAACCTGTAGCCCTCATGGCAACTGTGAAGTTATTATACCAAAATGTTTTACTCCTATAGTGGTATAAAATCAATTTTCAATTATGAAGTCACAGCGCAAGACAGCCTGCAACTTTTAACCTGAGGTATCATAATCTATGTTGTCAGTGTTGGGAGCAGGAGGGGCAGGAAAAGGTGCTGCCTCCCAACCATTTCCTACCACTTCTTCAGCAACTTAAGCTAGCTCTGCTCCTCCAAGAAATTTCCTCATGCTGTCTGAAGTAGATGACTACCTGGCACTACGTAAGTAACATAAAGAGAGCAGAGCAAAAAATCTACCCCGTGTTTTGAAGTTGACAACTTGAGCACTTTGAATAATAATTTTAGGTGTGCCTGAGAGTTGATGTCCAAGTTTAAGAGGTTGGATATCATTGTCCTAGGATCTTATTGTCCGTTTGCCAAGGTAGTTGTTGGGACATTGCAACATTTCCATCTGGAACAGGAAAAAAAAAAGATGTGCAGCTAGATATTTTCTTAGTGCAATTAATTTATTTACAAAATGTACACAAGCTTTCCCTTGAGTGATGGTAAGGTCCTGACATCCTGTATGCAAGCAATTCCCTTTTATAGAAATCTCAGATGAGGCATCATTGCTCTGAACCTAGACGCAGGAGCCTTGGGCCTCTGCCTTTCTT
Source organism: Caiman crocodilus (assembly GCA_030014935.1). NCBI lineage: Eukaryota > Metazoa > Chordata > Crocodylia > Alligatoridae > Caiman > Caiman crocodilus. Next base: position 56,185,760 of record JAGPOW010000304.1, on the reverse strand, counting down.
CAGGAGTCATGTAAAACTCACATTCAACGGCTTTATCATATTATGTGACTACTTTCCTCCCTCATGTTTGGCTTTTTACAATTAGAAAGCTCAGAATCAAAGCCTTCCAGAGTCTGGAAAAGATATCCTCAAACCTGAAAGCTGTTAGTATTTTTTTTTTTACCATAACAAGTTAAGGGTAATAAGAACCTCTCTTTATCACAGGTATAAGGATGGATCCTTAACGGCTGTTGAGATGTAATCAGCAAAGCTGGGAAGCTGAGGAAGACAGGGCTAATTAAAAGTAGTTTTTATGGCTTTTATGCTTTTATGGCTTCCTGCTCCTGACACTGGCTGGGATCCATCCTTGCCACAATCTCTCTAATTTATTCCTGGCAACTAGTTCCCCAAGATTCCATTTCATCCGCTGAGAATCACTGAACCACAAAGGTGTTTTCTAGCCCAAGCCCTTTTCCCTGGACTCTTTCTATGCCAAATGATAGAAACAGAGAGGGTACTGATAAGAAAATGTATTTCATCAGGAAACCATATAACACATAAGAATAAATCTAATCAAGTAAAATAACATTCAGGTTTTCTGCTTTTCTTTTATATTCACAGGGTAATCCATCTGAAACTGCCTTCCCTGAATATGTTTTAGGCAGTCTTTATTGCTGTTATATTTCAACTGAAAATATTTAGTTGTGTTCACATTTTTGTCATGTAGCAAAGCCTACTTATTTGATATAGAAGGGATACATGTGTTATCCCTTCTATAACTGTTAAAATAGTGGTTATAAATCAGGAATAAAAATGGCCCAGTATGCCTATCTGCCATCCCTTAAAATAGCTTACATATTGTAGGTGCATCTACACGTGCACTTTAATTCACATTAGCTTATTTTAATGTACATTAGAGCATCACAAAATGTGTACTTTCATTAATGCACTTTAAAATAGACTAATGTGCCTTTTTCTAGTACCTCACAATGGAGGGCATTTATAGATGTGCTCTGGGAGGTAGGGGCACTTTAATTAGCGTAGCTCCGAGAGCTGCGCTAATTAAAATCCGCAGCGCAGGATGTGTCAGCATCCCTGCACTGAAAAATGGCAGTGGAGCCTTTTGAACTAAAGCTCATTGAATGGTTGTAGTTTAAACTGCCCTGCCATCATTTTTCAGCATGGGAATGCTGATTGATACACATAACACTAGAGTCTGCTAGAGCACGGTAATTATCATGCTCCAGCAGAGTCTGTTAATCAAGTCTGCTCTGATGCGCTGTATTTACAGCATATCAGAGCAGCCTTCATACACATGTATAGGAGTCTGGAGGTACTAAATTGAATGCACGTTAGCAAAAGTGCATTAGTGAACATGTGGACTTGTCTTGTGAATAGCTCTAAAAAGAAGAGCTCATGACAGGATTAACATTCAATGCTAATTAGTTTATATTCTTCAAGTTTAAGATGGAGGAGTTCATATAGGAGTGAGAATTCATAGAATAATAGAAAATTAGGGTTGGGAGACACCTCAGGAGGTCATCTAGTCCAACCTCTTGCTCAAAGCAGTACCATCCCCAGCTAGATCATCCCAGCTAGTTTGTCTAGCTGGATCTTAAAAACCTCTAAGTATGCAGGTTCCAAAACTTTTCTGCACAACCTGTGCCAGTGTTCCCTCCTAGTGATAAAATTATAATATCTAACTTAAATTTCCCTTGCTGCAACTTGAGACCATTGCTCCATGTTCTCTGCCATCTGCCATCATTGGGAACAGTCTAGCACCATACTCTTTTGAACTTCCTTTCAGGTAATTGAAGGCCACTATTAAATCCCCTCTCAGTCTTCTCTTCTTCAAATTAATTAAGCCCACTGCCCTCAGCATCTCCTAAGAAGTCATATCCCCCAGCCCCTATCCATTTCTGTTGCCCTCCTCTGGACTTTCTCCAATTTGTCCACCTCCCTTCTTTAGTGGGCATAGTGGAGGGGCCAAAACTGAACACAGTACTCCAGATGTAGCCTCACCAGTGTTGAATAGAAAGAAATAATCACTTCCCTTCACCTGCTGGCAACACACCTACCAATGCAGCCCAATATGTCATGAACCTTCTTTGCAACAAGGGCACACTGATTCATATTCAACTCATTGTCCACTGTAACCTCCAGGTCCTTTTCTGCAGAGCTGTCGTCAAGCCAGTCAGCCCCCAGCTTGTACTGGTGCATGGGATTGCTCCATCCTAAGTGCAGGATTTTGCACTTTTCCTTATTGAACCTCATAAAATTTATTTTGGCCCAATCCTTCAATTTGTCTAGGTTACTCTGAATCTGAGCTCTATCCTCCAATGTATCTACTACCCCCTGCAGCTTGGTATCATCGGCAAACTTGCTGAGGGTGCGCTCTCTGCTATCTTCCAGGTCATTGCTGAAGACATTGAACAAAATCAGCCCCAGGACTGACCCCTGAGGCACTCCACGTTAGGAGGTTGGGGTTGTATGACTTATTAGTATGCACATTACATCTTTAAATCCGTAATAGGCTCAATGAATGCTGTCAAGTAAACCCAGCCTAAATGCTCAGTCATAGAAAACAACAATTCTCATTTTGGATTTTAACTACAAATAAAATAATTTTGAAGTCTCCCTCCACAAATTGTATGAGATCTTGGTGGTAGATTAACAAACAAGGGAAGGATCAGGGATGTTAGCATTTTCTACATTTTATTCTGGGGAAAACTGATCAGAGTAATTATCACATTTATTTTGCGATGTTCCCTCTTTTTCAGAGTCCCAGTCTTAAAGTTAGTTAAAATATGGGTGGCCATTAAACATATACTACTAATAAAGATTTAGTGGCATTGAACTGATTAAATCTATATTAGTACTTCAGCAAAATCAGGCCCTGTTAACTCCAAAACAAGATTTCACATATGTATGCAAAATACAAAAAGGCATTTTCCCATCGGAACCTAGCATATTGGGAACAGACCTTTTCGGCAGTACAAGAGAGATTGCAACCAAATATCTGTTAATTCTTGAATCAGCTAGGTGGATGTGGCTCAGCAAACAATCTGAATTTCATAAATTATTCTAGCCATTGACATGTGTATTGTTTGGAATAATTGATACTACACAGAACAAAACCCTTTGCTTTAGTTACTATGTGTTGGTGATGGGGGGGAAGGTGGTTGGATCACAGATTTAGGTACTAATGGATCTATCAGCTGCTTTCAATACTGTCGGTCATGTGGCACAGTTGACTTGCCTAGCAACCAGAGTGGGTGTAACTGAAGGCTGCTCTTCAATAGCTCCATTCCTTTCTTGCTGGGCATTTTCAGAGTGTATTTTGGGGGGGAAAGTTGTTTCTCTTTGAGGGTGTTCTCATAAATGGTGTCCACCTGTTCTATCATAGTCCCTTTTCCAGTGAAGCTGATGGGAGGATTGCTCATGAGGGTACAGAGAATACCATAGTTTCAGCGTGCTAATAAACCTAGTACAATGTTGCTGTTTTTTCCAGCTCAGTCATTGCATCTGAACACCTTGTTCAGTGTCTGAGGCATGGATGCTATTTGACAGAAGCTGTCTGGGCACGATAGAAGCAATACTGTGTGGTTGGGGAAGCAACCAAAGTATAGTTCTCCTTTGAATGAAGTGTGTTTGCCATTTTTTCATTGAATTAGCAGTCAGTTAGTCTCTTAACTCCCAGCTACTTTCACATGTTAAAGTAGTAGCAGCAACAAAAATGATTTGTTCATGCATGTCAGTCCAAGGTGTGACAAACACATAGGTACCTGAGTCTATTCCTCTGTCACTTTGATATTAATGTTGCGGTGTACATAGGTGACTCACTTTAAATCCCTTTGATAACTAAAGCTGAAGCAGAATTTTATCATGAACGTATGGCAATGGTGGTCCATGTGTTGCAATAAAATCCTGTTTTCCAACAGAACTCTCATGATGAAATGCCCTTCTTTTTGTATAGTCCCACAGCTAAAAGTGTGGTAGAATTGGGAGAGAGGCTCTTTTTTATCTTTGCCCTGTTGTGAGCCTATGTAAGGATCAAGTACAATATGCAGTATTGCCAACCCCACCAGGACAAAACTCATGGGTGAACTGTTAAACAATCAAAAGATTGGTATGTAGATCATGAGATGCTGTTTTTGAAGTGTGTGTGTGTGTATGTAGGGGGGTGTTATTTGTGAAGGTGTTTGGGGTTGTTGGGGGGGGCGGGGTTTGAAGCCTGGGTAGGGAGGATCCCCATACAGTCTGGCAGGATGTGAGGTATTGTGGGTCAGGAGTGAGAACAGCAACAGGGCTTGGCAGGCTGTGGCTTGGGAGTGAGGAGCAGACATACAGAGACACTGCTAGACACACAAAACACCTCTGCCCCTGCTCCTGCCTCACTCCTTCCCTCACCACAGGGGCCTCAATCTCCCCCCACCCCCAACCCTTCCCTCCACTTACAAGCTGCAGAAATCCAAAGAGCTGAGGGTTGGATCAGGAGATCATGAGTCAGAGTTATTTTGATTTTGAAATCCTGAGTTTCATGATGGTTTAGTGACAATTGGCATTACTGTACTGAATATGGCCTAACTGACTTGTTTTAGGGCCTTGTTATACCTTACAATGTGAGCCACACAAATGTTGATTGGTATTCTTTGGCAATCCCTTGCCATTGAGGTTGACTGTCTTCCATGATTGGTATTGTTGCTAGTTTGGAGTAGTCGCACCTTCAGTCTAGAAATCTTCTCTGACTGTTCTGCACGGTTGTAATTTACCACTAGAAGCCTGGTAAACAGGGGCAGGACTAGGAGCTGTAGCTGTGATTGCCACTATAGGGCTGGTAAGCCAGGACAGACTTCTATCCCTGCTCTACAGGCAGGCGTGTGAGAGATCCTGGGATTCTGGAGGATTTCAACTTGGGTGGCGGAATGGACACATCTAAATGGAACAGGAGCTGGGTAGTGCAGATCAGAGACAGTCTTGCCATGGAGTGGAGTGGTGTAACTTTCAGCCGCATTACAAGTGCTTAAAGCCACTTTAAGGTGTTAAAAGGCGGGTAATCTAGGGGTTGAGAGAGAGCTCTAGGAGCCACCCTAAATTACTGTGTGATAAGGCCCTTAGGCTGTTTACTGAGTGGAAGAACAGCTAACAAGCAGAATTCACTGCTAATAAGCACTCCTCACACCCCTAGCTAGCCTTTGCAACAGTAGGGACAGCTCTGTAACCAATAACATATGTGGCTGGGAGAACAAATGGGGCACCTGGGCCAGTTTCCCAGAGAGCACGTACCACAGGGTTGCTGTTGCCCAAGCCAAAACTGCTACTATAGCAGTGGCAGCAGTAGTTGCTGCCTTCTTTGTCCAGAGAGGTAAGACTCTTCTTCCCTTCCTCTCACTGTCCTCTGCTTCTCCCCCAGTAGTTGGCATAACCATTCTGTCCCTGCCTCCAGCACTGAAGGATCTCACTATGCCTTTGATTCAGGCTACTTAAATGCAGTGGGGGTAAACTACCTTTTCATGAACTGCCATAATATGGCATTTATATTTGATATCACAAAACTATGATACAACCTAACATGCTTTGCAGTGAGGACTCCTTTTGAATATTGGGTCCAGTTCTATAGATCTGCCATTAATTTACATTTTAATCTATTTCAGTTTATTTTACTATATGTATTACTTATCTGGTGAAGGAAGTTAACTGAGAAGTAGTAAAAAATTTTCAGGTGACATACAATTATTTAGGTGAATCAAGCCTAGAAAAAGAATGCGAGGCTCTCTACAGGGAAACAAAATGAAGTGAATGGACATCATAACAGCAAATGAAATTGAGTGTTGACAGATTCAAGGTAATTCACATTGAAAGGAGTAATTTGAACTTCTTCTACACTGTGCTGAGTTCTAAATTAATTGTTATCATTCAGGAGAAAGCTCAGAAGTAATAGCTTGACTAAAAAATTTCCTCTATGTGTACCAGTAGCTAGAAAGCAAACAAAACAGAAGAAAACAATACTGAAAATATGTCATGTTATATAAATCAATGTCTTATTCTCCTTTTGGACCAGTTCTGGTCACTCCCTCAAAAAATGTTATACTAGAATTTGATTGTATTCAGAGATCCAAAGAAGCTAAGAGGGAGCAGAATTGAAGTGCATACAGTAAGGGTCACTTAGAAATTTATCATGCCTCCTGTGTTGGATGCCTTGCCCTAGCAACTTCTGTGCATTTTAGAGTAACCAATGGGCTGGACTTCACAAGCCAATTGGTATTTTTTTCTAAGCAAACATTTGCCAGAAAAGGTTAGCTCAGGATCATTAGCTGCTATTCCTTCATGCCTTTCTTCCTTCCTCATGGACAGCGTATCCATCTATCCCTACCCCTTGGAGTTGAAGGGTTGTTGGTGTAGAACCTGGCTAGGCCATGTATAGATCCTGGTACTGGGAAAGGAAAGAGGATTAAAGCAGTTCTTTGTTCCTTTTACATTCCCTGAAAGACAGTAAAAGAGTGAAGTAGGGCAGAAAAGCTGTCCCATTGTTTTATACAGTATATAACCTAAGGAACTAACTAACCAAAATCACATCTGATGAAGTAAGCTGTTGCTTAGGAATATTTAAGCCTCTCTGAAGTAGTTGGCATGTCCACATGCGCATTAATATACTTACTGTGCATTAAATCTACTACCTCCATTGTGAGGTACTAGGAGAATGCGCATTAGCCTATCTTAATGTGTACTAACTAAAGAACATGGTTTTTAAGTGATGCTTAATGTGCATTAGCCTATTTTAATGTGCATTAACTAAATAGGATGTTTTTTGTAGTGACACTTCAACACACATTAAAATAGGCTAATGTGCATTAAAGCACATTTGTAGATGTGCCCTCAGATGTCATTCTGCATTACCTTCCACAAATATTAGTGAGACTTAGAGCCTTATAGGAATACAAAAAATTAGTTCAGGGGCTCGGTGATGTTGAATTGCTGTGATATTTTTTTAGTTGAGATGTCAATTCGAGATCCTGATAAGTAGTGCTTATTAAAAATCTTGTGGTCCTTTTCATACAAGCAGAATATGGATGGATAGTTACATTGGCACATAAATTAAGACAAACAGTTCTAGGTGTTATAAAGCCTCATGTTTCAAGGCATAAGCCACCCACTAGCTGCCTGATTTTAGGAAGAGCCCTCTCCAGTACATAATTGTTCAGCATGGGGGTTTCTAGCACCTTCCTCTGAAGCATCTGGTACTTGTCACCTTTAGAAACAGGATTTTAGGCTAGATGGACATTTGTCTGAAGCAGTTTGGCAATTCTTGTGTAATCTAATCATCTCTGATAATTATGTTGCAGTGTTTACTCATATAGTTGGTACATTCCCAAGGCTATTTAAAATGTATATTTAGTTTTTTTCCCCTTAAAAGGCCATTTTTCAGCTGTTCTATATATGATGATATCAAAGAGAATTTATGTACATACAAAGGAGCAGGATTGTATGTATTGTGTGTGGATAGTGGATGACTCCTTTTAGTGTATAGAGACTGCAGTTAATGAAGAAGCAATGAATTGCTAATAGAGAAGGTAGGAGGACTGTTATATAAGTTAGCGCTATCCAGGGATATCTTTAACTTACTCTTAAATAATTTGTGCATTATTCCCTTTGCAAAAGAAGAGAGCTAGTGTAACTACTTCTTAGGGTTAACACATGTCCCAATGTAGTAACCTTCTTCCTACAGTATTTTGCTAATGTTGGCTCCTGATTGTTTCTACAAATAGAGCAGCACATGAATGCTATGAAACTGCTTTTAAATAATTTGAGAGATTTCAGGAAGAGATCTGCATAATGGGCTTATCATTTATTTGCAGAGGGATGAGTTAACTTGTGTTTACAAAGCATGTTTGATTTCAAAGCCTTTCCCCTACTATGTATATGTTTTATTTCTAAGGCATGTATATATAGTAGGGGAAGAGCTTTGAAATCAAACATAATGGGGGGGAGGGAGGGAACTAAGCCTTTTTTCTCTCACTGCAGCATACCAACTTTTGGGATGGTAAACGATTACTGAAGGCAAAGCAGTTAAGCGTGTATTTCCTATAAGCATGTGCTTAAATCCCTCTGAAGCCAGTGGAAATTAAGAACATGTTTAAAGTTAAGCAGGTATTTATTTATGGAATAAGAATAGGATTACTGACTTGTAGGTAAGTGATGTGTTTAAATGTTTTCTTAAATCAGGATTTTACACTGTACAACAGTATTTAAAGCATTTTTTTTTTTTTTTACAAACAGTTAAAATACTGTATCCTATTGGAAATTAATCCACTTCAAATAAAAACTACTCTACCCTACTCAGTTGCTATATGTGTTACAAAGTAGCAATATTTAAGGCAGCAACTACTTTTTAAATTTCAGATTAATCTGAAGCTCTCCAACTGATGGGCTTTGTAGAAAGCTCTCCAACCAGTTTCATCAGTAGCTGTGATTTCCAAATGTATCAGTTCTTTGTTTTTTTTTCTGGTGCAGTGATTGCAAACTGTCACTGAGTCACACTGCTTGTTTTAGGCTCACAGCCAATTTGATTACAACAACAACTTGTGAACCATAAAAAGGTAGTCTTCACATCCATAAGCACTTTGCTAGAGAGTTGAATTCTGCAGAATAAACTCCAGCATGGCCACCTAATTTTTTTTTACCCATATATGAAACTTGTACCAAGCAAACAAGTTTAAGAAGCAAGCAAGGAAGAAAGAAAAAAAAAAGATAGAAAGTTTGAGCATTAATGGTGAAATCACCTCCTTCTCTCCATTAACAGTTGTTACAAATTACTGGCAATATTCTGTTGTATTCTGTTGTGTACTATATAGCAGTACTTTGTTAGTACTGTTATGCTTCAGCCCAAGTCTGAATTCGTTGCCCGGCATGCATGAGCCAATACACGAATGCCAGTTAGAAGTTTGAAAGAAAAAAAGTTTTTGTTGCTAGCAATAAAGGTGCAAGGTAGCAAGCACACTAAATAAGATTTCTAAGCATCCTTTATACTAAAATCTACAAGCATAATATTCAGTGATTGGTTA
>JAGPOW010000304.1:56163622-56176619 GCA_030014935.1 Caiman crocodilus | reverse complement strand
CAACCTTCCAGTCTCGCTGTGTATTCTGTCTTGGGAGGATGGCTCGAGGCCATTTATTAGGCCTTCAAAGAAATGGCTCGGGGTTATTCACAACAGTACCACTATGGCAGAAGCACTAAACAGGTATACATTTCACATCAAACACATCAGCAGATCTTCTCCATGCTTTTCAACATAATTCAGTCACATTTACTTATGAATAAAAATCCTACCTTTTTAGCAATACTTGTTTTTTTCAGTAATCACACTTGTTCACTCCTTTGTATAATGGCACCTCAATAGATCTCCTTTTTGAAGAGGGCAGCAAAGTTATTGATCAGGAAAAGAGTCAGCATGTGGTCTGTTTCTGGGTTATGGTAAGAGCCATTAGCTGTCCTTATATTTTAACCCCTTTCGGCAACAGTGTACATCTTGATCATAAACATTTGCTCTCCACTTCCCACAAGGAGTAGTGTGACTCACACAGGAGAAGCACAATTTTGGAAAGAAAGTTACACTCACATTGCTTCAGCCCATTTGTTTTCATTACATAAATTCCAAAGCAAGGCTGATGGTTGGTAGGTCATTTAAAATATATATATTGATCTCTAGGTATTGAAATACCACTTTAATTTAAAAATTAAATTTTGCATTGGCTAAGTTTGAAGTTGCCTATAAAGTAGTGTAAAGCAGGACTGTAATTTGGCCTAAGCATGTACAAAGGGGAAACAGGGTAATCACACTCCAGCATTTATATATGGCTAATCTAGGCTGCTCTCTGCGCACAGCTGGAAGAATGCACTTCTTAGGGCCACAACTCCCACCCTATATAATGGAAAGATGGGTGGAGAGTGGCTGGCTTTTCCTGTCACTCTTACTTCAGATGCTGTCCAGTGAAGTTAAGCCAACACTGTAGAGAAAAACAATATGCTTTTGTTACAAGAATAATGAAAATAGGAGAAGGATTGGGGATTCACTGCCACGTTCTGCTCCTAGTGTAAGGCAACTGAAAACTGTCACTTACATAATGGAGGACATATGTTGTCTCAATCTTGCCTGTAGTTTGGTCTTTCAAGATGCTTGTTACTGGCTGCATCTACACGAGATGCTGACTGTGCAGACATTATTGTGCAGTTGTTTAATACTTGTATAAATAAGTACTAAATGACTGTGCAGTAACCCAAGTTACTGTGCAGTAGCGCCAATGAGCATCTTTTTTGTGATGCTACTGTGCAGTAGTCAAATACTACTGCACAGTAGCATTGTCTCCAAGGCCAGATCAATGCATAGGCAAACTAGGCACATGCCTAGGACCCTGAGCTGCAGGGGGGTCTGGTCCTTCCCGCCCCTCCCCTCTCTTCTGCTGGCCTCACTGTCACAGTGGCTGCTTCCTAGCAGGAGCTTTGAGTCCTGCTCCCCACAGGCAGCGGCACCGATGTGGGGAGGGGTGTCTTGACAGGTCCAGGGCCCACAAGTTTGTTTGCCTAGGGCCCACTAAAGGGTTAGTCCACCCCTGGCTGCATTACAGTTGTTGCCATGTGATGCTACTACACTGTAGGATCAGGCTACTCTGCACTTAGCATCTCGTATAGATGCGGCCACTGTGAATAAATTCATTATATCTTGTCCATATGTTTCTCAGTTAGATTACACAGAAACATGGGTTTAGAAGGAGCCTCTCAAGTCGCTGAATTCACAGCATGTAATCCTTTTCAGAAATCAAAAAAGGTTCCTTTTAAAAAATATCAGGGTTTTAGCCACCACTACTCATATCAGAAAATTGTTCAAGCAGCTGGCTACTCTGATGGTAAGAAACCTCTTTAATAATTTCCATCTTAAATTTTTTTCATGGTCAATCTATACCCACTTCTTTTTAGGCCAACACTATTCTTAGCTTGAATAGGACTGTTCCCTTCCTGGTGTTTGTACCAGGTTCTGCTGGTATATTTGTATGCAACAATTCTAGCCTTCCCAGCCTTCACTTTGCTAGACAAAACAAGCCAAGCTCTTCTAGTTCACTTTCATATTATAGGCTTTCCATTCCCCTGATCATCCTAGTAGCTTGTCTCTAAACATGTTCTGTTTTCAATGGATTTTGCATAAACATGGGCAACCAGACCCATACAAAGTACACCACATGTAGTCTTATCAGGTCTTGTGCAACAACACTATTTATTGCAAATACCTTTCCTAATATACCTGAGGATTAGATCTGCACTTTTCATGGTCACATCATATTGGTGGCTAATATTCCTTCAGTATTATAGCCCAGTCTTGCTCAGTAGTGATGATGCCATCAGAAAGAAATGATTTCCCTGGTCTAACTCATGTTGCTTCACAGAAAGTGCCATGAGTTAGACCACTCCTCCTGACCCAACAGACATTAGCTGTTGGATTGGGAAGGTGTGGAATTGAGCTCCAATTAGGAGCTGATTTAGGGAGAGAGGCCGTGTCTCTGCAGACTCTTCCCCTAGCTCTGTTTCCCCTCTCCTGACCCCTCTGTACATGTTCTGTTTTCAATGGCTTTTGCATAAACATGGGCAACCAAACCCATACAAAGTACACCAAATGAAGTCTTATCAGGAGTAGGTCTTCTGGCATGCACAGACACAAGTTAATGAAGGTGCCCCTCTTTGGAACCTCATGTAATGAGGGTTCAGATTGTTCTGAGATTGAGCCCTTTTAAAATGCTATGCAGCCATGCACTTGGTCACTTTCAGGGACCAGACTGGGTAAAATCATCACTTCTGTATGTGCCTTATGTATCATCAGCAATTTCATCAGCACAATCCTCTTTTCTGTCCCAAGGGTATTGAAGAAAAAGTAAAGCAAGATTGTTCACAAGACTGATGCTTGAAGAATTCTATTAATAATTTTTAACAAGATATGCAAAAAATACCATTTTGCAAACTGATGTGTGGATTATGGTTCTTATATATATTTTTTTACTGTAAAATCTCAAGATATGGTGATTTTAAAATGCATTCTATAGAGGGGAGAGGAAGAGGCAGTGAATAGCTCATTGTTTTGCATAAAGAAATTAAAACCTTTAATTTTTAGGGCTTATATCTAGCACAGACTTTTGGTCTCCCAAATTGGTAACATTTGCAGGCAATTCATGGGTCTAATTTAAATTAGTTTAATGGTTTCAGACCAATTTATAGTAGACAGCTATCTTTTAGCTGGAGGCAAAGGAAGAAATATTCAAGTTAGGTAGAAATTAGGGCTTGGGATTCAATTTAGAGGTCATATTAGGGTTAGGGTTCAAATTAAATGGCACAACAATAACCTATAATTCAATGGAATATATACCATTCTTGTTTTGGACAGAACCCTGAATCAAACCTGGGGGGAGGTGAGGTATTCAAGAATGTAAGTATTCAAGAACCTACCTTTTGAAATCCAAATAAATTGGATTTCAAGGTTCTAGTTTTGGTTCATATCTAGTCTTCATATGATAAAGCCACCCTCACAACCATCACATTTACAAGATGTTTCCTTCCATTTTTAGGGATGGTATAGAAATTGCCCGTTTCCATAGTGCCTAACATAGCAGGCCAGGCAGGAACAGACGTAGTGCCGGGGGGGGATAGAAGGGGGAGAGGCAGGTTGTGTGTAGGGGTGCAGTTGTACCCGTGTTTGGTTCCTGGTCCACCCAAAGTTTAAAACAGACTGTCTGACACTGTCAGCAGCATTTCTATTCAGGCAGCAGTGGGGGAGTCATTTGACTTTACGACCCATTATAGTCTATCTGATTCCTTCTAAACTCTTAATTCTACAGGTGTTAGCAACACCTCTCTTGTTTTTTATGGTCTTAGTGTTCCACTAAGAAACCTGTTTTTTTTCTGCAAATCTGCTGCCTGTTAGCTGTTCCTGGTAAAGTAGCTCCAATTTCACAACCCTGCAGACAGTTTTTAATTCTAGGTAAAAACATTAACTCAGCTGTGGACATAACTTCCAGTGAAGCAATGGATGCTCTATCAAGATGCTCAAGAAGGCTTGATTTTGTTTTATGAATCTGAAAGAGATGTACATTTAATTCTAATGATGACAGGGCTGAAGAAACAACATCTATTAATTATTTTTGTCTAGTTTGTTGTGTTTCTAATGCATAATGCATGATATAGCAAATTAATGCACATTCCATTCCAATAAAGTATATTTGTTTTTGTTTAAATCTTAAACTGAATAATACAGCTCTAGGCCCCTAGTGTATTAGTAAAGCTTCTTGTTTCTTTTTAACTGCAGAAAAATGTGTATTGTGTTTTATGTGATGATGCACCACACCCCCTTTTTCAAAATCCTTGATCTGCCCATGAGGCCATAGTTCTCAGTTGGGTCTACCACAATAAGCCTAATTAACAATAACAGTAATAGAAATAATTTAGGATAACATAATAATTAGGATAATGATGTAGTGTTAGAGTAATATTGTTAAGTTAGAGTAACTGTTGACCTGATGAAGACTTGATAAAGAACATTTTGCATTTGAAATCTTGTGTAACTGTATGCCAGCTACGTGGTTGATCCAATACAAGACATCACCCTAAGAAATCCTTGCCTCTAGTAATAATGGGGTAGTAATAATGGCGTAGTTTAGAATTGGCACATTTGTAGAGTTTAGGGAGAACTACTATACTGTCAATGAATCATGGATAAAAATAATGATTTAAATACTTCCCCTTATCCACCATACTCCTTAAAAATAAACAAGACATTCCATTGAAAAAAACAAGGTAAATGCATTCCCTGAACAAAAAACTATGTTAAGCTAATAAAAAATGACCAGATTGTTTTATAAATTCAATGAAAAATTCAGAATCTGGTTGTGCACACTATTATTAATTCATTCCCTTCTACATAGGAACTACAATATCTCTAATACCTGAGGAAATGAAGGGGAAGTTAAATTATTTTCTTGATTTTGTAGATTTAACAGAAATGCTTTAACATAGTTGAATCGTTCAGGTGTAAATTGCCTGTGTGTGGGTGGGAGAGAGAGGATTGCTTTTCTTCAGCCAAATCTGACTTACACTGTGGCAATTCATCCAAATAGCCTATTCTCATTTAGGAAATGTGTGGCAGTCAAGAAGCATACTGCTCCTCTTGTGATCTGGGATACTGACAGCATGTTTCCAGTTATTCATTCTAAATAGGAATTTAGACAAGTACAACATAGAACACGTGGCTGGAAATGTGCTCTGTGTTTTTGATGGAATTTTTCCATCACTAAATTACTCTTCTTTTCAATGTCTGCACAGTGTGATTGCTTTTTTGTATTTCTTTCTTACGTGCACATGTGCATGCATGCATAATTCAATTATATCTGAAACACTAAGTATTTATGCCAATAGAACTCATGATTTATAGCTATTTTGAATGCATTATACAAAATTAATATACTTATTATGTAATGCTATTATTTATTATTATAGCTGCATTTACAGGTTCTGAATAAGACCTCTGCCCGACTGTGTTGGCATTGTACATATACATAGGAAAAAACAGATAGTCCCTGCTTAGCTTAATTTAGGATCAAAATAGGCAGACAAAGTATTCAGGATGGTAAATAGATTCAGATGGGAAACTAAGGCACCCAGAAATTAAGTGACTTGCCAGGGTCATACTGAGAAGGCTTAGAAGAGCCAGAAATTGAACCCACATCTCTCAAATTGCAGTCCAGTGCAAACCATCATGCTATTGTACTGTAGGCTGTTATTCATTTTGATTGGCTGCAATACAAGGAACACCTAAAGCAGCGGGAGGCAGCAGTACATGTGCATTGGCAGAATGTTTTGGAAATTGAAGTGGCTCTAAAAAAAAATCAATGCCTCTTTTGCTCCCAGTAAAGCAAAACAGCAGAACTCCATTGAAAACCATATTTCCTCATCTCTTTTCATACATAGGCAATGCAGATTACCCTTGAATAACAGAGAGAGATTTTTAGTGAAGGCGTGCCAATGTTTATATATAGTAAAAATAAGCAAGCAAGCAGTAAAAGGACATTTTGAATGGGTCTCTGTAATCATGGGATAATAAAGGAAAGGAAGAGAAAGAGAAAGCTATGAAAAAAACTAGCCATATCACTTGTACCGCTTTCTTCAAGATCACTTTATAAATCAACATTTACAACCTGGGAAAGTACATGCCAAGCATTAAGCTATCAGCTCAGCCTTGTTCTGAGAAGACTTTTTACTAGACTTCACATGGATACATCCATTCTCTGGGCTATTAGGAAGTCCCCAAAACAATTGACTATGTTGCCTACCCACACTAAGCAGCACCATCTTGATTGCCATGGTGGTAGAACTTATTTAAAGGAAGATATGGGAGACCCTAAAACCTTATTTTTTTTAACCAAGTGTTTTGAAGAGGGATGTAAAAAGCATGCATAAAGTTAAGAAATGCAAGACAAGCACCAAGGGTTAGTTTCAGTAGCCAAACAGGGACTCACACAGGACTCTTTAGTTTCTGTAATTTTATAAATCCCCTTACTATCAAAAGGATTATTAGATGTTTTCCTTTGCTTCCTTAAAATAAATTTGCTCTTCACATTCTGCTGGCTCCACATTAGGGTGAACAAGAAAACTAAATATCCATTGAAGAGCATTGTGGGGACTCCCATATCTCCACTTACTTTTCAATGAGAAACTTCAGGTATCCTCCATTTGCTTGAACTTTCACCATTTTCTATGAATGGCTTTATATGCCACAGTACAGGACTAAGGTCTCATTTTCACCAGGAGTCTTTGAAATGAAAGGTGTCATAATAAGTCTGAAAGACCAAGACTAGTAGTTGTAATAGTGTTAACAATAAAGCTATGTTGTAAAATAGGTGTCCCCTAGAACTTTATCTGTTGTAATGAATTGGAGGCTTGACCTTGTACTCAAGATGTAGTGGTAGCATGTTTGATGATTTGTGTCATGTTTAGACATAAAAATTAATGTTGTCCTATTAATAAACTAGCTGGTTGTTTTGACTTGCTTCTCTGACTTACTCTAACAACATGCAGCAGAAATTCTTCCAGCCTCAATGCAGAACTATGAAGTCCATTAAGAAGTTTAAACAATCTGTTTGGAAAGGCAGGAATCCAATAAAACTTCTGATTTTTCCATGATGTCTGATGAAGTTGGAGCAATCTTGAGGGGTGGCTGCATAATATTAAGTGTTTCGTGTGTGCCAGTCTTGCCACCTTAAATGAACTGGGTAATTACCTTTATTCAAACAGCATCTTCAAAAATCATCTGAGAAGCATACTTACAGTTACAGTTGTTTGCAAAGGTTTCAGGCTTCAAAACAGTGAAAGAAAGGGAATTTATCCTCAGGAATAATGAGAGTTCAGGCAAAACATTCTCATTTCACTTATTCATCTGCTTTTTTGTCACTTGATTTACTGAAGCTGGCAGAGGAACTGGGCTGTGGGGTGCTCTACAATGATGGTGGTCCTTCAAAATAGAGGGCATTAATAAAAAATGTCTGGAAAAATCTAGGAGTGGAATAGAAGTGGAACAAAACGCAGTGGGGAAAACCAAGAAATGCTGTTATCCTGATTGGCTGATAAAGCCTCTACTTGTTATTTCTGTACTTCTAAAGATTGCTCTTTTTGCCTTGTGTTTGGCTGTTTAGGACTTGTATACAGTATCTAACAATACACTCTTACAGTTCTTCAGTTAGTCTGTGGTTCATGTGGTCAACACTGACAGCATCAACTAACTTGGAGTTGCAGTCAGTGATTGTGCATGTCATGGAAACATATGATTCCTTCATGTGTTTTCAAGTGCTGTCATATGAATCCTGTTGGTGAGAAAATTCTATCCTCCACCCTAGCACTTAGTTAAATGCTGCTGATATCACTGCCAAATATGCATATTCTTGCTGTAATTTTTAGGTTTCATGTCCAGAGAATGTGTTCTGTTTTAGAAGGCCTGCAAACAATTTGAGGCCAAATTTACCTCAGTTTACAATGGGTAAATTGACTACAGTGAAGTCGCTTTGGCTTATACTGGGCATGTCTACATGAAACACTTACTGTGCATTAGTCTAATAACACTGTGCAGTAGTGTGGCAATTAAAAACCATGCTAATAGCCTGCCTAGCAGTGTTATTAGGTTAATGTGCAGTAAGCATCACAAAATAACCGTGTGCTGGTGCTACTGCTTAGTAATTCTAGTTACTGAGCATTTAGTTAATACTTTATTAAAGCAAGTACTAAACTAAATTTGCAGTATCTAAGGCTCATTAATGAACGTGTGGAAGTGCCCACTGTGTCTGAATTTATAATGAAATCTAAAGAAGGGATCTTCCTTCAGATTAAAAAGAACCTATTCTTCACTGTTCTTCCAAGGAAACAAGGTAACAGCTGGCATTTCTATGTATCTTGGCAGTTCCTTGCCTAGGGCCCATAAGCATCTCTGAGGCTGCTCTCATTTGGCATTTGTACACATGCTTGCACCACAGTGCTGGGTGGTTTTAAAAGCACCTGGCGCTGTGGCGTATGTATTTGTCTAAAAGGTGAAATGCATGTCAGTGCTGAGAAAATGCTGGTGGTGCACTTTTGAATTAAAACACGAAGATGTTTTCATTCAAAAGCATGCCACTGCCATTTTCTGTGCACTGATGTGCATTTTGGTGCTTATACAACTGCACACAACACAACGCAGTACCGTCAGCTCGTGTGTGGAGCAGACTCGATTAACTGATTCTGCTCTGATGTATTGGATCTCCCGCACATTGCAGTGCAAAAAGGTATGCATATAAATGCCCATTTATACTGGATAATCAGCCCCATTCTTCAAAAGATGTAAAGATAGATTACAGCCATTTTTGCATGCTCCCAACTAGTCTGCATTGAACACTGTGAAGATGAATCAGAATAGCTGACCTTTAATCTTAATTTTTATTTTCATGACTGTTTTTCCCCTCCCTTAATAGTAGAATTAATGTTTTATCATTAGTAATGTACTCTTAATCAACAGCTTTCAGGATTGTTGATCATGAGAGATTTACTACAGCATTATCCCTGTCTGATAGCCACTAGCTGCCTCTCATTCTACTCAGGATCATGCTTCATCACTTGCATAAAACCTAGTTGACGTATGGTAATAATAGACATTGAATGAAACACATACCAAGATCTCTAAGGTCCCATCACTGTTAACTTTCAGAGTATAGTACTCCAGTGGTGTACCTGCCTCAGTGTATTCCCATTCCTCTCATTTAAAATCCCCACAGAAAGTTTCTGGAGAATTTGTCATCTGTGCGTGGAAAAGAAAGAGGAGGGTGAAATGCAATAAACACTGTATTTTGCCTTATTCCAAAGTCCCCAAGCTATCTTCAGACTAGGCTATTTACTCACATACCACACAAGCTGGTCCCTGAAATCAGCCCTTGAAAACTGAGGTGTGTCTCAAATGGGAAAGTTGACATTTTCTCCCCTTACTGAAATAGAAACAGGGAGATGCTGTGCTCTAATAGGTCCCAAAATGCTGCCACTTTTTTTCTGGCTCAGCAAGCAGCACACACAGGGTCCAGTGTTAACCCTCTCATAGCCACTATTGGGTGAGCACAGTAAAGCAATTCAACTGGCAAGTGAGCAGCTTCTTACAGGTTGTAGTATCTTGATGAGGCTCATGGTATGGAAAAAAATAGTTGTTATTTACAGGAATGTATATAAAGTACTATTTATAGTAAAGTAAAGAAATGACCATCTTGCTACTGCCTTTGCAAGAGTCTGGGCCTAACTTTATTCCTGTCACGTGAGGAAGTTCCTGCTGTCTCACCCATTCATTCCACACATCCTGGACCCACTCTGTTTCTAGAAAGACTACTTTGTTAAACAGTCAACCAAAATCTTCCCCCTACCTTTCCTCCCGCCCGGACATTCTGTCTTTCAAAAAACAAGGTTGTTATATTACTTGGGGGGTGTTTAGTATGTGAGCAAATACGGTATAGCTAAGACAAACAGGTACGTAATTCCTTATTTGAGCAGAGTTACTGCAGATGAAAAAAGGACAGATTTGTCAGAACCGCTGAAGTAAAATTGCATACATTTATGACCAAAGTGTTCCCATGGGAGCTGCAGAAATATATAGAACAAGCTGCTCTCAAATTACTTGCAGAGTTGCTGGAGTAGTCATACTGTTATTTTTAAAAATTGTTCTGAGTAAGTTCCTTTTCCATCCTGTGCCATAAACATTTTATCTTTTCACATCATAAAACTTAGAGATACTCAAAAGTCTTTTGTCTGCCACATTCAGATTGATCAGGAATGTCCATTATTTTGAACTGGATGCAACAGTTACAATCACATAGAAGCTATCCTTTTGACTGAAATGATGCTATTATTTCATTTCTGTTGTAATAATCAGCAGCCAAACAGAATATTTAGCTGCCAGCAGAACACATGAGAATCAATATCTGTCAGTCAGCCTGATAGAAGAACAACAGAACCAAAATGCTGTTATTCTATTTGTAATGCTATTTTAATAGACCTTATAAAAGGGGGGAATAGGTAATTGTTCCTGTAGAGATTCTCTGAATAAATGGCATTTCCCAGACCCTGCAAGGGAACCTTCTAAAGTACAATTAGTTTTTCAAGTGTAAACAATTTATAAGTCATCCCCAAGGCAAAAAAAAAGAAAAAAAATGTATAAGGGAGAAAAACACAGCCAAACAAGGGCTGTATTCTCCTAGTTGCGTTGGTGCCCACTTGGTGCTCTGTCTCTGATTTTGCATTCTCTTTTGCTGTTCATTCATTCCGCATCTCCAATCTAGGTTTTCTTTGTCTTCTATTGTTCCAGTCTTCTTTATTTGGGAATCACTCTTTCATCTCCCTGCCTTATTCATAAATCTCATTCTCTCTCTTTAAACAGCTGAGTCACTTCAGCTGTGTAAATCTTGCCTGAAAATGAGAACCAGTAAGAAACTGGAAAGAAATTTCCATGAAAAATATTACAGAATTTGTACTGTTCCTTGTAAAAATTTTGAAAGATTCTTAACAGCTCCCAGTAAAACCTTCAATTTTATTTTAGGCATGCTTTTCCTCTCTCTCCGTAAGTTATTTGTATGTGAAAGATGAGACATAAGTGATCATGTATTATAATATAAAACATATGAACAAATGAGTTCCTACTGATATAGAGGGAAAATTATTTGTACAGAGACTCCAAGTATTCGCAAAACTGAGCACATACTCTAGTAGTCCCATAAATTTCCAAGGACTGCTTGCATGAATAAGCCTTCTCAAATGTGAGAAGAATCCAATTATATACAGGTATTTCCACAAAGACTCTTAAGTTTTTCTACCACTCCTATCATTGTGGAATATGGCCCTTGCTAGATTTTTTTAAATAATACTAGCCACTATATGTTTTATAGCCTACTAGAAAACCAGCTTTGAAGTGTGAGTTCTCTGAATCTCCCTCAACACAAGTGATAAAAATCATACTGCATGTTTCCAGACTCTTGATACCAATAATTAATATGTTTACACAATTACTCCTTTATTTCTAATTCCTGTACTGTTTTCACATAGAAAAGTAAGCTCTTATAAGTCAAAATTATAAATGCTTTTCAGAAAAAAATATAATTAAAAAACAGCCTGGGGACGTGGATGCTCTGTTCTGTGAGGATGGCTTGGCAGTAAAATATACTTGATAAAAGGTAACAATGTATACCCACTCTTCCTTCTCCATGATGAGAACTCAGTTGTAGATTCCTTTTGAGACTGAACACACACAAAAACAAAAGTGCATGTGCAACTAATTACATCAAAGACTTGGGAAGATTGAACAGGACAGATTAAATGTTGAAACCATATGATGCCGCAAGGAAAATCATGGCTGGGTTTAAAAAAATATAGGCCATATGGTTTAATTAGTGATGCACGGTGTCTGTATTATCTACCCAACACTGAAAAAACTTTAACTGGTAGCATGTTGCCCTTTCTGGACTTTCAGATGTTTGTCCTTTCCGACTTTCTATTAAAAGGGAGATGATGGCATGTCACATGGGCAGCATTTCATGTAATACTGGTCAAAAAAGACTGAGCTAGGTGCTTGTTTCTCCCCCAATATGGAGTCTGCTCAGAGAGATAAAGAAGAGCACAGGGTACTATTGCCCATGTCTCTTCTAGCCAGCTGTACTTTTACAAGAGTGCTTTGAGCAATATAATTCTTCCTTTGACTACGTGAGAAATTCTAGACTAGATCTATGCAGTTATTGTGGGAAGTGTTATGTTTGTGAGGTTCCTGTGCCATAGCCTGGGTCAGTGCACTTAACAAAAGCTGCAGGGCAGGAGCCTGACCCAGCCTGCAGCACAGAAGTTGGGCTCACCATTAGGAAAATTTTGTGAGTGTGATGGTTGTAGAGTATTTTCTTAAGAAAAATGACTGAAGTCCCATAGTTTAGGGTACTTCCAGCTGTGCTTGAACAAACACTAGAAAGGAAACAATCCTACATTTTCAGAGATGGGCTGAATGATTTACATTTTTCACCTAGCTAGAATTTTGAGAGTCTATGATTTGTGAAGAAATTGAAAATCCTCATGTTTTGTAAAATTAGAAAATGAGAGAGGCCAGACGCTCAGTTATGGTATAAAGGGGTGTATGTGTGTGTGTGTGTGTGGCAGGGGGAGGCAGCTGATGCACAAGTACAAAAAGGACTTAAAGCTCACTTTGCACTTCTCAAATCATGCTGCAGTATTTTAGGCTAGCCACTATCAGTTTCAAACCTAGGGTTTTGAAACTAGAATCAGGGTTTGGTAATGCACAGGGGGCTGACCACAGACTTGCTTTTAGTTTCCTCCTCTGAGCAGCTGTTCTTTTACTGTTTTTTAGATTCATAGATGCTAGGGTTGGAAGGGACCTCAATAGATCATCGAGTCCAACCCCCTGCATAGGCAGGAAAGAGTTCTGGGTATAGATGACCCCAGCTAGATGCATATCCAACCTCCTCTTGAAGACCCCCAGGGTAGGGGAGAGCACCACCTCCCTTGGGAGCCCATTCCAGACCTTGGCC
>JAGPOW010000304.1:56121018-56157455 GCA_030014935.1 Caiman crocodilus | reverse complement strand
CTGTACCGGCCCCGCGGCCCCACTTACCTTCAGGGAATCAGCTGCTGCTGCTGCTGCCTCCTCAGCTGCTCCGCTCGCCGCTCGCCGCTGCTGCTCCTACCCGTCGATCCAAACGCGGCGGTTTGAATTCACATTTGGCTCAGAGCCCTTCATGTAGAGAAACTCAAAACCCATAACCAAATACAATTAAACAAAAAGAAAGACATACCTGGAGTAGGAAAAATGGAGTTGCTCTGGTATATTAGACTTCAGAGTTCATACTGCCACTTTTGGAGCTTGATTTCTGAGAGTGTGACTGAGGAGGCCACTTGTTTTTATTGAAGGGATCACAGGCTAGTATCTAAGTAAAGGAATTGAAACTTCTACTTCCTAGCAGAGATGTTTCAGACTGTACCTGTGAAGTAGAAGAGTAGGTTAGTTTGATGTTAGTACATTCAAATAACATGAGTGTTTGCCAATCTTCAGCTTGATGTATTTTGTGAATGTGTTTCTTTGCAGAAAAGGTTATGGAATTAATGCTGTGGGTGTCAAACATATGACCTGTGGGCGGGATCCAGTTCACAGAGCTGTTTCCTCCAGTCATCAGGGCTCCTGATGGGCCTGGGAATTTGTGGATGGGTCGTGTGTGTGTTGGCACCGGGAGTGGGGGGGAGGGGGTGGGAAGGGCAGGGGCAGGACCTGCTGCAGAATTGCAGGCTCTGGGGCCCCATTGTGGTTGGCCTTCAGCACCAAGGCAAAAGAGTGAATGAAAGCTGTGCTGACACTACACTGCTTATAACACTGTTTGTTATAAACAGTCACATCTTAAAACAGGCCTATTTATGTAGTAACTAGCTGATGGCTAAATGCTGAACAAGGACTTTTGGAGTTGAGACTTGCAACCACTTTCATAACCAGATTAGTTCTTTGTTGCTGGGGAAGAAGAGGGGTCTCAGAAAAATTTTGCTTAGCTTGTTATCTCACAACATTTCAACTTAATTTTGCTTGTTTTCTGAAAGGGCAGCATCTGGCTGCTAATGTTTTGGTACATATTATTAGAACAGTCTGATAAATATTTGCTAAAAAGCCTTGAGCTGCTAACAAAGTTAATTTTAAAAGGAAACCCTGCTATTTTACAGTACCTTTCTCCAACAGTACTAGAGAACAATGATTATAAAGTTTTGCTAAATTTCATGACATGATACCATAGGAAAAATTGCCATTCTGTATCCCTATAATTCACCATAGGATGAATTAATTTCAGATAACTTTTTAACAGCTGTGTGCTCATGGGCCTTTGTATGTTTTCTGGTAGTTAAAGAGTATGGAAAATAGTTCCAAAAATAGTGGCAGATGATTAGAAAAAAGTGCAAATAAAAAAGCTGATACTAGCACAAAAATGCTCAGTACTGAGCTACTATATTGAACTAGCAACCTTGAAAAGGGTTACTGATACTGAGCTGTTGCTACTTGCACATATGCAGAAAAGCACCTTTATAATATTATAAAGTTGCTGTTTGTTGTTTCAACAAAAGATTACTAGAAATGGAAAAATACAATGATACATGGCTTTGAAGAGTGCACACAATGGAAAGCTTACAGGGAATGGGGAGATCTCTGTCTGCTTGGTTCTAATCTCATTTGTGCCACTTTACATGGATTGCCAAAGTGTCAGGCTGTGCAGAAAACAGAATCAGGCCTCTAATCTTTATTTCAGGTTCTCCAATTTAGATTGTAAATGACATTCACCTGTAAATTACCACTTAAACTTCATGTTGGGATTACATTCAGAATCTACTGATGGAGGGTTGAAACAAGGAGCATCATTAAAAAGATCTCTTTAGCAGCCCAATATTCTGTCGGCAAATATGCTGCCATTGTGGTAGTCCAAAAGTGAGCCCTTTGTCAGTGCACCAACACAAAAAATAAGATCATTGCAGTCAGTGTCTCCATTTGTATAGTTGTTCCAACTTATCTGACAGGTATTTTCCATTTTATAAATACACAGAAAATTACATTAGGTATCTCCAAGTGCTACCTAACCACCAGCAGCCCCATATACAAATCTGGGGGCAAGTGGGATGGTCTACTTTATACCACAAGCTTATAAAGCTCAAATGCTTGAGCTTCCTAGAGGGTGAGTGGATTTTTTCTATATGACTTTGGGTATTCATCAAGCGCTACTCGAGCCTTTGGATGCTATATTAATATACTTTGTAACCTTTTATGAGACTCAATTTATATTTCTTTTTCCTGATAGCATTACAAGGCTCTATTAATAATGTTTATAAAGTGCCCTGAGATCTTCCTCTGAAAGCCACTGTGGAAGTGCAAGTTATTTTTCTGATGGCATTTCTCTTATAGGCATTCTGAGATATATAGTATGCACAGAGGGATATTATAAGTCTTTCAAGAAAAATTCTAAATCCTGACTTCCTTATCCATTTTGACATCGGGCACTTATAACTTGTAAGGGAAAAATAGTTTTGGAAACAATTTTACTTCTTAAAAAGGAAGAAACCAAACATCTGTGGGTTTTTACCATAGAAGTCAAATTTGACCAAAGCTAAGTCAGTACAAAACACTGATTTTATATGTTATCCATTTTCTTTTGTTATTAAGCTTGGAATTCTATTGCAACACTAGTTAATAGAATATTTGGACCACAGATCAGATCAGATCACTTTACATAAATAGCAGTTAACAATCCTTTGTATCAGCCTGAATTTGTACATGTCACATTCACATCCCATGTAACATATGCAATAAACTAAATAATTCTTGTCTTGCATTTATAAAAAAGTCTGTCTGATTTTAGTACCCTGGGGATTTAATTCTCCATTTTTCTGCACCATGAGGGTACAAAACATGAAAGCCAAGTAAGTGTAAAGAGTGTAACACACTAAATTTTCTGGTTTGATAGTACTTTATACCACATTGTTTATTTATTTTTACTTATGTTTCACTATATTAAGGCCTACAAAAAGGCAACAGGCCTGTGCTCTGATAGGAACATTCCTGGGTAAATTTATGATTCTGCAAGCTGGTACTTTTTTTAGTAGTTAATTGAATCCTGTTGCATAATAGCAAAACCAAGACCAACCCAAATTCAATCATTGAGCTACAGTATGCTGATGATCCTGTAGTATATGCTTACTTGGAAGTAGACCTTTAGGTAATCATTGATGTCTTTACCTAGGCACACAAGAAAATGGGACTGACACAACATTCAGAAGGCTAAGGTCCTCCATCAACAAGCTCTTAATGAGCAGTTGCTAGATCAGATTCAGATTCAAAGGAAACTCTAGAGAATGTTGAATATTTCCCATACCTCAGAAGCCATGTCTTGCAGAAGGCTTACATCAGTGAAGAAATTCAACATGGCTCAAATGTGCAAATGCAGCCTATGGATGCCTGAGGAAATGGGTGTTTGAAGATCGCAACATCAGATCTGAAACCAAGCTCATGCTATCAAGCAGTTGTGAGCCCTACCTTACTGTATGGAGCTGAGATATGCACAATGCATAGGAGACATATCAAGTCGCTGAAGAAGTAGAATCAGTGCTGCCTGCAGAATATACTTTGAATCCAGTGGGAAGATGGATTTACCAACATTAGTGCCCTCTAGCAAGCAAATGGCACAAGCATTGAAGTGATATCTGACGTCAACTTGACTGGGCTGGCCACATCATCCAGATGTCCAGCAACAGATTCCCAAAGCAAAGCAAATCTTATTCTTTCAGCTCGGTCAAGGTGTGTGCTCAGAAGGAGGGCAGAGAAAGTGCTACAAGAACATACTCAAGGCCAACTTGGAAAAATGCAACATTGACATCAGCTTGTGGGAGACTATTGCTCAGGACCAGGCCAAAGGGAGGAAGAGTCTGCTGCAAGGATCTCAGTACTCTGAAATTTTATGATGACAACAGGAGACAGAAAAGCAGGAGCAGAAGAAATAGTGTGTTGTGGACTGCATCAAGAATCCAGAGCCACACACCCTGCACAGAAACACGTACCTGAATTGCAACAGTCTATTAATCCTGAATTGGCCTCATCAGCCATTTTCAGACCCACAGATAAGGCAGTCATGGAAGACAACCATGAGGAATTGCTGCTGCTGGTTGCATAATATTGGCATAGTAGTAGTAGCTCAAGTGATTAGGTTGGTCTAATACACAACTTGGTATTTCCAAAAAATAAACTTGCTCACTTTATATGCCATGAGTTATATAAACCTCATAGTTAAGTCCTACATAAGGAATAGACCATTTAATAATGTTTTTCAGTGCAATATCACAATACTATCATTTTTCAAATGTTTAGCTTTGGCACAAATGCCAAAGTTGGATCAGCTGGAGAAACTGAGCCTGCAGTCTTCATCAGGACAAAAGATGGAGAACTCCTTTACTCTTCCCCTATTATGGAGTTGCAGGGAAGCCAAAAGAAAAATCCTGGAAATGTTTGCAAGGAATTGAGCCAGATTCTTATCCACTGTGTGAATGTATCTATCCATATTAAAGTCAATGGAGTTAGGCAATTTACCTTAGCGGAATGGTTGAAGAGGATATATTCTAAAATTGTGCCCTCTAAAAAAGTCCTTAAGTAAACTAAGCATGGAGTGAAAGGCCACACAAATTGTTGTCTTTATAAGAAAAGGGCTAATCAGTTTGGAACATTTTAAATTATAGCTTTTTTATTTGAAACTGGAAGTTTTCTATGCAGGTCATAAAAAGTTCAGTCTTAAAATGAGAAACTTTTCAGGAATTGTGTCAATTACAAACCAATAATTTAGGTCAGAGTGACTGTGTGGCCAATTTGTAAGACAGTATGATACAAGTGCTGGGTATCTGAGGTCACCACAAAAATTATAATTTTAAAAATATAGGTCTAATACTTCACTGCTTTATGCATCATGTAGTTGTTTACATTGATGAAAAGTGCTACCAGAACAAAATTCTTCATTTACATATATTACCTGCATTTCAAGTCAAGTCAGTCCCATGGCTGCTGCAACCATGGGGGCACCTTAGATGCTATAACAACCCTCCTCCACTCCACCCTGTGTTTGGCTAGCTTTGTGCACTGTCATTTGAAGCCCTGTTGAGTACTTAATATTGGTTCAGATAATTGATGATCCCAATATCATGCGTCCTTCTATATATGTGTGATTCTGTCATGCTATTAAATAAATGTGTGCTAAGGGCCTACAAAGTACAAAGCAGTGTTGAATTGGTTGATTATCTTTAGTTGTTAAAGCCTCCCAGAGAACCTCAAGCTATCTAGTGTCATTAAAAAGTGGTGGTAGGTAGTGATTAGAATAAATCTTGACTAGGTAGATGTTGCATTTGTCCCTGGATAAGTTGCTTCTGTTTGTCCCAGAACAAAAATATTCCATGATTGGCATGTACACACATTGCCCTTCTAATCAGTGTTTAGTGAGTGGCAAGATGCAGTACCACTTTTATTCCATTGATTTAGTAATGTAATTCTGGGATAACGGTGCAACTGTACCTTGTAATATTCCTGGATAAACTCTTACTACCTCTTATCTATGAAAAATTTTTAGGACTTATTCCAAGACAAAAGACATGGATGCCTGTGTGGCTGCTAGATGTCACATTTATCTTAGGATTTTGTCCTGGGACAAAATGTATAGATATCCATGTTCATTGTTCCAGGATAAATTCTAAAAAAGTTTCCTGGATAAGAGCTGGTAACACTTTATCCTAGGATATTGCAAGGTACATCTGTACAGTTATCCCAGGATTGCTTCATTGAATCAATGGCAGGAAAGCAGTACTGCATTCAGCCATTTCATTAATTTCTGATTAGAAGGGTGATGTGCATGTGTGTACATACCAATCCCAGGATATGTTTGTTTTAGGCCAAACACAGACACAATTTAGCTAGGGACACATCTAACTTTTGTTCCTAGCCTACGAATGCATTTTGTGCTGGGATAAAGTGGTGCAGACTTGTGTGAAGTCCTGTTGTCTTTAGTGGAACTCCATACTGTTTTATCTCTTTGCCAAATAAGAAATTAAACTTGGAAATGTGACCATTTGCTGGAACCAATAAAATACACAACTTTTCCCTGCTGTACTTCAAGTAGCAAATCCATTTGCCATGCTTTGGTTATGATTTCTAGGGTGAAAATATTTTGGCATCACCATGAGCTCTTAATGCAACCATATGACAAGGAATACAGTACTTTACAACATGCTTACTCATTTATTTTACAGATCCATGTACCAATTTCTTCAGCTACTGCTTCCCCCTAACCAAGTGCCAAGAGGAAACTATGATAAATAATTTTAGCCTGTTGATATATTAACCTTTTTTGATGCCTCCTTTCCACAGCTGAGAAGAAGCTGACAAGGGCTGAGAGGTGGAGGATTGCTGGCTAAGAGGGAGCTGAAAGGTTGAGGAGTCCTGGCATGTGTTCAGAGCTGAGGAAATCCACTGGTTCCATGGGCAAAAAAGTGCCAGAATAAATAAATAATACTTTGGACTAGTCAGTAGGATGGACCACATGGACTTTAAAAAAAAATTATTTACTCTAACAAAACGTGTATCCAAATTTGTGAAATAAAAATCAGTTAGGATTACAGCAGTGTAGCTCAGCGTTCATACTATTCAGACTATTCAGAGTAGGAGCCAAACTTTGGAACTGTTGGCTCTTTAATAGTAGTTATAAAAAGCTATAGCACTTTTTAGCAGTTCACCTGCACATTCTTTATAAACTAGGAACATTTTATTATCCCCTTTTTAAAGATGGAGAAACTAAGGCACAGAGAGACAGCATGACTTGACTAACATCACCCAGGAGGTTAATAACAGCCAGAAATAGAGCTCAGGACTTCTATGTCCCAGTCCAGTACTCTAGTCACATTCATGAGGAAATCATTCTGTACATAAACAAAACACTGAAGCCAACCGTTTCCAAAGTTTGGATTCTACTCTGATTTTGTAATCAGCCCCAGTTTCTTAACTGTCCAAACCAAATTCCTAGATCTAAAAATCCCTCAAGACTGTGGGTTTAAGGTTCTGTTTCAGAGCTGAACTCTTCAGTTTATACTAATCTCTACCTGGTGTAATAGCTATGATTGCTTTGGATTAGACCTCCTTTGGAAGAAAAAAAGAAAAAACATAGGTCATGTAGAAGGTATCCTTAGCTATAATTGGAATACTCTTGATTCATCTGATTTTGGGGCTAGAAGCTAGAGGTGTACAAAGCTTTGATTCAGCAGAGATTTGGCCCTCGTTCGATTCGGCAGAGATTTGGCCCAATTCGGTGGCTAAATCTCCGAATCAAATCAGGAGACCCCTTAATCTCACCAAATCAAATCAGAACCCTCTGGATCAATTTGGAGAGATTCAGAAAGATTTGGCAATTTGGATATAGATACAACTTTAAATGTATTTTTCTACATACCTCAAGGTACCAGGTGATCGTGGGGTGGATAGAGTATCCCACAGGACCATGTGGGGGGTGGTCCCCATCACGGTCAGCAGCAGACCCAGAAGTGGACCAGAAGCACTTCCAGTTCACTTCTGGGTCTGCTGGAGAATGAGCAGTGGGCCCCCTTGAATCCCCCCAGTTCAACGACTGGTGCCCCCTGGGTCTGGGGGGGGCACCCAGGGTCCCCTATGGCTGATTGCTGAGAGGGGGGACATGGGGAGAGCCCCCCTGCCTGTTCCCTGGTGAACCCAGAAGTGGACTGGAAGTACTTCTGGCCCACTTTCGGGTTCACTGCAGAACATGTGGTGACCCCCCTGCACTCCTGTGGGATGCTCCATCTGCTGCAACATTCACAAGCCATGCCTGGTACCTCGAAGTATGTAGAAAAACCATTTAAAGCTGTGTCTATGGCCAAATCGCTGATTCTCCAAATCAGCATCAAACCTTCAGATTCAGATTTGGCTGAATCGAAACAGGGACAGTGATCTGAATCAAAGAATTGAATCACTGTTCCCAATTCAGGCCGAATCTGAATCAAATATGGCCCATTTTGGACACCCCTATTAGAAGCCAGTCTAGCCCCACACGTAATTTAGAACAGCTAAATTCAGAGGTGCTCTAAATTATGGGTGGTGGTTTATAGTCATAGGGGTCAGCAGACACAGGGACTCTGTAGACCTGCCCACTTTCTACCCCTACCACCATTTTTGTTAAAGGGTCTAACTTTGAGAGCTGGTGCAGGCAGTGTAGTTACCTAATTTTAGTCTGATAATTCTCCCTATGAGAAGAAAATCTTCAATTAAAACTGTTTTGCTTTACTAAAGGACCACTGGAACTGCTTTAAGAATCAGTGTCTTCTGACTACAGACAAGGAGTTTAGAGGATACTAAAGTGTAAATAAAATTGAGTTTTGCTCTGAGAAAATTTGTTTTTCTATTTAAAGAAGAAACAGGCTCTGGGGCTGATTAACTGTAGCAGGTAGCAGGTTGATTTGGAAATATCAAAGGGTAGAACCTGTAACACTGCTCTAGTTTAAGAAGATAACTGATGAGTATACAGCATTTTCAAAGCAAGGTCTGTGTCTACATAACAGGTAAGCACTTAATCAGGCATGTAAGTAGAAGAGAGGCATCTGATACATTTTCTGAAGGTGATTTATGTTATGTACTGATTGTGGTATAGAGGGAATATTGTCAAGCTAAGCAGATGGCTGACAGGGCTACAAAGGTAAATCTACAATTTTGAAAAGGAGGGTGCAGATTGTGTGGTGTATCATCTCATAACCCAATGCATATTTTCCTCCAATTAAAAAGAAACTAGTAGGTTTATTAATATGCTATGGATATATTATTCAGTTTAAGATCCAAGGAAAGACAAAAATGACTGAGTCTGTGGGTGGCAGACTACCAGCTCCAGCGTGGGGCAAGCACCTGGTATCAGGGGGTACAACTGTTACCCCCCAGGAACTGCTCCCTACACCTCTACACATGAGTCCCCCAAACCTTTCACCAGGGCCCCAAAGTGCCCTTCACTGCCCCTGATACCACCATTCCTCATCCTCTCCTTATATTATTCCCATAACTGTCCTCCAGTGCCCTCTACTCTCAACATACAGAAACAAAGATTTGGGCTTGTGGAAGACTCATTTCAGCCCCTGGCAGGACACCTGTCTGGGAAGACCAACCTCTATCATCCACCCATGCAGCTTTATGCCATCTTGGTTGTGCTGCTGGTTCAGGCTCCCAGTCTGTTATCTGCTGCAATGACTGCAATGAATAACCCAAGAAAGGGTCACTGCAGTAACTTACCTCTTTATCTCACCTTTGCAACTCCCTCCTACCTCTGACTACTGCACCATTGTACACCTCAGTCTACTTTTAGCCCTGCTCCTCCCCTAAGGTTGTGGGTTTGAATCCCCTAGGAACAAAGCCACTCAGTTCCTAAGTAGCAGCAGATCTTTATTGCATAAATTGGGGGATGAGCAGAGAAACATTACTAGTAGATAACAGAAAGCCTTTCTTCTACAATTATCCTATCTTGATTAGAGGAAGAACAGTTGTTGCTAACATAGATGGAGAAAAGAGATTAGCAGAAATCAGAAATAATGAATCATTAAGTCCATTGGCTCTCTCTATTCCATCTGAATAGAAATGTGGCTGTCCTTGCAGGGCAGTTTGTTTTAAACCATGGATTCGATTCTGGTAAAATACAGGATTATTTTAGTGTATTTAAGAATAATTATTTTGAGTGTACCAGAATTAAGTCCGTGGTCCAGAAGGTAAAGGTGGGCAAAGGTATGAGATTAAAGTGATAGGCAGAAAATGCAACTGTGCTTAAGGGAATGACAGTTTCACCTTTTTTCCCCTCCCTGCTAGTTGATCTTTTTCATGGCATCTTGTGGTTCCTTGCATGTGAAAAATAGAGAGTAACCTTCACCTGATCAGTGAAGCAACCAAATGAATAAATGCACCACAGCTTTTCAGCTTTTTTGTTCTCAATGGAAATAGGCCGAAAGAACACTGTTTAAATACATTCCTGAAAGACAAGTTGCGTAACAGGTTGCAATTCCACTGTTAAAACTCAACATAAACTCACTCTGACACCTAAGATACAACTTGAGCTTCTTTTCTTCTGGTTCAAAGACAAGACTACTAACATTCTGTCACACACCCTTCTGTGCTATGTATTTCCTCTCTGAAACCAGATACCACCAGTAGATCTAATTTTACCATGGCCAATTTCCTTAGAACTTTGCTAATTTTCCAGCTGTAAGATTGTGACAGGCTCAGAGGATCTCCCTCCCCAGAGTCTGCTGCCTCTAGACTAGCTTGTCAGTGTTCCCTGACCACCTCTACCTCCTCTCACCTGCTATAACTTGCTGTTAGATATATAAAAGGAGAGGTTGCCTATAGAAGCCAAAGTGGCCTACTCCTTGGTGCCTGTTGCCTCTCTCTTCTCTCCCCATGGGTGTACTCCCTGTTTAAGAGGACTGTGATTTCCTTAGGGGCTTGAATCATGACTTCCAGATGCCACAATAGTCACACATGACGCTCAGTTGTTTCTTTGTAGCAGATCTCTTATGTCCAAAATTCAACACTGGCCCCTCAGGCCCCAAAACCCTTGTCCAGGCTTATAACTGCCTGGCTTCAGCCCTCTTTATCTGACTGAGATTTCTTGAGCCCGGGTCCACTGCCTCAGACACTAGCTTCCTGGTTCTCAGCCCTAATAGTGAGAGTGCCTCTTACGCACCTCACCCATGGGCTCCATTGCCCCCTACAGCTACAATCCAGTCTTCCAGTGTTATATGTTGTCAAAACATACATATAAGCAAGCCACTTTCCAAAAAAAAAAGCAGCTGCAGTTAGGCAAAGGTGGCTAGGCTGGCAGCATGGCAACTGATAATTTTGTGCTGCCTTCTCTCCTACTTCTACATCAGTGCCTGGGCTTAGTTTACACTGATGGCGCTGTAGGAAAGTGAAAGAGATCTTTCTTTCAAGAAATGTAATGAAATCTTTGTTCAATTTACGTGTTCAACACTTAAAACACAAAAATTCATGTTTGGAAGTTGGGAGTTTAACAGAGGATTCTTAATAACGATGCACATTTCCAAAGGGGGCAAATGCTTTTAAAGGATACTTTACAAATAAAAACTGGGCCAAATTCATGAGATATATTATTATGTTAAATTGGCCATGTCAACATGTACATTAATGCACTTTTCCTAATGTGCATTAAATTTAGTACTTCCAACGTGAGAACCTATATTAGGCTGCGCTAATGCAGCAGCAAAAGTGCACACTTTTTTTAGTAATGCTTCATATACTGCAGCTTATTTTACTGTGCATTAGCGTATTTTCATGGTTTTTTTCTACAATACCTCAATGCACAGTAAAATAGGCTATTGCACATTAAAGTTCACTTGTAGACATGCCCCCTATGAGGCTTTACATGTCATCTCAATCAGCAATTTTTTCTCCTGCCAACAATGAGCCCAGAAAGTACTACTTAAAATAAACAGAAAGAAACATACATAGCTGTCTAATGAGTGCCAAGTACATGAAAATAAAGAATATATTTGGAAGAAAAGACTGTTCAACTGTTGTATAAAATGGCTTCTCTCATAATGTGCCCATAATTCTCTATAACCTGCCACCAAAACCACACAACTCACTGAACAAGCTTCCTTTTAAGACGTTGCACATGATTACTTTCCATGACTTGAAACAGTAAGCTTTCTCACACCTTTTTCTATAAATTATCTTCCCTGATACTGAAGCCAGTTGTTCCTCTTATACAAGTCTCTGGGCCAGGTACATATGCAGCACTGTACTAACAAAAAGAAGTGGCTTCTTCTATTTGCTAAAATTGTACAAATGCTTATCAGTCACCAGACTATACTTTCCCCAGACTTTAGACTCTGTGTGATTTTCATTTAGTATCATGTTATGAACTAACAACAATTGGACCACACTAGTTCTGATCCTGCGTACTGGAATACTGTTTTGATTCAAAGGAAAATTTGTAAACAAGAAGTAGAGGATCAAGCCAAACGAGTTAATTTTGAATTGACCACTTTAAAAAGACTGCATTTTAAAAGAGATTTTTCATAGGGGTCATCATATAGGTGTGCCAGTTGCATTAGTAATTTCATAATTTATCTTATTCTTACAAAGCATACCACAACACTAGTAAAGTACCATGAATACTGCAGATTCCTGTGCGTGAAAATACCTGAGTTTTAACTATGAATCCTATTTTTAAAATTGCTAGGCAACTGTAACTAACTTGGCATTTATATACATGCTTGGGGTAGGGTGGGGGAGAAGCACCTTAATTAGAGTGGATCCGAGAGCTGCTCTAATTAAAGCACCCAGAGTGTCAAATGTATCGGCATCCCCGCACTGAAAAATAGTGGTGGAAGGAGTTTTAACTATAGCTCATCAAACAAACTAGTTAAAGCACCCCTGCTGCCATGTTTCAGCACAGGGACACTGACACACATGACACTGGAGTCTGATGGAGTGTGGTAATTATCATGCGTGAGTTGCTCCAACACGCTGTAGTTACAGTGCATAGGAGCAACCTCTCTGTACATGTATATGCACTCTATACAGAACAACATGGCTATAGGTCACTATTTGGGGTGTGAATAGTGCAGAGTCTGATATAACCTAAGTCCTTGCTGAGATCTCTCAATACTTTGATGATGAAAATTAAACAACAACAACAACAATTCTCTGGAAGGAGAAGAGTAGTGAGCGTAAATTCACGCATTTTATTAATATATTCATGTGTATTTCTAATGACTTTCTAGCAGTTCTGCGTTTATCGTGGATTAAAATGAAACTGGTGCTACACTTGAGGTTTTCTATCATAACTAGTTCTGCAGTTTCCATTTTCAGAGTTTTTACTGAAAGAAGGATGATCTGCTGCCTTTACTTCTGCTCCTTTTTTTTCCTCTACATTTAATACTTGCTGACAGATCAAATGACAAATCCTGCTTTTTCCTGTTCCCAAAAGAGGAAGCCCAACTTTAGTGCACATGTGAATCAACTGCTGTTGCCAAAATGGAAATGATGTCTTCTGGGCTTTGAAAGGAGGATAATATAATAGCAGAACTGAGTTTGGAACATGGTAAGAACTCCAGGCCAGATCATGTCATTTACATCTGCAAAGAGAGAACAGCCTCACTATACAGAGATCTCTTCCCTCCCTTTTAGAAAGGATGTTCAGCTGTCTTTATGTCATCCCCACTTTCTTCTCTGGAGATGCTAGAAGGTTGGAAAAGTTAGGCAGGGAGTGAAAAAAGGCAGATAGAATATGGCCCTTGGTTAGGGAGAGGGTGACACACAATACAAGGTATAATTCACAATATATTAACCTTTTTTATGCCCCCTTTCCTTACCATTTTACTGAGGCATGTAGGAGCAGAGATGTCAAGGAATCCTAATCCATTCAGAACTAAGGAAATTCACTGATTTGTTGGGCAGAAAACTCTGCAGGGTCATATTCCCTGTTCCTCAGTGAAACCACCTGCAGCAGAATTTTGGGGTAGCCCTCCCAGCAGTACACACTTATGTATTTTTTTTTTAAATGGCTGGGTGACAGAGGTGATCAAGCTATGAAATGGTGCAGTTGAAATTTAGTAAGGATCCCAAAGGAAAGCAAGAGAGAAAGATGCACAACAATCACCAGGGTTGGGAATGGATTAACAACTGTTACTATTTTTTTATATTGCTCCATGGGCCAAATCCATATAATGGTAGGTGCTGTACAAGCATAGAACAAAAAGACAGTCTCTGTCCGAAAAACTCTACAAGCTAAGAGTTCAACATCATGGAGCAACTGTAAGGGAGACCTTTTCCCATAAAACAGTTCAAGAGTCTCGGTAATATTAGGCAGACATAATACACATTCATATAGTGTAATAAAAAGATACAAATTCACTTCAGAAGTGCTTTCATTGATCCCATTATAAAGAGGACAGTAATGTATTTGACATTTTTTGTATCACTGTACATTTTGAAGGTCACTTTTCCAGTCCTGAGGAAAGCACAGCTTTCTGCTATCTTTGTTTAAAACCTTAGACCAAGGGTGTCAGTCATATAGCCCACAGGCTGGATCCAGCCTGTGGAGCCACTGTATCTGGCCTTCTGGGCTACCAACATGCTACTGGAAGTTGAGGCTGATCAGAAGCTGCTTCCATTGCTGCTGCCATGGGCCTTATCATCACAGTGTGCTCTGTGCTGGGACCTGAGCTGTCACCCCAACGTGAGACAGTGATAACAGGAAATACAGTGATATGTTTGGATAGATTATTAAATATTCACTAGTAGAATAATGCATCAAAACTATGTTATTTGTCAAATAGTTTTTTCTGCTTGTGTATTCTAGACTCAGGGACCACGATGAGTGTGAATGTCATATTCTTAGTGTTTAAATGGTTAGAAAATACTCATTCTATACTTTGGATAGCTACATGTACAGTCCTCTTCAGTTTGTATATAAATTGCCATGTAAAATACTTGGAGAGTTCTCTATACATGTAAACACAAGAAGTTGTGGTATATTCCAGAATTAGTGAGTTTGCTTATGGTATAGCAGAGGTAAACAAATGAGAATCCATTATGAAAGAGGATGTTTCTAAACAGTGGATAACTATTTATCAGTATATCACTAAGTACAAAAGGTCCTAATACTAGAGTAAAGCATAAAAATGTGTCCAAGTTCAGCTGCCTTGTTTTATCAGATTGGAGCTTTATGCAAGGTGATGATACAACATGACACACTGCATTGAGTCTCATGCTGGAGCACTAAACTATTGTGTGACAGGATGTTGCTGTTGTTGACCCTCATTGTTGCTTATATTGTGTTAGCATTAAAGAATGTTAGAAAAATGTCTTCTCTTTGCAACCTCTTAATCTTTAGTCAGAGCTTTGAGGTCCACTTTATATAGACAGAAGACAAACAATTAAGATATCATTTTGCATTCCAGTGTTAGAACTAGATTGTTTGCAGAGTATAGGGGAAGTGGCTGAACAAGAGAAAAATGTACGTAATTGTTGTTCTGCCTTCAGCACAATGCATAAGAATACACTAACTACGTGCTTATATGCAGGATGAGATCTGTCCCATTAGGCTGTGGACTGATATAACTTTCAACTGTTTTAAAAGAGGATGGGGAGTTGCTGTTTGCAGAAACCACGATTGTGGGCAGGTTCTGTGAAAAAGTGCAGACTCTATGCTTTTGCCAGGCTCCCTGAAAAAATAAACTTACCAAAAATAAAACACTAGCTCCCTTTGGAGAGCCAGCAGTCCTCAAGCCTGCTTGTGGCCTGGTCACACCACCCAATTAGAGGTGGGGAGGGTGAAGGGGGACTGCCAGCATGGCAAGATGACTGCTACCCCCACTCCTCACTGCTGATTGGCTCTGAGGGCATTTAGCCCTGCCTCTCTTTACCAATTGGCAGCAGGGGCAGGGTCACATGATGGACAGTGATTGCAGCCAATCAGCAGTGAGGGGTGGAGCCTCTGTGCTCTACACTGAGCCCATGAAAATGGCTACCAGCCCTGTGATCTGCACATGTGAATTGCGGTAGACCCTTAGTTATGTTTACATGCAAATTTAGTGCAAGGGTATTCTTCTTTCAGCTGATGTAATGGCTACAATGTTGCTCTCCTTCCTTCCTCTGCAGTTTGTACCATGTGTCATGTCCTCAGGACTCCCATTTTCTGAGCCACTGAAGATTTCCCTTTTTGCACTCCGTGTGATTACATCTACCTATGCCCCCATTTTAACTCTTTCTTTTGAAGCTCCCTCCTTCCTGTGCACTATTCTTGTTACTGGGGTTGAATGAGAAGTTCTGTAGCATGGCAGCAATGTTTTTTAATCAGCCAAAGAACGTACTGTTGTCTACAGAGCACTTCAGCCATGATAGTCGTGATAGTCAAGCATGATAGCTGTGATTCTCTACCTTTATGATACTGTTATTAGAAGCCCAAATCCTGTTTCCTTATCTTCTGGAGCAATTGTGTCAAGATAAGGGCAAAGTTTTCTACCCATTAGAGATCTGAAAGCTGGTTTGGTGGGGACATTGGACTATATATTTTCTGTAGAAGTCAAAGGATTGTATCAGAAAGCCAAAAGGCTTTTATGTGGAAAACTTTCTCAAAGATTCAAAAGAGATAATCTATCTAGGTAGCTCTAAAAGGGGAAGACCTAATATAGTCATTCATTCCCTGTATTTTGAATTGTTCATGGCTTTTAAATAAGAAAGTTTGATTTTTTAGCATGATCAGATTCCATCTGGCTGTAATTGTAGATTTCCAACATCAAGCAGTGGGGTTTCTAAAATGACTGTTGGATATTTAACCTCTGGTGAATTAATGATCTTCATTATGAAATAAGAGACATGCTTGGACAAATCTCACAGGGGCCCTATTTAAACTTTTATTGAACTGTTCCATCTACCATCTGTCTCTGTACAAAGCTTTCCTCATAATCAGAAGTTAGTTCAAAGAACTAGTGAGATTTGGGCCCTGGAGTTAGGTCCCCTGCAAGACTGTATTCTATAAGAATAGATGGTCCTATGTCCCTATTCCAAATTTCTGTCTAAAGTAGTCTCTGGTTTCCATCTCAATCAGACCCTTAACTTGCTCTCATATCATCCCTAAGCCACATTCACCTCCAGGGAGTAGCATAATTAGGGTCAGGTGAGTAGGATACCAGCCTTTGCACTGACTGTAAGGGGGTGCCAGAATCCCACTCCCACTCCACAATCTTCATGGAAGGGCAGCCCTGTACTGCTCCAGCTCAACCACAGGAGGCTGGCAGGGCCGCACCACACCAAGCAGTGTATCTGAGGGATTGGGGGCAACTGGAGTGCAAAATCGTTCTCCTTTGTTGTCCCCTCCATGCTCCAGAGCCTTTGCCAGATGAGGCACAGCCCAGCACCCAGTGGGCACATTTACATGAAACGCTAACTGTACAGTAGCTAAATACTACTACACAGTAGGACGTCACAACACAAACAGTGCTAATATGCTACTGCACTGTATTATCAGGTTACTGTGCAGTAGCATCTATCTTTTTAGAGATATTTTTTTAAGTACATGTTCACCGGTACTACTGTGCAGTCACTCCAGTTACCGCACATTTATTTAGTACTTAATTATACAAGTACTAAGTGGAACGTACAGTAACAACTGCACATTAATGAACATGTAGATGCAACCAATATGGGGAGGAAGGGAGCACACAGGGTCATAGGATTAGCCCTCAGGGAGACTGGCCATAGGGCTTATGCCTCTGAGTGGAGCTGACCCTGCTATATACAGCAGGGGCAGTGGCAGCTGCATTGGCAGTAGCAGCCCAGGAAGTTAAGCCTTCCCTTCTCCTCCCCCATGACCTTTTCCCCCTCCCATTTACAATGGTCAGCATACCCTGTGCTCCCTCTCCCTCCTGCTCCAGGTTCTCAATAAGTTCACTATTCCTCTGTGTCCAGGGGAGGTTCAGGTTCTAAATCTGAGAAGTTAGGAGATCTTGGTAGGATCAAATGAATCCCTAGGTTCTCTTGACTTTTTGTGTTACCCTGCCTGTCCACAAAGATTCTGGAAATGGGTAAGGCTATGCAA
The DNA here is from genome assembly GCA_030014935.1 of Caiman crocodilus. Taxonomy (NCBI): domain Eukaryota; kingdom Metazoa; phylum Chordata; order Crocodylia; family Alligatoridae; genus Caiman; species Caiman crocodilus. Next base: position 56,139,883 of record JAGPOW010000304.1, on the reverse strand, counting down.
CCTTGACTACTATAAACTGGCAAAAGTATACATTCCTGTGTGTGAATGTTATCATTTTAAATTAAATCTTATGAAACATCCAGAACATGCTTTTATAAGCTGCTCTTTTACTGAAATATATTGTTTTGAAGAAGAAATACTGAGTGATTTGGTTCTTCAGTGGACACTGTTTATTAGAATTTTCCAAGTGTGTACAAGTGGAGTTATGTGGCAAATCATCTTGAAAACCCACAGTTCATAGTTTCATAAATTTGGAGACCAAAAGATACTTTTGTTTGCATAGTTAACAACTGTTTTGTAGTATTTAGTGTAACTGATGAATCCAAGATTACAAATTTTCTTTTATTTTGTAGTTCAAAAGCGCAAAAGCAAGAAGTTGCAGAAGGCCCTTGTCCCCATTTTCCTGGAAAAAAAAACAGAAGTGGCTTTTGGCAGGGCTTTCCAGACCATGCAGTAATGTTAATTCTCACTAAAACCACTCAATTATCTCAGTGTTTATGCCTGTTTGTAATTGTACATTTTAGAGCATTTCTGATTCTCTGTTAGTCATAATGTGATGAAATTTAACAAAGATGTTTGCTTCATACTTTCTCCATTTTTTAAGTAAACATGAAATGTCAGAAGTGTCATTTCTACAGTGACTTAGGAACTCAAGAGCCTAAGACCCATTGAATGTCAAAGCCATGGAGACAATTAGTAAAGGAAATTGTGCTCAGTGACTAGAGCAATTAGCATCAAGGGCATTAGGGTAGGTATTCAGCCTAGAGTAGAGACAAAAAATAAGGGATTACTTGGATAAGCTAGTTGTTTTCAAATCAGCAGGGCCTGATGAGATTCAGCCTAGAGTATTTAAGAAATTGGTTGAAGTAATGCAGAGCTATCAGCTGCTATCTTTGAGACCTCATGAAGGTCAGGTGAGGTTCCAGGAGACTGAAAAAAATCAAATATGATGCTCATGTTTAAGGGGGAAAATGGAGAATTACAGATCTGTCAGGTTAGCTTTGATATCTGGAAATATACTGGAACATATCATCAATCAATTTGTAAACACTTAGAAGATAACAAAGTGATAAGTAACAGCCAATATGGATTTCTCAAGAGCAAATCATGTCTAACAAATCCAATTTCCTTCTATGATAGAAGTGATGGGGATGAGCAATGCATGTAATATACTACAACTTAAGGCTTTTGACACTGCCTCCCATGACATTCTGATAAATAAAAAAAAATATGGTCAAGATGAAACTCTACAAGGTGAATGTTTTGGATAATTGTGTTGAGCCAGTTGCAATCAATGGCTCAATGTCAAACCATGGGGAGATATTGAATGGAATTCCTCAAGGATCTGTCCTGGATATGGCATTGTTTAATCTTTTCATGTATGACTTAAAAGATAAAATTACAAATGTAGTAAATCTGTTGATGCTAGAAGGCTGGGTAGGTTAGGTGGCAAGGTTCTTTAGGTAGATGTGATATCTTTTATTAGGCCCACCAAACAGTTGAAAAAAGGTTATTTGCAAGCTTTTGGGCACAAACACCCTTTGTCAGGCATAGGGAGATGTTATGTGTTCTCTAGGGTTGGTCAGATGGCATTTTAGAGAACCAAGTAGGATTCCAAATGAAAACATAGTCTGAAATCCAGTAAGTACAAGTGCAAAGTATTACAGCTGGGGAAGAACAGTAAAATGCACAAATACAAGAAGAGGAATAACTGGTTAGGCCACCATACCTCAGAAGAGGATGTGGGAGTTAAAATGGATCACAAGATGATTATGAGTCAAAAGTTTTATACTTTTGCAAAAAAAATGTTAAAATATACTGGTATGAATCAGCAGGAATGTCATCTGCAATTAACAGGAAGTGATTCTTCCACTCAGGCCTTACCTGGAGTACTGTGTCCAGGTTTGGACATTACACTTTATGAAAAATGGGGGGAAATAGAAGAGAATTTAGAAGAGAGCAAGAAAAGTTAGTAGAGGTCTAGGAAACATACCATATGAGGAAAGGCTGTCTGAATTGGGATTATTTGAAAAAAAGAAGACTGAAGGAACATTTGGTAACTATCTTGACACAGAGAAATAATTGTTATAAAGAGGATGGCTATCAATTGTTTCCTGTGTTTGCTAGGGACAAGAGAATAAGAAATGGGCTTAAACTGTAGAAGAGAGATTTAGGTTAGGTAATGAGAAAAACCTTTCTAGTTAAAAAGCTGGTTAAGCACTGGAAAGGAGCACCTAGAGAAGTTATGGAATTGCCATCACTGGAAGTTTTGAAGTGCATGTAAAGCAATCATTTTTCTGGTCTGTTTTAGATAGAGATAATTCTGCCTTGAGCCAGAGGTTGAACAGGACAAAGGTAGGATTTCTTATATTACTCCATCTGTCAGATGGGCTCTGCAGAAAACTGACTCACTGGATGGGAATGAAGGAACTAGCAGCTAGGGGTAGATCAGGTGACTTTTTATGGAGTGGCATGAGGGAAATGACACCTGGGAAAAGGAAGTAAATCTGAGGAATTTACAGGAAATGTCATGAGAAATGAGCAGCTCTGGATGAATATGCTTATCTTTATTCTGCAATGCAATTACTAAGGGTGATGTAAAAACATGACACATTTATGGCTCACAAAATTCAAAAGTCCTTACTTGAATTTTACTCAGTCCTAGCTCAGGCAAACTCCCACTGAGGTCATTGTGAGAGTGCCTGAGGAAAAACTGAGTTTCCAGACTGAATCCATCTCCCAAGATTGTCACTGTGACTGGCATGCATTATCAACTGCACCTTCTATGCTAACATCCTGAAGATAGTTACTGCAGGGACGGGAGATTTACTGGAAAGAAAAAGTGCAGTTTATATATAAATTTCAATAAATCTTATGGAACCATGCAGAGAATAAGTATTTGCAAAAATGAGAAAGCTCTTCTTGTTTGGCTCTAGAAGTGTACGTTGCAATCTGTACTTGTTTATAAAAAAAGCAAACACTCCCCCCAATATATTTCTTTAACTTCAAAAGAATAATAATGGTGATGACAGCTCTGTGTTTGACAGTTGTCCTGCTAGACATGTGTTCTTTGATTTGCTTTCTAAAAAAACCCCTGTCTATTACATGTTGGAGTTTTTGCTTTTATGTGTTTGGGGGGAATAGGTGCATTGATAAATGGTTTAGTAGTTGACTGGCTGAATGAATAAAGACAAGAACTGAAAGTACAAACTCTGGAAATCCTCATAAATCTACATGGAAATCCAGTTTAGTGCAGTGGATTAGTGAAAAATTTGCAGGGCTTTTTAAGAGCTAGATCAATGAACTACAGAACGGGTTCCCAATGATGAGAACACAGGGTAATAAAGGACAGCTAAGTCAAGCTGAGTCATCAATGAGACATCTGTATAATTTGTCCTAAAAGGACTTTGTATCTCTACCATGTGAAAGCCAGACCGTGTGTAGCCATTTACATCTATGCACAGTGAACACAAAGTGGGGCTTAATTGCTATCAAATGGTATTTCTTTTCAACATTGACCTTGAAATTCTGAAATCCTTATTTTGTTAGGTTTAGAGTGTTCTCATACCTGTGATGGTCAAGGAAACGTATAGGAGGAAAGCAGTTTTATATGGATGTGGATATTGATATCTTTTATTGAATCAACTATATAGTTGGGAAACAAGTTTGACAGGCTTCTGGGCACAAGCTGCCTTTCATGAAGTCTGGGAGAGGAGCAGACAGCTTGAATTAAATAGATATGAAATCCTTATTGAGTATCCACTGTGTACATGGGAAATCTCTCAGTTAAACAGATCCTGAAGTGCTTAGTTTGGGCTCCTGGCAGATGTTAATTTAAATATGGCGGGACCCAAGGAATTTTACCTGGATCCCACAAAATCTCGTATGATGCATACCAGAATTTCAAGATCTGCCATGGTAAGTGTGGCAGAAGGCCAGCTCTGTCTCTCCCCAAAAACTCTGCTCTGTGACAATTTGGTTAATTTGGGCTTTGCAGAGGACAGACATCCCATCTCTTTAGGTAACCCAAGTTGGATACATTCCTGAGGGAGGGGGGAAATCTGCTCCCTTTGCCTACATGACTGGCATCATGTACCTGGGTGAGGGGCTTATGCTCCCTATTTTTCTAAGCAATGCCAACCTGACTGGGAGGGGGCTGGAGATCCTGCCAGTCTGCACGGCAACTAGTGATGCATTTCAAAGTGGTTGGCTAGAAGCCAATAGGTGCTGGTCTCCATTGTACCAGGTAAATGAGTACATAAGGGCTATATAAGTTCAGGACTGCCCAGGAGGAGGAGCAGTAATCATGATGAAAACTCAGAGAGAGCAGAGCTGGATCATCTGAAACTTGCTCTGTCTCTTGAAACTCATGATCAATGAACTCCCTGCCTCCAGGGGGAATTTCCACCTGCCTCTGGATAATACTTGTGAGTAAGCTACCTGAGATCTAACTAGATATGTAGCTTGCAGTAATTCAGGTGTGTGATCAAAGGCTACCCAGCTACCCTGTTTGCTCTATGGGATTTCTCTGCTATTGCTCAACCCTGTACCCTACTCCAAACCTACTTCTTGTAACTAATAAAGTTCTTCTTTGTACCTAGCATGGGAGAGTTATTGGGAGTGGGTCTAAATTATGCCTGAGGGTCCCCTTAGTTTGGCTGACTAAAGGAGACCACTATTTGTGCTTCAGACTGAGGGAAGTACCCCAAGTTCTTAAAGTAGGTTGAGTACCCTCCAGGGATACTAGGCCTGTGTTTCTCAGGGGGCACAGAGCCAGGATCACTCTAGACCCTGGGTGGTGGGGCATTATCCCCACGCTAGCAGGTGTGCTAGCGTGTCCAGGAAGGGGGTTGGCTAGACGTGAGGTGCTCTCAGGGAGGCAGTTGGAGTCTGGAAGGAGGTCAGGCACAGTGAGGTGGGTGGCTTAGCGCAGGAGCATCCCCTACTGGCCCACCACAGCAAGATGTGAGATTTTAAAGATTTGGAGGTAAAATTTCTCAGTTCCTATCATTCAGGGATCACATTATGCAGCCCAACTGTGACAGGGGGCCTCCTTGGGGCCGCACTCCATGGCCCGCCCACCTGTCCTTGGGCCAACTGCCCACCTAGTCTCGCCTGCCATGACTTGATCTTAATTGGTTCATTAATAGATCTTCCATAAGCGGGAGGCTGCCCATTTGTGCCCCGATGCCAGGGATCTGCGGCTCCTTCCATCCCCATACCACAGCCTCGCAGATGGCATCTCGTTGTTCTAATCACTGGCCCCCACGCCGGGCCTCAGAATCGTTCACATAGGACCCTCACTATGTTCCACACAATCAGGCGGCCTCTCCGCCGTCATCCGGGCTACCTCACCCCCCCCCAAAATCCATCTTCCCCTCTTGGATGTGGTCCCTCCCAGACCTTCGGCAACTTGCCCTGGCCCACCTCCAAGCCAGTCAGGACCCCAGGCCTCCAGCTCTTAGGCATCCCTCGTGGTGGGCCCCCTGGCCCTTTTGACCCCTTCCTGGGTCCTGGCCCCAGCCTGGGCCAGTCAAGGGTACTCTCTTTGTCGGGCTGGATTCTAGCCCCTCACTCTTTCTAGATCTCTGGGTCCACCCTCTGGACCCTCCAAATCACAGGGCTACCCACCCCATGGTGGGGGCAAGGGGTTAAGGTGCCCCGACTCGCCTTCCACTGGGGTGGTAACTGGCCTGGCATTTCCTGGGGGCTCCTGCACCACTGAGAGCCCCACCAGGCCACCCACTCCTGGCAGGGTGCAGTTTTCAGGTCATTTTCAGGTCATGCCCAGGACCAGGAGCCTCCTGCCATCCCCTTACAGCTCCCCCTTACCTTCAGTATTCTTCCAGCAGCCCTCCAGCCAAGCAATGTTGCTGCCTAGCCTCCAGCAGCCCAAACTGCCTGTGTTTATATAGGCCCAAAATGGCTGCCCTCATCAGGCACCTGGAGGCTACCAGCTCCAGGGCCTTAAAGTGGCAGGCACACCCAGTGCCCTGCCACACCAGCATTAGGGACTGGTACCCAATGCCATGTTGCATGGCATAGTTGCACATTGGAATCTGGAAATATATGTGCTGGTACCTTTAAAGCCATGATAGCATCCCAGCATTCAGGATTGGTCCCTGATACTAGGTGGCATGGTACAACTTTAAACTTTCCAGTGCCCAGAATGCTTGGCATCAGAGACTGACTCTCCAGTGCTGGGTTCCCTGTGAATTGGAAAATTTAAATGGGCTTGCAGACAACCCAGCATCAGGGAGCAGCTCCCAAAGTAAGGACCCAAAGTAAGCCTTTTAACATGCCACACATTCAAATTAAAGTGCAATACAAACCAGCCACAAGGATGTTCCTTTATTAAACATTAAATGTGGAACACCTTAGTGGCTGCTTTGCCATTTCTATCACATGACAAATGGTTAAACATGTGGCATGTGAAGCTTCATGGTGAAATTAACTTTTAACTGTGTAATAAATGTAATGCCTGCCAGGGGTCTACAGGACAGAAAGGCAGGAAATTGAGGGGGTTGATTTTTAGTGTTTCCTTTCAGTCACTGCCACTAAAAAGGTGAGTTGGGAAGCAAAAGAAGGGGATGGCTGATGTCTCAATCTTCTAGGTTTTGTAGATCAGTGTGAGAAAGGCAGAAAGGTCAGAAAGGCAGAAGTTGTCCACATAGACAACCACAGATCTGTACAACTGAGGTTTCCCAGCTGCTAAGGTCATCCTATCATTAGCTGGGCCACCCTGGGTCTTCCCAGTAGCAGCTGCAGAGGTAACTTCAAGGAAATGAGCATGGTTCCATCCTGTATCAACTTCCTAACAGGCCTGTACACAGAAATCCAGAGAGAATGGTGATTCAGAGAGCAGCTGGTGCCTTGTTTTCCCTCTTCCTGCTCCCACTCACATATTGCACAGAGCATAAGCAGAAAGGCTTTTGCAGGGTCACAGGAGGGAGGAGAGAAGGCTTTGCTATGAAGTCAGGACTGCCTCCTCTCTATGTAGGCAGAGAGATTAACTCAGAGAGAACATTTTTTTTATTCAGTCAGTGGGAGCTTTGCTTGAGTAAGGAAGTTTGGATTTTGGTCACTGAGTAATATAAATTTCCACCATGGGAAAACTGGCTTGTTATTCATGGGAATTGTATGTTAATTTTTCTGGAAATTCTTGACATAATATTTAAAGAAACAGGATTACCATTCAACATTCTGAATCATGAAAAAAATTATTTATAAAAACACAGAGTTGGAATCTATACTCCCTCCAAAATGCAAATTTCCTATACTTTACAACACCTGGACTCTTGTATGTATCTGATTATACATGGTAGGCTGAATTGTTTAATTTAGCTTTCTATATACAGCCTGTAGGTTAGAACCAGCAAATACTACTCTGCAATTTAAGTGATTGTTGCCTGTGTTTACATAATTACAGAGATATTTTAAACTTCCACATTTTATTGTAGGCATAATATTAGGTAGGCAATAGAAGCAGAACATTTTGGGTAATCTGTTATTGCGGACATATCCTGAAGAGTAGCCGATGCTATATTTAGTTACTATGTGGTTAACTGTGACTAGACGGAGGATGGTTTTATTTTTGTTTTTGTTTTGTTTTTTGAAGATACTAACATTGTTAAGTTTTAGTAATTGAAATGTAGATCTTAAAAGAATCTGATATTTTAGAGGCTAATGTAAATTTGTCTGTTTTAATTAAGTTCTTGAGCATTCCAGAAAAATAATAAAGGGTTCTGCCTTTTATCTATTGTACATTGATTTACATGCTTCGGCTCTGTACATTTTAACAACACTTGCAGCAGCAGAAAATAGACCATCATTCATTCCCTGCTTTACCTGTGGCAGGTTAGGATGCTTTTGGTGTCTTTGGGCACTGTGCTGTGTAGCTGTGTTGCAGGGTTGATTATGTAGTTTAAGGAATAGGTTAGACAAAGGCTTGGAGAGGGATAAGCTGGCCTCCAGTAGGGGATTGGACTACAGCAGGGGTTCTCAACCTTTTTCTTTCTGAGGCCACCTCTAACACACTATAAAAACTCCACAGCCCACTTGTGCTGCAACAACTGGTTTTCTGTAGATTATAAATAAAATATATACATAAAATATATAAAATACAGCTTTATATATATATATAAAAAAAAAGCTTTTTATATATATATATAAAATACAGCTTATATATCTATCTATCTATATCTTTATATATATTTATATATATGTAAATTTATATATATAATACAGCTTTTAAAATATATATATTGTTCACCCTGTGTTCACCAGGATAAGGGCTTTGTGGCACTAAGCAGCCATGATATGCTGGTGCCCTGCCCATGCTGGTGCCCTTCACTCCCAAGTCATAGCCCCACCGCCCAGCTCTGCCAGTGCCCTCACTCCCAACCTGTAGCTCCTTGTCCCTGTCAGTGCCCCTCACTCCCAATCTACAGTCACCCACCCCTCAACTCTGCTGGTGCCCCTTATTTCTGACCCACTTCCCTCTGCCCCCAGCCCCGCAGTGTGTGGGGTGATGGTGGTGGGGTGCAGCAGGTGGGGGGCTCAGTTGCTGCCACTTGTCTCAAGCTGCATGCACTGCCCCCCAAATCCACCCCATCTCTCCTTCAGACCCTGGCCAGTCCATTACTCCTCCCATTGCTGACATTGTGGATGTTGTGGAGGTCCTGGCAGCAGCAGCAATGAGTCTTACTGCCCTGCTCCACCCTCCTGTGCTGGGTCCCACCCACTGACATCCAGGCTCGTCCCACTGGAGTCCCATGCTAGGTGCAGGGCAGTGGAGAAACTTAGCCAGGCAGTGCCCAGCCCCGGGCAGCCCCAATCCCCTGGTATGGGCTACAGTCACTTTGAGGTTGGTGAGCAGCTGATGCTTGTCGTTGTGCAGCAGGCACAGGTGACCTACAGACAGGTGTTGAGTATGATGCCTTATCAGGTGGTGCCACATAAGAAGATCCACTTGAAAAGCTTGCCAAACTGCTGCATCACACTGCCTGACCCTGTAGCTCATGCAGTGCTGGGCTCAGCCAGTAGAAGCCTGGCATGAAGAGTGCTTAGCCCAAGCTCCCTGCCTGGAACAGCCAGCACCTAAGAATCCACTCTCCCACCTCCTTGTCCCTCAGGCACAACCCCCCTGAAACCTTCTCACGACCCCTCCCTGGTTGTGAACCACTGGATTAAATGACTTATGGAGGTCCAATTCAATTATACATTTCTATAATTTTATGATTCTGTGAATTATGTGAAGTTATTTTTTACTCTAACCAGTGTAACAGCAGAATCAATTCCAACATATCCATTATCAGGAGCTTTTTACTTATGGAACTTGATGCCAGCAGGGCTTTGGCTTCTTTGACCATGGGATGTTGTTCTAAGAAGAAGGATTGCTGGGAAGAGATGGGATCCACCTGACAAACAGAAGTGTTCTCATACTTTCTGAGAAATCAGGGCAATTGACTAGTTACCTTGGGTGCTTGTACACAAATGCACAGAGTGTGAGAAACAAGTAGGAAGAACTGGAAGTCCTTGCACAGTCATGGCACTATGACATGATTGGAATAACAGATACTTGCTGGGATAGCTTGCATGACTTGAGCATTGTCATGGATGGGTACAAACTGTTCAGGAAGGACAGGCAGAGGAGAAGAGGAGGAATTGTGTTTTATATAAAAGAGCCATATGATTGCTCAGAGCTTCATTATGAAGCTAGAGATAGGCCTGTTGAAAATCTTGAGGTCAAAGTTAGTGGGGAGAGCAACAAGAGTGATGTTGTAGGGGGTGTTTGCTATAGACCATTAGACCAGGAGGAAGTGGTGGATGATGCTTTCTTCAAACAGTTAGTGGAAGTTTCCCAATTACGAGCTCTGGATCTCATGGGGGATTTCAATCTTCCTGACATCTGCTGGGAGGGCAATATAGAGGTGTGCAGGCAATCCAGGAAGTTTTTTAGCAGTGTTGGGGACAACTTTCTGGTGCAAGTGTTGGAGCAGCCAACTAGGGGCCATGCTGATCTTGACCTGCTGCTCACAAACAAGGATGAATTGGTGGGGAATGTAGTAGTGGATGGCAACTTGGGCAGCAGTGATCACAATATGACTGAGTTCAGGATTCTGAGGAAAGGAAGAATGGAGAACAGTAGAGTAAGGACCCCAGACTTCAGAAAAGCAGACTTTAACTTATTCAGGGAACTAATAAGCATGATCCCCTGGGAAGCCAGTCTGAGTGGGAGAGGAGTCCAGGAGAACTGGCTGTAAGGAAGCGTTACTGAGAGAGAAGGAACAAACCATCTTGATGTGCAGGAAGACAAGTATGGCAGAAGACCAGCTTGGCTTAACAGGGAATTCTTCAATAAACTAAATCCCAAAAAGGAAACTTATAAGAAGTGGAAACTTGGACAAATAACTAGGGAAGAGTATAAGAGCATTGCTTGGGCATGCAGGGATGAAGTCAGGAAGGCCAGAGTGCAATTGAAGTAGGCTGCTAGTGGGTGGGTGCTGCCTGGAAGGGTACTGCCACTGCAGAGGGAAGCACCAGGCCCTGTGCAGCTCAGGCAGGTAAGCAGGCTCTGGGAAAAAAAAAAATCAGGCTCCTCACTGCTTTTTTTCCCCCCCTCAGTTGAGCCTGCCTGCACAAGCTGCCATCAGGTTGCACAGTCCCTGAGACATGCAGGGGTGCTCCTCTCTGTGGTGGTGGCACCCCTCAGGATGTCCTGGGCTGCATGCTAGTGGGCAGGTGCTGCCTGGGAGGTGCTGCCTTTGTGGAGGGAAGAACCGAGGTCCCCTGCAAGGTCCCCTGGTAGTCAGGGACTACCCATTGCTGTCAGCTCCTGCCCCCCTGCCCCACTGCAGGAGATGCAGGAAAAAAAAAGGATTGGGCCCCCTGACCCATGTACACATGACAGAGGTTTAGTTCTCCCTAAATTGAAATGGTGGGTTTTTAAATGACACAATTAAAACCCTGTTGTGTGTACGAACACCCTATGACCTTAACCAATCTTGAAAAATTTTACCCATTATGAATCCGGCATTAATGCAAGGCATAGATCTGGATGACTCCTGAGGTTTCTTATAGTCTCTCATTCTATGATTCTAATCCACTGTGGGCACATGCTATTAAGGCAACACAATAAACTCTGACAGAAGTTGCACCCACATTCATTGCACCCACATTCACTGCATTTGCATGTGCGCCTGGGACTGCAGCATGTTAAGCCGGGTTGGAACAGCTTCAGCTGGCAGGGGGCCCCAGAGGTTAGCCTGCCAGCCTGGGGTGTTCTGACCTGGCTTAATGTGCTATGGATGGGCTGGCTGAGGCATGAGGGTGCTCCAGTGCGGGGTTAGTTGGGTGGTAGCACTGAAGCAACCTCATGCCCAGCCAGCCCAGTCAATGTCTACACGTGTTGTGGTGCACTAAATAATGCTGCTGTAGAATAGTATTTGTGTTTACAAGTACTGTCTTATGGTGGTGTTTATTAGTTTATTGTGGCCTAATAGGACTTTATTGTGGAGCTAATTAGTCAGCCTCTCAGTAGATGTCTTGTGTAGATGCACCCTGTTTCAAGTAAATGGAAAAATACTGATTGTATAAGCTATTTTGTCCAAGTAACCACGTACAAGGATGCCTCATAAATAGCAAAAGGTACAATAACTGCAAATTTATTAAATGAAGAAGAATGCAAATATGTATAGGATGGGAACAAGCACTGTTTTAAAAGGAGAAGATTGCTGCAGGTGCTCACTCTGAGCATGAAGTACCTTCTTTCTTGATTACAAAGCCCAAAATGTCAAACTGGGCAAACATGCCATTCAGTTTCCAGAGGCCTGGACATGTGGTCTCTAAGCCATGCAGTAGCCCCACAGATAGAGAACTATATCTGTTCCCTGAGACAGACACCGAGCAGTCTCCTCTTCCACTTTCTACTTACCATTCTGATATAAAAAGCCAAATATTATGCACAGGCTATGTCTTCCTCCAAAGTTTTAACACAATGGAGTGGAACATTTGGCAACTTGAATGTGATCTGGCTTACCAACTGATTGGACCTAGCCCTCAGGGAGCACCCGCCAATTGATTAGATTTAGCTTATGGCTCCCATCTCCTCCAGTGGTGGCTCCTCCTTCTGCTCCTGCTGAGCTTCTCCAGATCAGGAAGAAACTTCAAATGGGTGGCTCATGCCCCAGTGTGCAGGGCTCTGGCTCCAGCTACCAGCTGCCTTCCAACCATTCCACCTGCCCAGCGAGAGCCACTGAGTGAGTGGAAGGCAGCTGGGAGTTGGACCCAGAGCCTCATGCACTGGGGTAAGAGCTGCCTGGCTGAAGCTTCCTCCCAGCCCAAAGCAGCACAGCAGGAGCAGGAGGATGAGCCACTACTGGAGGTGAGGGGAGCCGAGGACAGCCAAGCAGCAGCTGCACTGGGAGCAGCACTGGCAGAAGCTGTGTTTGCTGGCTGGGACTGGACCATCAGATGCATGCAACTGGCATGAAGTGCAGTCTGTCCCGGGCAGGGCTCAGCCCCATGTGGAGCACCATAGGTGCAGACTCAGACTGCACCTCCTAGGTGAGCTCTGATGCATGTGCCCTCTGCTCCTTCCTCCCTCCTGTCACCACTAGCTGGCTTCTCAGACCTAGCACTCAGGCAGCTCCCCTCAGACATGCACATGCCCCATGATCCCAGCCTCACCCACTGATCTTGGTCCTGAATACCACTCCCTGTCTGGCTGCAGTCCCATCCCACATAGGGAGTTTTGGTGAGTTGTTATGGTGGTGAGGGGGTGCTGACCTGGCTCACAACAACTCATTAAAACCTCCTATGCAGCCCCCAGGCTCAAATAGTTGCCCACCCCTGCACTTCGCCTTTCCACTCATTAGCTAAATATTGACCACTTTACATTTCAGTGCCTCAGGTGAACATTAATTAAACCTTGCAATGTCCAAATGAGAGACGGTGGTTAGGCAAGTAAAATTATCCCCATTGTATGAATCAAAACTTGAGCTTCCCTGGCTCTTACTGGGTTTTTTTCATACACCTTTTTCAGGCACACACAATGCTACACAAACAGTGGGTAAGGAAATAACATAGTTTTAATTAAATAAGATGATTTGACAATGAATAAATAAAAAGCATGATTATTATGGCAGTCACTCAAGATAGCAATGTAAACCCAGCCATGGTAGACCTCTTAAAGTAATACCTTGGTTCAAGAATAAGAAATAAAAGCTTCCACCTTTGCTCTCTGAGCCTTATACTGATACTTCTTGTAATGATCTCTCTATGGTAGTTTTAAATATGTTCTGTGTTTTTCAGTGACACCTACATACCTTTTCAAAATCCCAACTGCCAATAACTTAAATTAGCAGTTCAGAATGAATTGCTAGTTTGGTAATGTCTTGAAAGTCTGATTTTGGTTTTGATGCAAAACATTTATTACTTCTTACCTTGGAGGGGGATATTATCAGTTTCTTTATTAAGATTTTTTCCAATCCATCCCTCTCAACTGGATAAACAAGGCCACTCCATACTCTGCTCAGTAACCTTCCTTATTGTTGTATTCTTTCCAGGCCCAAATCTTTACTTGTCCTTGGCCAGTACACCAATCTTATGTAGCTGCCAGCTGTTTTAAAAAAACAAAGACAATAAACCTCCATATTAAACTCTTTCCTCCCTTTGTTTTTTTCTGAAAATGGTTTACATACTATGTGAAAAAATCATCCATGGTGTAACTTCACTAGCATCAGTCATTAGACCAGGGATAAATTTGGCTCTGTACATCTATTATGCAATATTTTCAGATGCACAGTTTTATGATGAACAAATGATTGCCAGATGTGAAATGCAATCCTTGTTCTCTCTTTTTGAGGTCTGTGCACAAATTCTCATGTGCAGATTGTTAACTGACTTGCTCATTTAACATTACTTCAGAGTAATTCCACAGAAAACATTTAAAATTGCATCATTTAAAAGAATGGCACAAGAAAGCCTGCATTTACTTGCAAACTCTTTGCTCTAATTTTGCTGCTGTTTGAAAAAAAAAGAATCTCCTCTACATTCCTTTTCTGCATTTGATTCATCCTGAGATTGAAGGCTGTCTCAAGGAAAGGGTACAAATGGCTATATACCCAAGCAAATGGTTATAATACCCAGACACAGAAATCCAATGTTACCTAATATACACAAGCTTTTGTTTGTGTCTGCAGCTTCCCAGGAGTGTACCAGGAAGACTCACAGACTGCATGCAGACATGCAGGGGCATGCAGTTTGTGGTGCCACAAACCTCACACCATAAATGTTAAAGCATGCCCTGCGGTGCAAATTTGTAGCACATGGCTAAAACTTGCTACCAGGTTTTCCTGGTAGCCAAAAACACCCCCAGAAACCTGGGCAAAAAGTGGTGCAATGCATGCAGAACAAGTGTGCCAGCACACAGTCTCCACCTCTCCCTGATTGAAGAGCTGGGAGGAACTGGGCAAGGACAATTTGTCTCTCAAAGAAGCGCATGTGCAGGGGTGCATACTGTGGCAATTTGTGCTGCTGCAAGTGTGCGACCCTGCATGTCTGGATATGGCCACAGTGTGCGAATAGATCCTAATTCTTTTCAAAACAGTATAATGCTACCCGATGAGAAGGTTGGCTTTAAGAGGCTGGTGAAGAAGATATATCGATACTTGTATCTTGGCCTTTCCATCAGATGCTGTCTTCAGTGACCTGTTAACAAAAAGGGGCTGAAGAACTGGGCCAGAATATATTCTTTGCATTTTCCAATGCAGATACATAGAGAGATCCATATTTTCAAATGTTTGTGTCTGAAATTAAGCAGATAAGCATTTACAGGAGCTCAGAACATGCAGTTCCTTTTGAATTTTTGATGATCTCATGATCCCAGGCTGCTATTAAATAAATTATTAGTTTATTTGGGAATGGTATTTTGTTCAATTCATTTTTAGTTCTAAGGGAAAAGACTTTGCAGATATATCTATGCCATGTGCCTGGTGGTTATGGGGAAAGATGTACTTGAGAATGCCCTGCCCACTCAGATGTTTCAAACTCAGAAATTAAGTGGTCAACCCTCTTACCACACTCCAGCACAATACTGACAGATAGTAGAAACACCCCTGAGTTTGGTGTGAGACTGGATACAAATGGAAGGTTGTGTTGGAGAGTATCCCTCTACTGGAGTGCCAGGGCGAGGTGTAGATAGCCTCTTCATGACCTAGAGAGGGGTTCCCAAACTATGATATGTATACCCCTGAAGGTGCACAAGACATCTCTGGCAGGTATGCGGGTGAAATTGTGTAATGGCAGATATAATTTTCATTAGCATAATATTTGGCATTTAAGGGGTTAACATATAAAACATGCTGATAGGTGTGGGTAGGCAGCTGATAGATCTGGAAGGAGGTACACAATAAGAAAAAGTTTGGGAACCTTTTACCTGGAGGCAGTTCACTTTACAACCGCCCCTCTTTGCTTGCTGATTGGTGCCCTAATACTTTTGATATCAGTTTATTGCAGAATACAAAATGGCTCAGTAAGAAGGATGCTTTCTTTCAGCTCATGATTTAGTTACATTTTATTAAGATCTTGTCCACAGTAAGAACTGATGAAAAGTGAAAGGCAAAATATGGGCTTCCTTTTCTTTGATTTTAATTTGGCCTTCATACTAACACTTCCAACACGCAAACAAATCGAACTTTCAGGAGTTATGGTGATAACCAAAGTATCTCGGATGGAGGTAATTCACATTCTGAAATGACTGCAGTGTTATATGACTGAAGTTTGTTTGCAGTACACTCAGTATTTGAAACTGAGCCATCTGGGCAGGCTGGCTCTGAAATGGTAACAGTTTAAGTTGACTTCCAGTCTTGCCTGAAGTTAGCAGTAAGGGAAGTCTCCCTCCTCTCACCAGCTTCTTTCCATCACACTCCCAGTTTTCTTATCTGTTGCTAAGCCATACACCTATATGGAAAGCCATAGATTTTTAAACTTCAGTATTAGTAAACAATATATTCTGGAAGTATTATATACAACAACAACATAAGTCAATTGGAAACCTTTGATTTTAATTCCTCCTCTAACACCATATTGCTGTTTCTTGGCATAAAATACCTGTACTGCTTAGCATTATCCAGCCATATGGGTCTAGGCCTCCTATATCTATCTGCATCTATTTATATTCATCTTTCTGAAACCTTATGGGAATTCAGTGGAAATAGTTAGAAAGTTGAATACCCTAATTTTTTATATCATTCCCAGTGCCCAACACCGTAATTCCAACCATCTTAAAGGCCCCAAATCAACAATATATCATAATGATATTGTCATAGTTATCTGATCCCCTCCTGGTCTTTTAAATGTACTTTCTTTAGGTCTCAGGGCTTAACCCATTACCTCCCTTAGGATGAAATTATGCAATTTTTTCCAGTCCTTGATTGAGCCCTTAAGCTTCACTCCTATTTGTAACCATGATGACTGTAGAGACTCTATGGATGCCAATGTTTGAGGTTCTGTTCCCAGTATCTATAGTCAGTGGAAGCTTGACCAGGGAGTATCTTAAAGAGCAGTATTGTTTATTTAGAATTAAAGTATTTCAGAAGAAAAATTGATCTGAAAACATGAATCAACATATCCTCATGCTTCTCTGAGAACTGCCAGCCTCGAGGAAGTTGGGAAGATTCATCTCTTCCAAATGCTCCTGCAGGGTCTGTGTCTGTTCCCTAAAGACACCAAATGACAACTCCCATCTTCCTCTCTCCAGAGTAGCAAGGGTAATTGTGAATATTTCCTGGACCATCATGGCTATAGCAGCAGTCTCTACTGCTGCTGCTGTCTCCCTGGTGATTTTTAATGACTTACTTTCTAGCCTTGGAGCTTTCAAGTAGCACATCCATTGCTAATAGATTGGCCATTGTCTTGTAATTGCCCCTCCTCCCAAAGCCATTTATTGGGAGGCTGCTTATGTCTATTGTGTTCCCCTCCTGTTTATTTTTTAGCAGCTCCCTATAAAACTAAATGTATTCATATAGACAGGTCTCAGTGACTGCCTCACTACCATGGTATGACTGTTTAAAGCAGGGCTGTCTAGTTGGCAGCCTGTGGGCTGCATGCAGCCACAGAGGGGTTAACACATGGCCCTGGGGCTGGCTGCTGCTTCCCCCCTCCATCTCCCTCGCAGCTTAGGCTTAGGCCATGTCTCTTCTTCCTCCAGCAGTGGGAGATGCAGTCCATGTGGCAAGGGAAACCCTGGCTACCAGAGCTGCAAAAGAAGCCATGTGCATGCAGGTGAGAGTGAGTCTGCACTGCACAAGATGTCAATGTGGCAGGGCAGAGGTAAACCATGCACATGCTGGGGAGAGACAGACTGCATCAACTACACATGTAGTGGGGGGCATGGGAGGGCAGCAGTCTGTGGTCTATCCAGTGTGCAGCCTGGGGGTCTGCAGCACGCATGACATGTGGGTGTCTCACTGCCCAGAAGTTGGATGACCCTGATTTTTAAGCTGCTAATTCAAGTAGTGAATTTTGTGCAAGATTGCAAACTTCCTGAATGTACCTCTACTCTACCCAGTTTTCAAGTCAGTTTGGGATGGATAGACTTTACTTTTTCTAATGTCTAATTATCCTCAGTTGGGGGCAGAGGGGGCAAGGGGTAATATTCTGCATGCTGCCAGTGCAAACATAGCAAAAAGAGTGGTTGACTTAAATACCATATCACTGAAAAGTGATTACTCTAAACAACAAGATAGCTCCTTTTGTGGAAACATGATTTGCAAGGCTATTTTGGGCAGTGATATCTTTTATTGGACCAGCACCATGGTTGGGAGAGATTTTAGATAAAAAGTCATCTTGATAATAAAATTGCTTGGTAGGGGTTTGGGATCCCCTAAGGAGGCTGATTAGAGAGTCACATGTAGAAGAACTGGAAGGTTATAAAAGGGTTGGAGCTGAGCCATTTGTCTCTTGGTTGTTTTCAACAGGTCAAGCTGAAGAGGGGCTGCCTGCATTAAGAGCCCAGTGACATGGGTGTATCCTTAAGAACTAAAGGAAGGGTGGACTTGATTGAGCAGTGTTGCTTCTAAGAAGCTTGTTAAGTGGGCAGTCCAGTTATCTGTATCTGTCCTGGTTTGGCCCCTTGAGTAAAATCAGTGGTATGTTCAGAAACTCTATTCAAAACTAGGCCTTCTCACAGCTATTACATGCCTCCTGAAGAATTAAACTATAAACCAGAAAGCTCATACCTTCAGTGAGGCTCTGGAAAAATGTATTTTTAGACACTGAAGGGAGTCTGAGAAACCAGTGCTGTATCCTAGGAACAGGTAGTTGGATTGCTGGATTTAACTTTCCTGAAGAGCAGCTAGAGAGAGGGTCAGCACCATGTCTATCACTGTCCTCAAACTGAAGGACAGTGCATGAATATTAACGAGATTATGAAGGCTTAAAATACCTAAGGATCCAGTGGCTAGGTCTCTTGACAGTACATTAGTGAGCAGTCAACAGGGATGCTTACCAGATTCCATCAGAAAAGTTACTGTGATATTCATAACGTTCTTAAAGAGCAGGACCCTTAGAGTATCATGTTGCAGCTCTACTGTTTGCCATGAATGTACATCAGCATAAGTCATGATTAGTGAATCCTCCGGGACCTGAACCTGTTCAGCCTTCACAAGAGAAGGCTGAGGGAGGACATTGTGACCGTCTATAAACTCACTAGGGGGGGACCAGAAGGGTTTGGGGGAGACCTCGTTTCCCCTAGCGCCCCCCGGGATAACAAGGAATAACAGCCACAAGTTGTTGGAGAGTAGGTTTAGATTAGACATCCGTAGGAACTACTTCACAGTTAGGGTGGCTAGGATCTGGAACC
>JAGPOW010000304.1:56108583-56120918 GCA_030014935.1 Caiman crocodilus | reverse complement strand
AGTTGTTGGAGAGTAGGTTTAGATTAGACATCCGTAGGAACTACTTCACAGTTAGGGTGGCTAGGATCTGGAACCAACTTCCAAGGGAAGTGGTACTGGTTCCTACCTTGGGGGTCTTTAAGAAGTGGCTTAATGCCTATCTGGCTGGGGTCACTTGAACCCAGTTTCCCTCCTGCCCAGGCAGGGGGTTGGACTTGAAGATCAACAAGGTTCCTTCTGACCCTACTTCTATGATTCCTATCTCAGCTTGCATTTTCTGTTGCTTGAAGAAAACAAGTAAGAAAGAAAACACTGGTGGCTCAGACTTAGAAGGCCAGGGTTTCCATCCCTGCTTCTAGTCTTATTCCTGTTTTGTATCTGTAACAGGAGGAAGGTCAGGGTCACTGTGCTCTCCGCTGCTGCCTCCTTTACTGTGCCAAGCTGCCAACTCGCACCCTCCAATTCTTTCCTGCCACGGCTTTGATTTTATATATTTCTATAAGGAGGCTGCTTTCTGTGTTCTTTGCCATGGTTCTCCTGTCTCAGGTGTTCCATACACCTCAGCCTTATGGGCTATGTGTGGCTCCTACCATCCCTGTACCACACCCCAAGCCTCACAGGTGTAACGGACATTGTTCTGTCTCTCTCTCTGTTTCCACACCCTCTCCGGCACTTGGGCTCTCCACAGCCCTGTCTCTCTCTGTGCCCTCTCTCAGGGCCTCCCCAGTAATGCCGCCCTCTCTCAGGGCTCACCACGCTTGCACTGGGGCTTCTCAGCAGTGCCCCTCTCCGGGGTTCCTCAGTAATGCCACCCCTCTCTGGGGCTCACCACACCCACACTGGGGCTTGTCAGCAACATCCTCTTCTCTGGGGGCTTCTCAACTGCCCCTCTCTGTGGCTGGGGGCTGTGCAACTTGAATGCTGCACCCTCACTGGCGCTGGGTCCCCACACTCCTCTGTGAGTCCCTTATGAGGCCTCCTTCAGCCCCTAATAGTCTCACCCAAACCACCGGTCATAAAAGCAGCAACACAAACACAAGCTCTTCGGCTATAACTTAAACTGAAGCTGCCTGGCTATAATCACCCTCAAGCCTACCAGGGATTCTTCATCCTGCCAGAGTGGCAAACACTGCTCCTGCATTCAGGCTCTGCTTCTCTTCTCTTACACAGCAGAGAGCTCCTTCCTCCTTAGCTGCTGGCAGGGAACCATCTCTGGCTTCAGCCCCTAGGGTTTATAAGGGCCAGGCCCTGCCCCTTACAGTCAGCTGACCACTAGCAGGTGTGATTGCTTGTTAGCTTGGTGGCCCTGGCAACCAACAGCTGGGCTATTTATTCACCTACTGCTAGGGCTCCCTCCCTAGCAGTTTCCCCTCTCTAGGAGCAGGGCACCTCAATGCTCTGTGACAGTATCCAATGTATAATGCATTTACATTCTATTTAATGTAGAGTGCAAAATACAATCCTGGATACAATATCAAAAAAGAAAGGAGAGAGATAGGAGAAGAAAATGAATCCTGCTCTGTGGAAGCATATGTATGCACCTCTACCCTTGTTGTATGAAGTTCTTGACTTCACTTTTGTGCCTGAGCTCCATTGAAGGGCAGGAGGGACATCCCCTACTAGGGCTGTGCAAGGCTTTGGACAGAGCTTTGGATCTGGAGAAGCTTCAGACACTTTGGGGTCGAAGCAGCACGTCCAGGTCGAAGCGCTGGCCTCGTTAGGCTTCCTGAAGTGGTTCAGAGCCGCCTTGGGGTCACGTCAGAGATCTAGCCATAGGGTATCATGCAGAAACAATAAAATATCTATAACTCTGTTGTTTTTTTCTGATTTGGATGAAATTTTCAGGAGTGGTAGACTCTGTAAGGAGGATAAATTCTGCCAAGTTTAAAAAAAGTGCAGGGGTTTGGGGGGAATGGCACACCAAATTATTGAGAGCAAAGCTCACTCACATCTAGGCATTACAACATAGCAGGGGAGAAACTGCAGGGCTGGTAGCTCTTACCGAGGCCACAAAATCTGCCAAGTTTCAAGAAGATTGGAACAGGGGTTTGAGGAGAATTGCCCCTTAAGCTGCAGACAAGCAAAACTTGTGCCTTGGGTGCTTCTGGGACTGATTGTGCCTGTCTTGGAGCATGGAGGGGAGACACTGGATTGAGGTGGAAACTCAGTCCAGAGCTCCTGATCAGATCACGGCTATCTGAAGCGGACAGATCTGACGCTGGAGCGGATCACTGCCAACTTGCACAGGCCTATCCCCTACTTTGGATGGCTTCCTACATGCAGTAGTATGTTGGTTTTATAGATTGCCCTTTTGAGGCACTGTGCCTCCTCTTCCACTGCATATGGATCCTAAGTACCTAACTGGGGTTTGGATTTCATTCTGCAGATAGGGCACCTGTAATTTATCTATTACAGCCCAACTTGTAGGTGCCTAAGTCTTTTAGTTGATCAAGCCCTAAGCCACTGATTTCCTGAGCAACTTTGGACAGGTCATTCAATTTCTCTGTGCTTCAGTTTTTCCAACTGTTAAAGGGGGATAATGAAATTTCTCTACCTGTAGATTCATAGATTCATAGATGTAGGGTCGGAAGGGACCTAAGCAGATCATTAATTCCAACCCCCTGCTGTGAGCTGGAGAGAATACTGGGCTCATATGACCCCAGCTAGGTAATTGTCAAGCCTCCTCTTAAAGAGCCCCAGGGTAGGAATGTGCACCACTTCCCTTGGAAGTTGGTTCCAGATCCTAGCTGCCCTGACTGTGAAGCAGTGTCTTCTAATGTCCAGCTTGAACCTACTCTCAAACAACTTATGGCCATTATTCCTTGTTACTCCAGGAGGTGCTTGGTGAACAGGATCTCTCCCATTTCCTGCTGGTCCCCCCTGGTAAGTTTGTAGATGGCCACCAGGTCTCCTCTTAGCCTTCTCTTGTGAAGGCTGAACAGGTTCAGGTCCCATAGCCTCTCTTCATAGGGTTTGCCCTGCTGTCCCCAGATCATACAAGTGGCCTTCCTCTGGACCCTCTCAATGCTGGCCACATCTCTCCTAAAGTGCAGCGACCAGAACTGGATGCAGTACTTCAACTGTGGCCTGACCAGTGTCACATAGAGGGGGAGGATCACCCCTTTGGCCCTGCTTGTGATGCATCTGTGGATGCATGACAAGGTGTGGTTGGCTTTACTGACCATGTCTTCACATTGGCAGCCCATGTTCATTTTGGAATTGATAATGACTTCAAGATCTCTTTCTGTCATTACACTTTCAAGAAGGGAGTTTCCCAGCCTATAGGTATGCTGCTGGTTCTTACTGCCCAAGTGCAGTACCCTGCACTTGTCAGTATCGAATCCCATCCTATTCTCATTTACCTGTCCAGGTCCAGCTGTATCCTGTCACTCCCTTCTAGAATGCCCACCTCATCCCAGATCTTGGTGTCATTAGCAAATTTGAACAGAGTGCTTTTCACCCCCTCATCCAAGTCCCTAATAAAGAGATTAAACAGTGCGGGCCCGAGGACCAAGTCCTGGGGGACCCCACTGCCCACATCCCTCCACGCTGAATATGATCCGTCCACCACCACTCTCTTGGTGTGGCCCCTCAGCCAATTTGTGACCCATCTGACTGTGTAGGCATCAATGCCATAGTTGCCTAGTTTTTTAAAGAGAATGGAGTGGGAGACGTGTCAAAGCCTTCCTAAAGTCCAGAAAGACTACTTCTACCACGACACCTGCACCCAATGATTTTGTGACCTGATTGTAGAAGGCAATCAGGTTGGTCTGACAGGACAGCACAGTGAAGTCTTCAAAATGAAGAGTACCAAGCATCACTGTTCTACCTTGGCCTAAGGTTCTTGACCCTCACTTGGGTTATTATACCAGTTTATACTAGTTTGCTGGTTGCTATAAGTTACAGTATTGAAAGGACAAGAAAACCCTTTACAATCTGATATATAACATTATTGTTTCCCTCTTGGCTTAGAGGTTGCAGTGATGGATTCTCTATTCTTCAGACCCAGGCATTCAGAGTTGTGGCAGCAGATTTTCTTCTTTGGTCTGAAGTTTAGACAAGGGAACTCAGGAGAACAGGTTTTTTTTAGTTCTTGATGTTTTCTTAATAGCTCTCCTTCTTAAAAATATGGCAGCATTCCACTTACAATAATCATTAAATCAAGGAAGAAAAGATTAATAGGACATTAGGTCCTATTGTTAATTAATGTCCTATTAATAGGACATTAGGTCCTATTGTTAGGTCATTTTGGTCATTATTAGTAAAAAATAATTAAAAGTTGAAAGAACTTTTCAAATCCTGGTATACTCAGGTGAGGAGGCATGTCAGTGCTTCTGGCTGGGTATGCACAATTAATTTTTTGTGTTGAATTACTGGCCTATAATAGCACCATTAAAAAGTAGCTG
This sequence comes from Caiman crocodilus, assembly GCA_030014935.1. Lineage (NCBI taxonomy): Eukaryota > Metazoa > Chordata > Crocodylia > Alligatoridae > Caiman > Caiman crocodilus. The sequence continues at coordinate 56,116,533 of JAGPOW010000304.1, read as the reverse complement.
TGACTGCAAATCAGGGTCAAATAGTACTTTTCCTATTGCTTGATCTGCTAGAGCAGTGATTTTCATCCTTTTTTCACTTGCAGTCTCTTAAAAAGTTTCAAATGGAGGTGCAGACCCCTTCAGAAAATGTATTTAATTCAGAAAATGGAGGGGTGGACCCATTTGAATTGTACGTATGGGGATTCACATACTTTTGCTTGATCATAGACATGTTTTGCAGACCCCTTAGACAAAGTCTGCAGATCCTCAGGGGTCTGTGGACCACAGATTAAAAACCACTATGCTAGAGAAATGGGATATGTTTGTATATGATGTAGGGCAGATGATGTTGGACACCGTACTGAATCATACAACCCTACCTCCTTTTTTATCTTTGCATAATGGAGGGTGGTCCCAGATCCCTACTGTTTGGGTCAATTATATCAGAAAAAAATCCTTTTTGGGGGGATTGGGTTACTAGCTTGAGTAAGACACAGGAGCTTGCTAGCAAGAAAAGCTATGAAACAGGAAAAATAGCACCAGGGTAGCAGCATGAAGTGTGCTACTGCTACTTGTCCCTGGGGAGCATCTGTGCCATGCAAACTCTGGCAAATGGTAGGTTACCCTGGGCAGGGTAGGGAAGGCTGGGGCCTGAGTTATGGACTGAGGTATCTTTCTAAAGCAAAGGGAAGTGGGGAGCTTCACAGAATCTGCTTATCCTTTTACTGTCTCTGTCCAGCACTCCACTACACATTGCCATATGGTGATGTTACTATGGCACTGTACTTTGGTACTTCCTTTTGAAGTACTAATGCATGGTGCAGTAACTGTTCGTATTGTGCCGCGCGCATGGTGCATGGTTAGATTTTGCCAGTATGTCACTATAGCAGCACACTAAAATGGGGGAACGTGCTGCTATGGTGACATATTTGCTGATCATGTGTAGATCCTCATGATTGCTATGTTGCTGTAGTGGATCGTATAACATCATAGCGCATGGCTATGGTGACAAAGCACGCATACCAACATGTAGATATGCTCTATAGTAGCCAAATTCTCAGCTCATTTATGCTACATACTGTCAACCTCATGAAGTCAATAGAGCTGGTAAAGGTATAAACCAGACTATATTTTTGTCCTCTGCGTGTAATGCTTGCTTTAGATTTAGTACGCTTACTACTCTCAAAACACTCTAGCTGGTGCCTCTTTTTTTTCCACTACTCATTTCCAGCAGTTGGCATAGTTATTCAGAACCTTTGGCTGCTTGCTTCTCCTCACTTCTTTCTGAATAATCTGATTCTCTGGAATATATTAACACAGTTAAAGTGTGGTACTTTAACATTGTATCATATGCACCAACTGAGGGGTAATATTGCACCCTTTCCAATGGCTATGCCTGTTCAGGTGATTAATTATTAGCTACCAACCATTTTACAATACAACTTCAATATATAACTAAAAACCACAATCTTCAACAGTTTTGTCAGCACCATGTGTATAAGGCTTTATTCAGGGGCTGAATGTAAGCCAGAATGTTAATAGTTAGGTCATTTTGGGCAGAGAAAATGCTATCGATAAGGGAGGAGCAAGGTAATTAGTTATTAAATATCTTTCTCACCTCAACACTGTTTTTATATTCTGTGTGAGGGAATGGTGCTAGATCTCCGCTGTGCAAATTGAGGACATGATAATAGCAAACAGGTAGTGTGTCCTGCTGGTAAAATAGTACTACTACTGTCACCAAAAAGTCAGTTTAGTATAAGCATGGGGATAGGGGGCAAACAGTAACTACTAATTTCTGAACTTCTTGCTGGAATTGGTATTTTGAAAACTGTTTTCATTCACAATGCTGGCTGAGAGCCTGCTATAATCACCTAAACCAGGAGGCAGAAAACCAATTTCTGACCTGTTTTTTAAACATGAAACAAAAATGTAAGGTTCATTGCAGGGGTGGTTTTCAGCATAAACCTTAATTCCAAATATTGTTATGTTCCAGGATAAAAATTTCAGGCTCAGACCATACCCCTCCACACACCCATAGATGAACATCCCTTGAGAAAACTTTGGATAGCTCTTTCTGGAGTTTATTGTTATTTAAAAGCATTTGAGGCTGATACTACAACTGATTATATATCCTGCAATGGAATACTATTTTATGGTTTAGTGACCCATGTAACTCATTTAGTTCAAACCTTGGATTTTGCTCTTAGAAGAGTTTCACTTGGTGCCATGAAATGCTGACATGCAGGGAGGATTTTTATCCATTTATTTCCAAAAATTCATCTGCTGTATTTGCATTATGAAAATGTGTAATGAAATTCTAGACTATATAGGTTTCTAATAGGAGAAAGGACTTTTCTAACTGTATGGTTTGAATAAGTACATAACACAACCTGACTTTAACACATCTATTTGATCTTTGAGTTCTGAATTAATGTTCAGGGTTTTTTTTATCAGTATTGATTAAACTTCTCTTGAACTGGACTCTGACATCACACTCTAGCAAAAGGGCTGCTTATCATGCTCAGGTCAGAAATGACAACTGAGAATTGAACAGTGCTTTTAAAAGCATGCATACATACATACAAAAAGCCACACATGTCAGGGTGAGAAACTGGGGAGAACACATGCCACCCAAGGAAAGCATTACAAAATTGATAGGTCATTATTCTAACTCCACATTTATATGTGGCCTTTTCCACCAATAACAGTACTATTTCACTAGCAGAACTTGCTTTCCTTTTCTTCCCCAGGCATGATTAACACCTCCTCATCCTACAAATGAAATATTTCCTACCTCACAAGATCTCCCCTAATATTTCTGTTGATGGCTGAGCAACCTCACCCTCTTTAGATGTTTGATAGCTTTATTAGCTGACATATTACTTTTCTACTCCTTGACTGTTAGTCCACTGTCTCCCAGGAGGAGCTGGGAACCAGTAGAAGGATGAATCTGGGGAACAAGCATGTGGAATGGGCCCAGCTGAGACACACTTCAGACAGAATTTTAGACTTGACCCCACTTGCTCCTGTCCAGAAATCCTTATTCTTTTTTGAACAACAACCTCTACTAGCTCCTAAGGATGTAGCCTGGCATCCTGGTGCTAAACTTGTAAGTATTTACTAGTAGGGCTGTGCAAAACACCATCATTTTGTTTCAACATCTGTTTCGCCATTTCAAAGGGACAGTGTTAAGTTTTGTCATTTCATTTCATTTTAAAGCACTGTCCTGTTTCATTTAATTAAAACTGTTAGGTCTCCTGCATGCCTGGAGCTCAGATCAGTGACATCACCAAAAAGATTCCTGATCTCATCAAGCCCTTCGATTACTAACCCATGGTCCTTGTCCATGTGGGCACAAATGATATGACTGGGAGTAGTCCAGACCACATCATGAAGGACTTCCATGAACTGGAGGTCGGGCTTAGGAAGTTGGCGGCACAGGTGGACCCCATCCTTCCAGTTGGCAGCAGCTGGAGGTGCCAGGATGTCTGCATCAGGGTAGTTGACTGGTGGCTCCAGAGATGGTGTCTTCAGGAGGACTTCAGATTTTACAACCACAATCAGCACTTCGAGGGAGGAGACTTTCTGGTAAGGCATGATCTTTAGCTGTTCTTCTGCAGGTTGGCTGGTCTTCCCCAAAGAGCTTTAAACTAGGTTTGATGTGGGACGGCATACTGATGGTCGACAAGAACTCAGGGTTCATGAACCACATACAAGGCACCGGACCAAAGCATTAAGGGGCATACTAACCATTAAGGCAACGGGACACCTAGAGCTCCCATTGCAGGGCTAAAATGTCTTTACACAAATGCCAGGATGATCAAGAATAAGCAAGAGGAGCTCACACTTTTACTTGCTAGCACACAGTATGACCTACTTGGCTTAACTGAAACATGGTGGGATTCTACATAAGACTGGGCAGTAGGCATTGAGGGGTACAGGTTGTATAGGTGAGACAGAGCAGGGAAAAAAGGTGGGGGTGTAGCTCTCTATGTTAGAGAGCAGTACACATCTTCCATCATCAAGGAGGGTGTGGAGAAGCGGAATACTGAGGCATTGTGGGTCAGGATTCAGGGGGCCAAGGGAAAAGGACTTGGTAGTGGTAGGCTTGGGTCTACTACAGACCTCCCCATCAGGATGATGAGCTAGACAAAGTATTCTCCAGGCAGTTCTCAGAGCCCATTCAGGCGAGGGAGGCAGTGGTCCTGGGGGATCTAAATTACCCAGACATCTGCTGGGAGGAGCAGACGGCTTAAACAAACTGCTCACGTAAGTTATTATATTGCATGCAGGACCTCCACCTAACCCAGGTGGTATCCTGTCCCACCAGAGGTAGTGCCTTGCTAGACCTGGTCTTCGCAACAGAGTATGATCTCATGGGGAACCTACAAGTACACAGTAACCTTGGAGATAGTGACCATCACTTGGTAGACTTCACTATCCAGCAAAGGGTGGGAAAAGTATCCAGTGAAACCAAAGTGTTAGACTTCAGAAGGGCCAACTTTAGTAAACTTAGAAAGCTAGTTAGTGAGGTGGCCGAACTCAAGAACATTGAGCAAATGGGGGTCCTGGAGGGTTGGAGATTTCTCAAGGGAGTGATTCCTGGGGCACAAAAGGAGTCTATCCCCTTATGCAGGAAAGGGGGTAAGAGGATAAAAAAGCCCCTTTGGCTGAACAGGGAACTCCAGAAAAGACTGGGGCAAAGAAAGAGATTTACAGGCAGTGGAAGCAGGGGGCACCAACCAAGAAGGATGTCGTAGGGCACTTCGCTGCCCTGCTCCTAAAGGAGGACGAACTGCTAGGGAAGGAGCCCTAGCAGTAACTAAGTAGTGCAGCTGTGGGTTGCTGGGGCAACCAATGAGTGTCAGCTGACTGGAGAGGGCAGAGCTTGGCTTGTATAAAGCCCAGAGCCAGAGGCAGCCAGGCAGTTCTCTGCCAGCTGGTGAAGGAGCAGGAGCGCTGGGGAAACAGAATGAGAGTGTAGCTTATGAGGGCTCCAGAGGCTGGAGCCAGGATGCGGAATGGTAGCCAGGAGGCTTACATTGTTATGGTCAGGTGCCTTATGTTTGGTTACAGCCAGGAGGCTTGTGTTATGTTTTGTTAGTAGTGAATTACACCAGTGGTTTGTGCAAGGCTGTAGGGGTGGAGGAGGCCTCAGGGGCGACCCACAGTAGTGTGGGGCCCTAGCGCCCAGGAAGGGGTGTGATTTGGTGCCTGTGGGGGTGTAGTGTTTCTATAGGTGCCAGAGAGGGCGCAGCAGTATGGGGGTGTGTAGCCCCCAGCCTGGAGAGGGGCATTTGGAGAAGCCCAAGTTGGGCACAGTAAGCCCCAGAGAGGGGGCAGTACTGAGAAGTGGTCCAAGTTGGACTTGGTGAGCCCCAGGAGGGGGGCAGCATTGAGGAGCCCTAGAAAGGGGGCCATTTTATTGTGTAGCCCAAGTCCGGGCACTGGGAGTCCCTAACGGGGGACCACATTAATTAAGGAGCCCAAGTTGGGCACAGTCAGCCCCAGGAAGCGGGCAGTATTTTAAGGAGCCCAGGGAGGGCACGGCGAGCCCCAGAGGGGGGAGCACCACGTTGAGAGGCTCGGAGAGGGCAATATTGGAAAGCCCAGATGAAGGGGCACTGGCATTATTAGGAAGCCCAGAGTGGGCATCGGGACCTCCAAGGGAGGGGCGGTCTCATTGAGAGTCCCAGGAAGGGACAGCAGCATGAGAGAAGGCCCGGGAGAGCGGGCAAGACTACAGAGAAGGCCCAGGGAAGCAGGCAGGTATTGTATTGAAATAGGACGATGTCTTTCGTGCATAGCCCTAGGGCTAGGGTGCCTAGGGAGTGACCATTAGACAGTCTGGGAGATCACGGAGGCGGAGATCCCAATACGCCATGCCCAGGGAGGTAGAAGGCAGCCTCCCTATATATCTTAAGTCATCAAAGTTGTGGCGGGCGAGAATTAGAGGGTGTCCTTGGGCTGGCTTGGACACGGGGTGAGGGACCTTCAGGGGGATCACGGCACCTTGAAGGCGCTGCCCTGTCACAAAGGAGTGCACCTCCCTGGCACACTATTGCAGGGAATCAGGCAGGCCAAGGTAGGGCTGGAGCTTAGGCTGGCTACAATAGTCAAGGACAATAAAAAGTCCTTCTACAGATATATAGCAAGCAAAAGGAAGGCACAGAGTAACATCAGGCCCCTGCAGGACCAATCGGGACAGTTGGTAGTTGTTGCAAGGAAAAAGGCGGAGCTCTCCAATGAGTTCTTTGCTTCAGTATTCCTAAGTACTGACCAAGACACTTCCCCGCCCCCCCCACCTTGAATATAGACAGATGTCCAAAAGGCATCAGACTGGCAAAGGTTAGTGCTGACTTAGTTAAGGAGCACTTGGAGAGGTTGGATGGGTTCCGAGTCATCTGGATCAGCCTGCCCAGATGACCTCCATCCACTGGTGCTGAAGGAATTGGCCAGTGTCATAGCTGAGCCTCTGGCACGGCTGTTTGAGCACTCATGGTGCTCCAGCCCAGCCTCTGAGGATTGGAAAAGGGCCAATGTGGTGCCCATTTTTAAGAAGGGATGAGCTGGGTAACTTTAGCCTAGTCAGTCCTACCTCTAGCCTTGAGAAAATACTGGAAAAAAATCATCAAAGAGCACATTTGTGCAGGCCAACAGGGCAAATGATGCTGAATGGAAACCAGCATGGGGTTGTTGCAGGTAGATCCTGCCTGACAAACTTTATAGCCTTTTATGACCAGGTCATGCACTGCCTTGACACAGGAAATGAGGCTGATGTCATCTACCTGGCCTTTAAGAAGGCCTTTGACACAGTTTTGCATCCTATTCTCATAGGGAAGCTAGCAGGCTGCGGGGTAGACACTTACACAAGCAGGTGGGTGACCAACTGGCTTAGGGACTGCACCCAGAAAGTGGTGGTGGACAGGTCATTTGCAGCCTGGAAGGAGGTGGGTAGTGGGATCCTGCAGGGTTTGGTCTCTGGACCGGTGTTATTTAATATCTTCGTCAGTGATTTGGATGAGGGTGTGGAGAGCACTCTCTTCAAGTATGCAGATGATACCAAGTTATGGGGCAAAGTTAACACACTGGAGGGCAGGGAGCAGATGCAGGCTGATCTGAACAGGTTGGATCAATGGGCAGAATGAAATAGGATGATTAGTGACCTTCATGAAAGACCCTATGAGGGGAGGTTGAGGGATCTGGATCTCTTCAGCCTTCACAAAAGACAGCTGAGGGGAGACCTTGTAGCTGCCTATAAGTTTATCAAGGGAGGGCAACAGGGAATTGGAGATGCACTATTTACCAGAGCACCCCTAGCAGTGACTAGGAATAATGGGTGCAAACTAATAGAGAGTAGTTTCAGGTTAAATAGTTGGAAGAATCTTTTTACAGTAAGGGTGACCAGAATCTGGAATGGGCTTCCAAGAGAGGTGGTGTTATCACGTAACTTGGAGGTCTTCAAGAGGAGGCTTGATAGTCACTTGGCTGGGGTCATCTGACCTCGGTCCTCTTTCCTGCCAGGGGCAGGGGGTCGGACATGATCCTTTGTAGTCCCTTCTGACTCTACAATCTATGAATCTGTTTCTCTGTTTCGATGCATTTCAACATTTCATCCATAGGCTATAATTGGGAATCATGAAAATGCCTAAAACTTTGTCACTTGTTGCCTGATTTGGATAGTAGCCCCTCCTGAGGGCATGAAGCCTGCCAAGTTTCAGGGAGATAGGTGCAGAGGTTTCTTGGGAACTGCACCTAAAAGTCTTGAAAGAAAAACTTGTGACACTTGCCGGCAGCAGCAGCCTCCTGTCATCTGGCGGAGATCCAGGGGCCTACACCCTCAGGAGGGCTGTGGGGCTGAGTTGTTACGCTTCAGCCCAAGTCTGAATTTGTTGCCCGGTATGCGTAAGCCAATATACGAATACCAGTTGGAAGTTTGAAAGAAAAAAAAGCTTTTATTGCTAGCAA
>JAGPOW010000304.1:56034366-56104162 GCA_030014935.1 Caiman crocodilus | reverse complement strand
TCTGTCTAGCAGCCAATAAAAGGGGAAATCAAAGCCTAGCGCGGGAAAAAGAAATAAGCTAGAGTCCGTCCGTTCTCGCCCCAGGGGCCTGTCGGAATTGAGGCTCCGGTGGTGTGACAGGCTGGGTGAAGATGAAGGTAGGTTGTACATGCTTTTCCTTTCTCCTAGCACTTGTTGCATATTCAGTTGGGGAGTAGAGGCCTGTTGTGAGAGGACACCAGGAATAAAGACTAAACACAATAAAAACCTTCTCAAAATACAAAGCGGGCAATGAGTCAAATGTTCTTGACAGTCTGTACTTTACGTGATATGAAAAGTAACTCCTGTATGCTTCCTTCCTGTAAAATTTAGCCACAGAACTTATTTAAATGCAGCCACACACATGCCTGGCATACCCAAACCCACAGCTTATTATGAGGGACATCCTATACTTAAGACCCAAATTTACCTCTGTCTCACAAAAGACTTAGTGTTCTCACTTCAGTTATAGTAAATTGATTACATAAGAAATAGCAAATCATGGAACTCACTGTAAAGAGCTTTCCTGTATATTTGTTTACCTCTTCACACTAGTAATTATCACACATTTTCATTTTAGGACTTGTCTCTTACAACTGGGCTTGATTACAGCCTCCCTAAGCCCAATTGTATATCAAGAATAGCTTTTTTCATTCTCAAAGTTAAAAAAATGAATAAATTCTTCCACAAAATGATATACTTGCTAGCCAGAAAGCCTATTGGCTCCCTTCCTTAGACAGATTGCCCCGGAAAATGAACCTTTTTAATAATTAATACGAGGTCACTTGCTTAAGCAAATTGGTGACTTATAGATCTGTACCAAAAAAAAATTACCAAGTAAACCTAGCAAGTCATTCTCTGAAGAAACATGTTACAGCTTCTCTTGAAGAAAGATATACACTACCTGCCTGTTGTTTCCCTGTTTTTTATAGTTGGTGTTCCCTTTATTCTGACTGGTTTGTCATTCAGACCTCACATGATCCAAACAGCATTTGGTTCTGAATCTTTTTTAAAGAAATGCTTCATTAATGATAATCCACATTTATAGAACATTCCTTATCCAGAGGGACGAAGATACTTGGATAAGTTGCAATGTATGTGCCTATTATTGAAATGTAGTTATTTCTGTGGTAAAATGTGGCATCCATTCTGTATCAGCAACACATTCTCAGATAGTGAAATGTGGAGTAAGTAATCCATACCTTTCTCCTTCCCTGTTTCATTTTATAGTTCAGCCACATATCAGTAGCTTATTCAAAAGTATAATAAGAAATCTCTGTTATTAATGATACCAATTTTTTGGAAATTGTACCAGCTACTTGCCTCATCTTGCTTGAAATACGATTCACACATCAAATTTAAGTTCACTGCTTTTTGGTTTGGTTCACAGATTTCCAAAATTAGTGACATATTAAAGATGGGGGGTGGGAAGTGTTGCCCCCGGCGCCAAGTTATTTGCTACAGCACTGTCCAAAATGGACAACATAGGACATGCTCACCATATGAAGGGATGCTTCATGACAAAAGAATGTGTTGGAAGGGTCATTTTATCCCTTTTCCTGGGTTGCCTTTTTATAATACATATGTATGCATATGCTTTCTTTTGTATTATTCTTCTCCTGTTGTGCTTCCTGTTAAGTCACTCCTGCCTCCCTGACTTGGATATAGAAGCTACACCAGATGCAAGGAGGTGGATCAAGCTGTCAAATTCAGATGCCATCAACTATGGGGATACTTAGTGATTCATGTACATATGGTAAAACTGGCAATGTGTTCTGCTACTTCATAATTACCATCCCCCACACAGAAAAAACTGAAATGCATAAAACAGGACCAAATAGACTGAATACAGAATGAGAGAGGAGGTTAATTACCTTATTCTTAATGTCCTTTACAGAAAATTTATTTAGCTATCAATTCCATTCATTTGCAGTAGTCTTTCAACACAGAACTGCACAGAATTAAAGTGCATATCCATTTAAAGAAAGAGCATCAGCTAAAAAAAATGCACTTTTGTCTGGACCAGTTGTACCTAATAGCACTAAAGGTAGCATCCAAGAATATCATAACTGAAAGAGATGAGAAAACAATTATTTTTTTGGTATTTCCCATTAATTTATACTGGCTTTTAACAGCAATTGGCGTGTAATGAGTTTCAGTGCTTTCTCAGCACAGTCAGTTTTCCCTGTCATTTGTAGGGGTCTTTCATACATCACAATGGGAGAAGGAAAAACATTTAAAAATCAGAAAATGTGACAGAAAAAATACAAAAACTGGCAAGGGGATTTTCAAGGGGGAGGAAGGGACTCTGGGACAGGTTTGAGAATCTGAAATTTCTAATACAATAACCTTTTTTAAATGAATAGATTTCAAGTGGCTGTGTCATTTGAAGTATAATAAACCATACTTGTACATACATAATACAGTGATCTCTATGATAATGCACTAGGAAATTTACCACTACTGATTGAGGCTTGTTTTTATCCACTATAATACCCAGTGCTTTTCATCTTCAAAGCCCTTTATAAACATTAACTAATTGATTTTCATGGCACACCTGTGAGATATGTATTAGCATCTCACATTGTGGGGGAATCGTGATATAGATGTCAAATGTCCTCCCCGCAGCTGCAGAAACAGCAATTCAAGAGAGACAAAATTAGAAGTAGGAGCTCTGCCCCTTAGCTCTGTGCTTGGATTACTCTACCAACCTTCTCTCAAACAGTACTGTTTATTTGGTTGGTTGGTTGGTTGTGTTAAAGAACCCAAAACCTTCTCCACCCTCGCCTCCCAAGAGTGACCCAGCAGGGATGTGGCCTACTCTAATTAGAGATGAGGCATATTTTCAATACCTATTACCTACAGGAATGCTCAAACTACAAACAAGCAATCAAGGAACAGTTAACCTGACATACCAATTATCTGAAAAAAAAACAGGATTTGATGTTCAGTTCTCAAAATATTTACCTGAACATTACAGGCAGGACCTGGACTGAGTCCTGCCTTGAACAAACTCTTCTAACACTACAGTTAAGACAAAGGAGAAAACAACCAAAACTTGCAGTGTTTTAGAGAACACCAGAGAGCAGTATGAAAATAATAAATACAATTTTTCTTTAGGTTGTCAAGGATTTTTGTCTCAGCTGGTTACTTTTCCAGTTCATCCTAAATATAGCAAGTGGTATAATGCTGTGCACCACACACAGCCCAATAGCAATGCTCACATAGACCAAGATCTTTTAATTTAAACATTTTACCTGTGCAGGATTTCACTGAAATAACTGACACAAGGTATGGCTCTTACGAATCTGATTGTTGAATCATTTAATATACAAAATGATTAGGAATGGGAGGATTTGAGGCAAGGGAAAAATCACTTTCAAGTCACTAGCATGCAATAGAAATACAGCAAGTTAATTTGGGGTGTGGGTTTTCTTTTCATTATGCATATGTACACTATTTAGGATGTTGGAGCATTGATCCCTTATTAGGACCTGAAGAACCAACAGTACTGCTAATAATGATTAAAAGAATTGCCAGTGACCCTGTGTCTACAGTGAAAGAGCAAGGATTACTTAGCTTATTGGTCTAGATGCCTCCAAACTCATTACTCATTAAAAGACCTTCATTTTTTGTTAATGTATTTCTTTTCTATAATTTAGAAGAATATATCTGGACTCAGGAGTAATGACCAATAGTGGATCCCCCTGGGAGGCCAGACTGAGGAGGAGAGAATTGCCTTTTATGATGAGATGACTGGCTCTGTGGATGCAGGGAGACCAGTGGATGTGGTGTACTTTGACTTTAGTAAGGCTTTTGATACAGTCTCCCACAACACTCTTGCAGGCAAGCTAAGGAAGTACAGGCTGGATGAATGGACTGTAAGGTGCACAGAAAACTGGCTGGAACGTCGGGCTCAGAGGGTAGTAATCAATGGCTCAATGTCTAGTTGGCAGCCGGTATCAAGTGGAGCGTCCCAGGGGTTGGTCCTGGGGCCAGTTTTGTTCAATGTCTTTATCAATGACTTGGAAGATGGAATGCATTGCACCCTCAGCAAGTTTGCAGATGACACCAAGTGGGGAAAGCAGTAGATATGCTGGAGAGTAGGGCTGGGATTCAAGGTGACTTAGACAAATTGTAGGATTGGACCACAAGGAATCTCATGAGGTTCAACAAGGACAAGTGCAAAGTTCTGCACTTAGGATGGAACAATCCCATGCAGCAGTTCAGGCTGGGGACTCACTGTCTGGGCGGCAGCTCTACAGGAAATGACCTGGGGGTTGCAGTGTACAAGAAGCTGAATATGACCTAGCAGTGTGCCCTTGTTGCCAAGAAGGCTAATGGCATTCTGGGCTGCACTGCTAGGTGTGTTGCCAGTAGGTTAAAGGAAGTGATTATTCCCCTCTATTCAGCAGTGGTGAGGCCATGTCTGGAATACTGTGTCCTGTTTTGGGCCCCCCACTACAGAAATGACGTGGACAAATTAGAGAGAGTCCAGTAGAGGGCAACAAAAATGGTGAGGGGCCTGGAGGACATGATTTATGAGGAAAGACTAAGGGAATGGGGCTTATTTAGTCTAGAGAAGAGGAGACTGAGAGGGGTCTTCATAGTAGCCTTCAACTACTTGTGTGGTTTGAAAGAAGATGTGGCAGTGGTGGCAGATGACAGAACAAGGAGCAATGTTCTCAAGTTGCAGCAAGGTAAGTTTAGGTTAGATATTAGGGAGAATTTTCTCACTAGGAGGGTAATAAAACACTGGAACAGGTTACCCAGAGAGGTGGCAGAGGCTCTATCCTCAGAGGTTTTCAAGACCTGGCTAGACAAAGCTTTGGCTGGTATGATCCAGTTGGAGATGGTCCTGCTTTGAGAAGGGGGTTGGACTAAATAATCTCCTGAGGTCTCTTCCAACCCTAACTTTCTATGATTTTATGAGCTTGTACACTCTGAAGTAAAAGTAGGTTTTAGTGGTAAGGCCAAATTAATATATGATGGAAATTGATGCAATGCTGATGAAATTGGTTAAGTTGCACCAGCTTGTATCAGGTCTAACTATGTGGTTTTTTTTCCATTTATGTCCAATCCTACCACTGATGTTTTGGGTACATTACTATTATGTGTTGCTTTTTAGTACCTCATAGCTGGTAGCTGTTGAACAGTGTTCCAGGAAACTTGATACACATAAATGTAGTATAAATAACAGGGGTATAGACCAAGGGTGCTCAATCACCAGCCTGAGGGCCAAATCTGGTCCACAATCTGGTGGAGTGACCCCAGACTCCAGGGACCAATTCTTGTGTAGGGGGACTGGCAGGTGGTAGCACCAGGCCTCCAGGACCCAATCCTAGCTCGGGGTGGGGGGAGGTAGGAGAGGGTGGTGGCAGGCACCTGGGGCCTGAGCCTGGCATGCAGGATTTGATCTAAACCACTGAATAGCCCCAGGGCCAAAAGATTGAGCACCATTGGTACACAGTGATCTTAACATATCATTGGTTAATATTACTACTGCTTTTGTTGACTTGTTCACTTGATAAATTTTTAGGGTCTTGTGGGTTGTTTCTTCTACTCAGAAATGGAAGATACAATTGGCTATACAATTATCACAAAGTCCTATTTTTCTGAGTGTGGGAGGAAGAGACAGGAGACAATTTCCTTGTTCACAGTTCATAACTTTTGTGTTCAATTTACAGCTAGTGTTCTGCCCAAAAAACTCTTCTTTGGCTTTCTCTCAAGTGCTTCTAAGCCACTCAGTCTTTAACATAACAACATAAAACCCTTGGGTGTAAGAACAGGACTTACTCTGAATGAGGTCATTGATTATATTGATACATATCTAACTTGGATCTCATAAGGCTTGTTGGTAAGTGTTTAAGAAGCTCATGTAAAAGAGACTGTTATACTTTAAATATAAAGTTTTATTTAAACATTCTTATGGGGCTAAGGACTCACTGTTCCACATGCAATTGTACTGTTGTCTCACTCATACTAACATAAATCAAGAGGAACGTAAAGGAAGTTACAGATCAATCTCACACCCAAGGGGCATATCTACACGAGATGCTTTGTTGCTCTTGCACCTTATGCTGTAAGCTGAACAAATGTTAATCAGCTTAGTGTTGTTCAGCTTAGTGAAGCAGTCACACTTTAAGGCAAAAAGACGTCTTTTGACTGTCCTTTGCCTGCAGAGCTGTGACTTGCCATTAGATGCCTGGAGAGCAGGGGTAGAACTAGGAGCTAGGGGGAGGACTAGCTGGCTTCTTGAGGTCCAAGGGTCCTGATCCTTTTCTTTTCCAGAGCCAGCCCCCTGTGCCACCCCTGCCCAGGCTGCTAGCTGGCTGAGTACTGCCTGAGTTCCAAAAAGGACCGGGCCCCTTGGAGCTCAGGCAGCACCGAGCCAGCTGGCAGCCCAGCTGGTGGCAACGCAGGGCCCACCAGGACCTGGACACACACCATGATGGGGCTGGTGGAGTACGGCAGAACTCAGTGGCTGCAGCGCAGCAACCCAAGGCTGGTTTCCACTGACCCCATGCTCCACCAGGCTGTGCAAAGTCTCACTGCCAGCTGCCCCTGCCTGGCTCACCTGGCAGCATCCATGATTGGAAGGTCCTGAAGCCCCTGAAACCCCTGTAGCACCCAGGTGACTTCTGGCACAGAGCACCAGGCTTGGCACTGCCCATCTGGGCTGGGGCTGCACAGAGCAGGCAGGGAGGCTGTTCCACTTACAACCACCTCCCAAGCCTGGCAGGGCAGGAAGTCCCAAACCTGTACATCCCCTCCTCCCCCCCGCCCCCCGGCTGGGCAGAGCCAGCACATCAGCTCTGCTTGGGCTCAGTGGTCCAGGAACATGCTGGTGGTGGGAGGGGAGATACAGGGATAGGATTTCCCACCTCCAGTGGGCTTGTGAGGTTGCTGTGAGTGGTGCAGCCCCAGGCTGGATGGGGAGTACTGAGCCCCACACTCCATGCTTGGAGTTGCCTGGCTGCTACAGGGGGTTCAGGGGCCTCAGGCACCTGCCAACCATGGCCACTTCTGGGTGAACCAGGCAGGTGGAGCTGGCTGCTGGGCCTTGCACAGCCTGGTGGAGCATGGGGTTAGTGGGAACCAGCTTTGGGCTACCACGCTGCAACCACCAAGGTCAGCCTTGCTCCAACTGCTTGGAGCTGCCCGGAGTCTGTCCAGATCCTAGGGACACAGGTACTAGGTGGGAGACGTGCTGTAGTGGAGTGCAGGGCTGAGCACAGGTTTAATTGTGATTCAGTAGGAAACCTGATGACCTTGCACAGGCACCATAGTCTGAGTTAGGGCCAGAGATTCAGAGCAGTAAGGCAGTCCAGAAGGCATCATGACCACTGGATACTCCAGGGCTGTGGTGCTGGCTGTGCCTGGTGGGAGCAGTGGGGCTGAGGTGCCATGCCCAGCCCTACTGCACCCTGGTATTCCTGCTTTCCCTGATTCAGGAGAGGCCAGTTCATTCTGGGATACTGGAGGACTTCAACTTGGGTAGAATAGTTGTCTGGAGCGGCCACAATTTAATGGAACAGGAGCAACATTAGGTGGACTATAAAATAATCCTGCCCTGGAGTGGCATAATTTATGACAAATAATGAGTGCTTTAAGCCATTTAAAAGGCATTGGTGTTCAGCCAATCCAGGGGTTAAGAGCTGCAGAAGCTGCCTAAAATTACTATGTAACAAGGCCCTAAGAGATTAGAGACAAATACAGTTTTGTATTGTTTCGATACGTTTACTATGTGTAGCTGACAGCATGTTATACACACCATTCCCCTGTATAATGGTTAGGCAGTAAGTTAGTTTCTCCTATTTGTCTGAGTCTTTTATACAGCAACAAAGAGAAACTATAGCAAAAAAAAATCTGTACACAGGCGACCGGTGCCTCCTGAGTCTGGGGAGGGGACACCTGCAGAAGCTGTCAGCGGCATCAGTGGTGGAGGTGGAGCTGGCGAGATCCCGCAGATGCCACTGGTGGAGTTGGCAGCGGGGCCAGAGCTAGCAAGTATCCTCAGGGATGGCCCTGTCAGGGTGGGCACGTGCCCCACCCATGCCCTTCCTACGCGTTGCCTACGGCTGTACAACTACCAATAATAGCTAAAACTATTCAAATAATTTTAAAAGGACCTCCTTTGACACAGATGTCCCTTTAATTTTGTGTCTCCAGATGCTCAAAAGTAGGTGAAGGGCCAGAAAATCAGAAGAAACCAAGGCACATATTACTACATGGTTACCAGAAAATAAATATATAACTTATTTTTCTCTTGTATTTTTTCGTCTTAGCTTCTCTTTCTTAAACATAAAGTACTTCACTTAGGATGGAACAATCAAATGCACAAATTCAAATTTCAGAATGACTGTCTAGGCTGCAGTACTGCAGAAAAGGACATGGTGTTACAGTGTACTGCAAGATAAGAGTCAACAGTTATGCATGTGTTGCAAAACAAGCTAAGAACATATTGGGTTATTTTAACAGGATTGTCACCTGCTAGTTAAAGGAAGCAAATTTATGCTATATTCAGCATGGGCGAGGCCTCACTTGCAGTAATGTTCAGTTTTGAGCACTGCAGTTCAAGAAAGACATGGACAAATTGTAATGATTCAGGGGAGATCAACAAAAATGATTGGATGTTTAGGAAACATGACTTATAAGGAAAGTTAGGAAAAATATGTAATTATTTAGGATGGAGAATAGAATACCAAGGGGATTTGATAGCAGTCTCCAAATACACAAAAGTGGTTACACAGAAGATGGTGATAGATTATCCTCTCACCAAGGAGCAAGGGCAAATTGGAAGTAATGGTCTTAAGTTGCAACAAGGGTAATTGAGGCTGGATATTAGGAAGAACTTTCTAACTACGAGAGTAGTTAAGCATAGAGCTACATTACCTAGAGTGGTTGTGGAATCTCCATCCTTGCAAGATTTTAAGAGCAGGTTAGACAAACACTTGTATGAGATAGTTTGGACAGGGATGATTTTGCCTTGAGCAGGGGTCTGGACTAGATGACTTCCTGAGGTCCCTTCCATCTATATTTTTGTGCAATTCTGTCACACTATCACATTCTTCAGTTTTGCTTAATTTCTGATTTGATTAGATTGGGACTACAGGGGAGAGAATATACATTAGGCAACTCCTCTATTCTATGCTGAATGCTGGTTTTGGATGATTCCGTTTAATACATGTGAAATACCATTTTGACTGGATAGCATAGTGTAACTACAGGTGAGAGAGAGGGACACCTGCCCCAGGCACCAAGTTAGAGGTGCCAGAACTGCCCCTCACCTCTGCAGAATCTACGGTCCAGCAGCATACCCATGGTAGGAACTCCTAACCAGTCCCTGGTTGCTGCTGCTGCCACTTTAAGAGCAATAGCTGGGGCAGGCAGAGCACATGGCAGTGGCAGCAGGAACCCAGCTGGGTATGGTATAGGAGTTTTCCAGCACAGGTAAGACTGCTGCACCCCTCCCCACCCTCACCCTCTGAATGAAACACCCCTGCTCACCCCACGTGTGGAATCACACATTCTCTCTCTGCTCTTGGAACCCATGCACCATTTTCCCTCTGCAGAGTTTGCCATGGGGGCTAACTTTGCTTGTTACATCATTGCTGGACAGCTCCTTTCCTTTTGAAATGGTGCTTCAGAGTGGGCTTAATCCTCCCAGTGAATTCAGTTGGAGCTTTTACCATCACATTCCAAGGGAGCATGAGAAGGGAGAATCGTATCTACCAGAGAAACACTAATTGCCTCGTTGCAGCAGATAAGTCAGTTAATATGATCAGCTCTGTAGTTTTCTATTCTATCAATGGCACCAAAATGAAAATAAATAAATAAAGAATGACAGAAACAACTCCCTGAAATCTGGCCTGGTCTGACCTTGCTGCTAGATATGGGCTTAGCAATTACTGCACCCCTCTGTGATTCACAAAGGGATAGTACTTTTCAAAGCTTTTCTTCAAATGGGCTTTCCTTAAAATTCCTGTCCTCCTGCAACATTCGAAGCACAGCAGAGAACAGCAAAATACTTTATTGAAGGAAAGAGATTGGTAGGAAACTTGGGATCCATTTCTTGTGGTATAATGAAGTCCCAGAATCTCAAATGTCTTTAGAAAGTGAAAGGAAGATGAAGCAAAAACATAACTGATTTATTCCCTATTACATATAGGTTGAAGGATGATCTTTCTACACTGATCATGATGTCTCATGTTTGTGACACATCAGAGCTTGCAGGTTGCATTATACCACCAAAATGGGGTTGCCTTGGTGATCTAGAGAGTATTTTAGATTTTTTTTCCAATGAAAAGATGGTAATTTACATTTCTTGGATATAAAATTGACTTAAATTTAACAGGTCTGATTTACAAGTAAGCTTTCTATAGAAACAAATGGCTAGTGAAAGGCAGTGTGAAATGTTTAAATAGACACAGATTTGGAAGTTAAGGTACTTTCAGTTTTAGTCTAGTCTCTGTCACTGAGTGATTACTGATACATAGCCTTGGGAAAGTCATGAAGGACTAGATCAGTGGTTCTCAAGCTTTTTAGACTCAAGGCACCCCTTGGCAAATGCCAGCTCTTAGCTTTAGCTTATATCTAGACTACAGAAGAACAACAGAGAAACTCTTTTGTTGCAAGAACTCAGAAAGACTACAACAGGCCAGAAAGGCTTTGATACTATGGACTCCTGTTTGAAAACTGTGGGTTTATTTTAACAATTATGGGTGTGTCTAGACGTGCGTTACGGCGCTTTTTCTAATGCACATTAAATTTAATACCTCCAATGTGGCATATTAAAGAAATGTGCATTAGGCTGTGTTAATGTGCAGTAACAAATGCACATATTTTTTAAGTGATGCTTAATGTTCACTAGTTTATTTTATTGTGCATTAGTGTAATCATATGGTTTTTTTACTTGCCACTTTAATGCGTAGTAAAGTAGGCTACTGTGCATTAAAGCACATGTGTAGACATACCCACTGTGTAGGATTTTGCATACCCTGTATTGTGCAACACCTTTAAAAAGATGTCACTTCACCCCAGGGCATTAAAGTAACCTGGTTGAAAATCACAGGGCTAGATCTTAATCTACGTATTAAGGCTATGTTAGACCATGCACTTTAAGCTGCTCAAATGATGATCGGTGTTAGTGCTAGCTCAAGTTTGGAACAGTCACACCTTAACCTATAAACCTTCTTTGACTATCACTGGCCTGCACAGCTGTAACTTGCTAGCAAGCAGGGGCAGAACTAGGAGCTATAGTTGTGAGTTGCCACAATAGAACTAGTGAGTCAGGACAGGCTTCAATCCCTGCTATAGGTAAAGGTGTGTGAGATATGGATTGTGTGGTAGGAACATGAAGCTGGGAGGAGGAGAGTTAACAGGATGGGAACTTTACCTGGGGTCCTGGGGGCCTCCTGCGGCTGCAGCAGCAGTGGTTCTGCTGCAGGGAGCCTGACTGGGAGCCACAGCATGGCTGCAGGTGGCCTGACTCCACTTTTGAGTGGCATGCGGATATCCAAAACCCCTCAGAAAAAAAAGCTGAGCAGTGCATGCATGGACAGTGCTCCCTTGCAACTGGGAAAACATCTGAATGTGTGGTATGTGGTGCCTCATACGTGTCTGTGGTACCACATACTGAATGGGTGTGCCCATATGGACATGGCCGCAGTGGTTTTAAATACATTTTGAGTGGCTTAAAGTTACTCCATGCACATTTATGATCCATTCTGCTAGGTATGCTCAGTTCTTGCCTAACAAACACTGACAGCATTGGATCCCTCATAACATGCTGTAAAAGCTGAAGAGAAGTAGGATGTTGTTGGATCTAGTAACCTAGTGCTTACCCTGGAAGTGTGAGACGAAATTAATTTCTTCTTTGTAGTATGATGCAACTACATGTGATTTTAATGTGAAAGAATAAACTCTGGTGCAGTTTGCATCAAAGTTTATTGCTCCCAGGTGCTGCATTTATGGGTGTGCTGGGACCACAGCCCATTGAGCTAGGTTGGAGCAGCCCCAGCTGGCAGGTGGCCCTAGGGATCAGTGTGCCATTCCAGGGCTGCTTTAATCCAGCTCAACATGCTGCAGAGGGGCTGGTTGGGGCAAGAGAGTGCTTCAGTATGGGGCTAGCCAGCAGGCAGCCCCTGCACTGAAGCACCCTTGTGCCCTGCCCAGCCCCATCAGCATCTACATGTGGATTGCGGTGCACTAAATAATGCTGCTGGAAAATAGTACTTGCATTTACAAGTGCTAACATATGGTGGAGTTAATTTATTGTGGCCTAATAGAGCTGCTTGTGTAGACGCTGAGACTTTACTGAGGAGCTAATTAGGCAACTTGGTAAACACCTCATGTAGATGCGTCCAGATAAGATTTGTTTAAACCTGCATCTTCTGCTCTAACCGCCAGACTACAGGCAATCTTGCGTCAGTAGGGACACCATTTACCTTTTCTTTGAAGCTGACCAGCATAGAGAAAGGAATGCAGTTATCATGGGCCACTTTTACACATGTTCGGGTGTGTGTGTGCTTGTGTGTTTTAATTACAGTGGCTCTGAGAGCCACTCTAATTAAAACACACACTATGCCTGTATCAACATCTCCACTGCCAGTTCAAGCATCCTCACTGCCACTTTTAAGCAAAGGGACATGGGTAGTAACGGGCAGTCTCCCACAAATACCATCCATATATGGGAACAGCAGAGTCACGGCAGGAGAGATCAGCTTGATTGCCCCATAGAGACAGGTGAGGGGGCCAACATGAGACCTGGCCCCAAGAGGTGCCCCCTGTCATAGAGTGGCTCTCAGAGCCACCCTAATTAAAGCGCGCACACACCCTCCACATCCCAAAGCACATGTATAAATGCCCCAAATACTCAGAACCACTGTACTTGCCATGGTTATATGCCCCAGAAGAATATTGTGCTCATCTATGGTCCAGAAATTGTCACACTAAAAACCCTAACACTATACTTAACAGTGTGCTGAGACTCACAACAGGCTGGACAACTCACACACACACAGATGTACCCTCTGTACTCTCAGGCATTAGACCAAGTGATCCTAACATCATTACTCCCAGTAGAGGCAGAGATGACAAAAATTACCTGCTTCATCAATGGTTAACTGAAAACCCAAATAGATGGAGATTTAAGAGGCTTAAAAGTCATACATTGTTTGGATATGAAGCCCATAAACTCCTGAAAGAGATTGGGAATCCTGAACCAAACCTATGAGCAGCAATGAAGTGGGCCAACTTCTGGAGAAGGTTGAACCTATTCCTACTAGGGCTGTGTGAAGCTTCAGTCCCTGATTCAATTCAGCAGAGATTTGGCCCAATTTGGTGGCTGAATCTGTGAATCCAAATCAAATCAGAGGACCCTTCAATCTCTCTGAATCAAATTGGAGCCTTCTGAATTGATTCAGAGAGATTCAGAAAGATTCAGACATAGAGACAGCTTTAAATGTTTTTTTTACATACCTCTAGGTAGCAGAGGCTCGTGAGTGCTGCAATGCTGGGGCACATGGCGTGTCCCACAGAAGCATGGGGGGCTCCCCAGCATGCTCAGCAGCAGACCTGGAGGTGGACCAGAAGCAATTCCAGTCAAATTCTGGGTCCACCAGGGAGAGTGCAGGGGGCCCCCTCATGTACTCCCCTGTCTTGGTGGCAGATGCCCCCTGGAACTGGGGGAGCAACCAGGGTCCCCCTATGGCCAATTGCTGAGCTGGGGAGGCATGGGTGGGACCCCCAGAGCACTCCCCAGTGGATCTCAATGGAAGTACTTCCGGTCTACTTCTGGTTTAGCTGCTGAAAATGTGGAGGGCCTCCTCGCACTCTGGTGGAATGCTCCATGCAACCCAGCATTGCAGTGATCATGAGCTGTACCTTCTACCTCAAGGTATGTATAAAAACTTTTAAAGCTGTGTCTATGTCTGAAACACTGATTCTCTGAATCAGCATCGAATCTTCAGATTTGGATTCAGCTGAATCGAATCAGGGACAGTGGTCTGAATCAACTCATTGAGTTACTGTCCCTGATTCAGGCCAAATCCAAATCTGAATCAAATAGGGCCCACTTTGCACACCCCTAATTTCTACAGTAGTGTGTCAAACAAGCCCCCGTTGGGTGCAACCTTGACAGAGAAGCATGAATCAAGATAAATAGACTGAGATCTGGATACAAACACTTCAAAACAACACTTCACAAGATGAACATCTTAGACAGCCCCCTGTGTAATAGAAAGCTGCATTCTTTACAACTGCCCAGACAGGGTAGATGGACTCTGCACATTGAGTAATAATACCAGGCAGTGACTCATAGATTTGGAAATTCATATGAAAGAAGATGAGTTCTTACAACATAGAAGCAAAAAGAGTCATGGAAGTTGAATATGGTAATGATAATAATATATAGCTCTGTGTCCCGTTGAGTAACTGAATAACATTTATTTTGCTTATGTTAGGTCAAGATTTCAAATCAGGACAAGGTGGTAGGATTTTAAAATTCATTCCTGGCATGGAAAAAAGCATTTAGTAGATTATGTAAATAGACTGTATAAGTCAGTAGCACTGTAGGACTTTCCCTATGTTATATATTTAGAATTTCTGATACCAGACTCATTTTAAACATGCCAAAACATGCCCATACACATGTAGACACATTTTTTAGGCCCCTATCTGGAAACTCAGAGTTGTTCTGATTCACCTGTTAAAGCAAACTAGGGAATTCTTCAGCTCAAACATAGGAAGATAGAAGGCTAAAGATTAGTTATCTAAAAACACCACACACACATTTCTGATGTGCTCTGCCTCCATTCGTCAGCCCCATCTTCCAACACACAAATGTATATGAGATTTGAAAACTGCTAATATGCTTCTGCACAAGTAGTGTGTGAAACATGCAGAAATACTTCATGTACACTTTGGAATATTTTTAAATATTTGGTTTCCCACACATTCATTGCTCTCCCTATTGCTCCAGCTATAGCAGCAGCCAGGGGCTGTGGGCTTCCCTTCTAGCATCTGCTTCCTTTACTTTCTGTAGGGGATAGTATATTGTAGTGCAGTTTGGCAGTTTGTGGTGCTGGGGGAGCCTACAGCATGGTGCAGCAAGGGACCTAGAAGCTGATGAACTGAAAGAAGGCCATACACCTGGGCATCCAGTACAATGGGGGGTGAGTCCACTTGCCAGCTTGTGTACAGTACATTGTGCTGTCATGATTTACATGGCCTTTGAAGCATGTGTACCCTTCTGATTTGATGCATGGTATGAGGCCTCCTTGGCTAATGCCTAGTATTGTCTGCAGCTACTTGCTAGGCAGATGAACTGATAGAAAGTTTGTGAAGGCGCTTTTGGGTTTTTTTGTTTCTTTTTAAGTCTGAGCAGCAGATACTTAGATGACCTTCTCACTGCTGGATTGAAATCCTTCAGATGTTCTCCCACCCATGTGCACCAAGGAAGGAAGATAGGGCATCTTATCAAGTACTCTGGGGTGGGGTGCTTTAATTAGAGTGGCTCTCGGGAGCCGCTCTAATTAAAGTGTCCATAGCATCTCATGTCTTCAGCATCTTGTGCTTCAAAATGGATGTGAGGATGCTTTAACTAAAGTTTGTTCAATGAGCTTTAGTTAAAGCACTCCTGCCACCATTTTGAAGCATAGAGATACTGAATACACAACACACTGAGGTTGCTGGAGCATGCTAATTAGTATGCTCCTGCAAACTCAATTAATTAAGCCTCCTCCTAAGTGTACTAATTAGTGCATTCAGAGGCAACCTGAGCATGGTGTGAGGCCCAGGGCAAATCCCTGTGCGGGGCCCCACCCCCAGACACAAGGAAGCTGGGGACAGATTTGGCGGGGGGGATAGGGGGGATGCTGAGTGGGTAGAGGTGCCAGATTCGGGGTGGGGAGATGCTGAGTGGCCAGACACGAAGCCAGCGGCCGCATGGAGGCACCATTGCTGCTCCATGTGACTCCAAGGGGGAAGGTGGTTGTCCCAATGTGTGCCCCCCCAGGGCTGGTCCTGAGTGCATGTCAGAGCAGGTATCAGGCACATCTGTAGGTGCCCATAATTTCAAAGATATTGTCAATCTTATTGGAAAGCACTGGCTGTTTACTCATTTACTCTTGTCAAGTGACTTCCAGTTTTGACCTGCAGTGATACAGGCAAAAAACTGGTTAAGTTCTACACGTAATTCTGTTATGGATATCACCCTTGTAACTCAAGGTGAGTAAGAAATTCTCTTCTACCATCTATTCATTCTTCTTGCAACACTGAAGGTTTGGGTTTTCTGTATATTGAACTTCAAAGATCAGTTTTCTGACTAGCTGTTAATAGCCAGACAAATAGCTTTCATTTTATCCCATTTGACAGGATGGTTGTGAGTAGCTTACCTGACCTAGAGCAGGTTGTTAGGCTCCTGGTTGGAGCCCTGGGAGATGAAATGGAAAACTGTGCAGTAACCTTATGAAATAATGAAATTTACCCACCATAAAAATAAAAACAGTAATTTAACAATGTTTTACACTCATTTCCCCAGGTCATTTTTCTGTAATTATGTCAAATGAAAGAGATCTATTAATAAATCCACTCTAAAAAAAATATTATGCATCAACCTCAAATTTTCCTTTCTGAGAGAGGAACCAAAAATAGACATAGAATAGACATACCAGGATGAATTTTCACAAAAAAAAATAAGGGATGAGACATATGAATACCAATAGGAGCACAAAACAGCCACTCCCTTTCTAACCTCACAATCCTCATGCTCAAAAGGAAAATTACAAAAGATCTCCAGTAGACAAACCTGGGAATAGAAGTTTGTTACCCTATAGAACAGTACAAAAATCTGGACTTTATATAAACGGTGACTTTATGGCTGATTACAACCTAACAAATACTGCTGCTAATCCCTCTGCACTTCATAGATAATAATTACATTCCTCTTTCCTGAATCATATTGCTCTTCCACTATCTAGATTGCCTATTCTACTGAGCTTCTTTTGTCTTATAAGGGCTCCTGATCTCACTACTTCACTCCTAGTACACAGTCCTGCTCCAAGCAGACTATTTGCTATTTAGCTCAGCCTTTGTCTGCCTCTTTCTTGCACCTAACAACAGGCACTTTATGCCCAAAAGTTTGACCAGTAGCTATCTCAACTATACAGTTAATCCAATAAAAGATATCACTAAAAATCGTTGTCTGTCATCCTTCTCTGAGAGAGAAGGAGTTCAAATGTTTGACCCCTGCTTGGCTTTAACTGTGCTATGCTGTGCTTCTCATATGCAATTTGAATAGCAGGGTTACATATATGTTTATTCAATTTTAAACTGTTTCTGGACTTGCTATTATTCCCACTTACCAATGATTTTCTTATACCTTAGTGTACACACTATTAAAATGTCTAGTAAAAGCCTAGGATGGTGTAATTTACATGACAAGACTAAACAAGACAGGAATGTATTGATGCAGATATCTGTCAGAGGACGCAAAAATGAATAAGTTACAATTCATGGCTTCCAATTTTAACATGCCCCTCCTAGTTTCTCAGGATGTGAGTTACTCGTACCAATTTAAGCTCCCTTACTCAGAAGATTGGGGGTACCTAAAAGAGTCTGACTTACATATCACCTCTGGAACTAACCCACTGACTTGTTCATTACAGGACAGAAGCCAAAGTCCTGTTAGGACTTTGTTAGGCCAGGTGTTTTCCCAAAGCGCTTGGGATAAGTAAATAGGAACTATACTCTGGCCATCACCCAACCCACACACTCCAACACAGGACTAGCTTGAGTGTACAGGGCAGGATATAAGCCATCTTAGCCTGGAACTGCAGCCACCCACAGACATAATAGGATTGTGCTGATACAATGAAGTGTTCAGTTTAGAGGCCAGTGATAACTGCAAGGCAATATCTCCGATATCTGTGTGCTTGTAAGTTCTCTAACTTCTCTTTTTCCATGAAGAACTGTGCCTGGTGGACACTTATGAAAATTAGAGCCCATATAACTTACATAAGGGTCCACTGTAAGAAAGAGAAGTCAGCAAGCAGAACACAATTACCCAGAATGCACCTAGAGCCATAATTCGCAGTGATGCAGTCTAACCACTAGACTTTACTCTTTAACTTCAAAGCTTCTGTTTTTTGTGACTGGCAATTACTAGATTATATATGATGAATTACAGGAGTGTATGCAAACCACTTAAACTATATCTACAGAAGAAGCAAACTCTGGCATTACAGGGTCTTCTTACACAAGCATATCTTTAACATTCATATGTGAGGGCCTATATTCATCCATCATGATGAAAATCTCAAATAAGATTTTCCTGTAATCCACTGTATCATTGCTTGCAAGTCTTGTTAAGAGTGCTACATTTAGGATTTCTTAAGGAATTAAAACCCTTACTATATATGGCTTTTGGCCAGCATATGCCCTGAATACTTTACTATGTCCTCTCTACAGAAAAAGTATTTGCAGTTGTAATGGTATCTTGCATAATTCAAAAATAAAATATCTGTGACATAGCCTACCAATGGTATATATTATTAATTGTGGTATTTAATTAAAGATCAGATTTCAGAGACCATTGGTCAACTAATTTAATAAGTTGCTGTTACAACTTCCTTAAATTTGTCAGTGTCTACTTGAGTTTTTCAGGAAAATCTTGTTACCTACACAATTATTCTAAACCTTAGAGACTGCCGGCTTTTGATCATTTTAGCTAATATTCACAAGATCCAAGCTTATAATATTTTTAACATTTTAAATGAAGAAGCTGGCAGCACATCAATGTGGCAGATGTCTTCTCATTTCAGAAAGTTTACATATGTGAATGGGTTTTGTATGGTATCTGTATAAAGCTGATCCCATTCAGTTGATTATTTATCTAAATTAAAGGATGGCTTAACATAATTTCAATCAGATGTGCCCCACAGCAATGTGGTTACCCAAAAAGGTCAATACTTTTGCCTTATAGGGGCTCAGGATGGAGCTGTGCTACTTTTCTGCCAGTCTTTTGCTGGCTTTCATGAGGGACAGTTTACTCTCTAGCATATAATGATCTAATCAAGGAAATAATGCAAATGACATAGCTGCCCTTTGGTTTTCTCCTGTATTCTTCCTAGAAGCAGTTGTAAAGGGCCCCTGAAAGAGGAAATGGAAGTCTACAGGAATCAATCATGAGGGACAGCCCACTGTAAGGGGTATAATTATAAGAAGCTTGAAATGATTGCAAGAACAGGCAAAACAGATGTTCTGCGCCCTAAAGCTATGCAATATGCTGACAGGATTGTGGCATTTGTGGAAGCCGAAACTACACAGGGGATATTGGCTCTTCCATCTGACAAAAAGGGGAAATATTTTAGCTCTTGTTTGTCCCTTGATTCCAAGTAAATAAAAGAACAAACAAAAATGCTAGACTTGGTATTAATTGGTTAAGAATCATCTGAATTCCTTAAGCCCCTATGACCATGTGATGCTTGTCAGGTTTCATCTGTAGGGATTCATGCAAGTATTTCCCTTGCCTATACTGTTTTGCAGGTTCATGCCCACCTAAATATCTGGGTTAAATTAGACTCCAAATCTCCAAGCCCAAACTATCAAATTTCAACCAGTTCCAGTGGTCTCTACTTATCTGATCTTCATGCTCAGAACGAAGCACCAAATCAACTGAGTTTTCACATGATTTCAGGCTGTTGTAACTATGTCTTTTTCCCCCAACCACTTGTAATTCATTTTATCATTACCCATACAATATATCTTTGGTGGTACCATCCACTACCATATTCCTTTAACGAGAACTGTAGAGGCCAGATTTTTTTGGCAGGAGTACCACAACTTTGCCCTGCAACCTCCCTGAGTGCAACTCTGATCTCTGTCCCCATCCAATTTAATTGTCTGGTTTCTGCTCTGTACTCCTGTCGGATCTGCTGTTCTTCTTTCTGCTTCCTCCCCTGTTTCTGCTATGCTGTAACTCCCTCTCCACCCCCCAGCAATCTGCTGCATGCTGCACACAGAGGTTTCCATGCCACTTGTAGTACCTGTGTATAAGGTGCCCACCCGTAAACTAGAAAACACAATTTTTAAAATGAAATCTCTTCTAAATGTGTCTTAAACATGTCTTAAAAATGAATTAAAAATAAGTACAAAGCTCATATATTTCTTGAATTGAGAGAGAGAAAAATTGTGTTCATCTTAAATTCAAGGTTATCTTCTATTGGAAGGAATATGGTACGTGCCAAAAAGCAGCACACCAGCAGAATTAAAAGTGCCAGATTTGTAAACTAAAATCCCTTTTTTCCTGAACCACTTCTGCCTCTGGCGGCACCGACATTTATCAGGCACTTCCCTTTGACCTGAAACTTTACTAAGTATCTGTAATTCTGCTTGTTGATAGCAAAAACTGCCCCAACTTTATCAGTTAGGTATTTACCTCCTTCTAAGCCCCCACTGGGTACAGAAGAAACAAAATTCTTTTAGGAGACCAATCTGGTCAAAGCATGCCTAACTAACCTCTTCAGCATTGAGTTCAGCAAAAAATACACAAGCCATAACTACCTTCATTCAGAAAATAATCCGGGTTAGAGGCCTCAGGCAGGAAATAGGAAATCTGGGCCCAGGTGCCACATTAGCATAAGGGAATTCAAACTAAAATCTCCTGCCTCCTAGAAGAGTTCCCTAATCTCTTTACTGTAGATTAGAATAAGTGGGAGCCATTCCCTATCTGGCTCATTAAAGTTTGGCTACTGTACTTCAAAGTTCGCTAGATTCAGGGGGGTAGAAAAAGAGGTTTCTAGGTAGTGATGGAGGCACGCATCTGGGAGAGAAGTATCCTGGGTCCTAGTTCTGTTCCAAGGATTATTCCTGTCTTTTCATCCACTAACCATTTAATATAAAATGCACAAATGGTCTAGGGAGCAGGGCTGAAATTTGGGACCTTCCTCAAATTTAGTGCTGTACCCACTAGGTTAATAGCTGGGGTGCAAAAGATCCAGAGTAAACCAGAGTAAAGGGCACAAAGTCCTTATATAATTTATGGGAAAAGCTGGATGTTTTAGAATGGTACTCCAAAAAACCCATGTGCTGGTTTAGAGCTAGCCAAGAAGAAATGTTAACTATATGGTGTCACTTGAATTCTCACCCGTTTCCAGAGCTGGTAGAGGCCTGGGCAGATAATTCTGTAAACTTTTTTTTCAGACCTGCAATTGTCTCCTTTAGATAGAAGGCTACAACTACTCTTTCAAAGAACTGAGAGGGCTCCCTTTTTTCTTTTTAAATTGTATCTAGGGAAGGAGATGGTGATACTCAACTTTTATGAAATATCCTTATGCTTGCAGTACTCACCAAGAAAATTGGAGACCTTATTTTGAGTCTACCTGCATTCTAGGA
Source organism: Caiman crocodilus (assembly GCA_030014935.1). NCBI lineage: Eukaryota > Metazoa > Chordata > Crocodylia > Alligatoridae > Caiman > Caiman crocodilus. The sequence continues at coordinate 56,082,748 of JAGPOW010000304.1, read as the reverse complement.
TTCAAATCTGTGGGTGTATCTACACATGTGTTTGATCCAGGACCAGTTTATTTTCAGGTAAACTCCTCATGAGTAAACACACCCAGGCAGGTGTCTGGCTGTTCGCCCACAATTGCGCATGCCACAGTGAGCCTGGTGGTCAGGGGGTCGGTCACCCACAGGCAACAACAGCTGCTTCTCCCCCAGTGCAAGTGGCTCCCCCTCTGGCAGCTTGTGGCCAGGACCAGCAGGGCTGGCACATAGTCCTGGCCCTGCTGCTGGCTCCAGTTGCATGCCCACACAGAGCCCAGCCAAGTGGTGAGTCTGGGACCAGGCAAGGGGGCTGGGTGGTGGGGTACCCAGGGTGGGGAACAGGGCAGGGGCTTCTGGCCTGTGGAAGCAGTGCTGGACCTCTACTCAGGCTTATGGGGGTGCCTATTGCTGAGCAGCAAGCAGTTGCCAGAGGGTAGGCAGAACTAGGTTCAGGGGCTGGTCAGAGGGCAGCATGAAGGTGACCACCAGGGCCACGATGGTGTCCAGCACCAAGTGGTCCTCCTCCATGGCCTCCACTGCTCTAGGCATGAGCTTTGCTCCTGCAGGACCTCCACACAATCCCTCACCAGAGCCAGGAGCTGCACCCTGAATTCCCAGTCTACCTGGTTCTGTGCATCCCTGTGGGCCATGTCCTTCACCCATGACACATCCTCACAAACCATGTCTTCTTCCTGCTACCTGTCCTGGAAGGTGATGTATTCAACCCACCACATCCATGCATCTTCCAATCAGTCCTCCACAGCCATCACCAGCCAGTCCAGGAGGAAAGTTCAGTCCTGGGTCCTCCTCCTACAGATCTGCCACATCTGCACAGTCCCAGTCATGGGCAGTGGCAACCCTGAGACCACATCCCAGCTGCCAACTGTGGCTTCTCACCCACATGCCCTCAGATCCAGGTTTGTATGGACCAGCTGTTTGTATGGACCAAGGGGTGCCCAACCCACTATATCCTGTGCTGCTGCTGCTGTTGGCCATGGCGCCCTGGGTGAACCTGCACACCTGGCGTGGGCGATGGTATGGTTGGAAAATCTGGGCTGCCCCACAAACCTCCACTGCAGCCTGGAAGGCTACCTGTGGCTGAGTTACATGTCCCTTCCCCTCACAGCTGAGGATGACATCACCACCAACATCAATATATTCCTTGGTGTATGAGAAGCTCATGCCCTAGCTAGTGGTGACATGGCCGGTTCCGCCTCATGGCTGGATCCAAGGCTACTTGCATTTGTACGTAGAAAATTTACTCGTGATTAGCAAAGTTTATTGAGTGGTAATTGTGTGCACGTGTAAACACACATGCTTACTGTATAGTAAAATATACTACTTTGCAGGAAAGTCTCTTGTGTAGACACACCTTGTACCTCTTACTACACAGGGCAATCTGTGATGCTACTCAGTGTACAGAAAAGATTCATGGGCTATAAAACAAGTAGCCAGGAGTCTGACTCCACATTCTAGTGGTTAAGGCACTCAGCTGGGAGTGATTTAGTTCTGCTTCTGGTTCCTGACTTCAGAATGTTGCATATTTTACATTAAATATGGGCACAAATAAACAAGCATGGAGGCTGCTCTAATGTGCTGAAATTCCAGCAGCGTCCTGTGTCTTGTATATGTCCCTTCCTTACACCACAGCCCATGCCTCACAGATGGCATCCAGATTAATATTACTCCTGGTCTGAGACTGAAGCAAACTGAGTCCAAAGTTGGGCTCCACACACACACACATTCACACCACCTCCCCTCTCACAGGAGGCCTCTTCCACTCCACTCTTCTCTCACTGGGGCCTCTGGCACACCGCCCATTACTGGGCCACACTCCACTGCCCTTGCTTCTCCTTGAGTGGCCCCTTTTGGGCCATCAGGCTTCACTACTCCCATACTGGCCTCACCATGCAGGACCTTCAGTTCCCATGAGTTCCCCATCTCTGCATGGTCCAGCCTTATGCCAAACCCTAGGCTAATTCTGCCCCAAGCCCCTCACCAGGCACAAATTCTCATGGGGCTGGCCCTTGCACTGTCCTTCAAGTTTACTCCCATTCAACCCTACTCGGTCCCTTGGGCTGTCCTTGAGGCCTACTCCTACTTCAGCCCTATTCAGCCCCCTCATATGCACAGCCCTTCAGGCCTACTCACACATCGCCCCTACTCTGTGCGGGGCATCCCAATATTCTCCATGCTACCCCCTCTGGGGTCTCTGGGATCTCGCATCCCTGCTGGGCTCAGGCATACCTGGCATACGTGAGCATACCTGGCCCCACTACTTCCTCAGCTACCTCCAATACCCACCCAAAGATGGGGGCTGGGGTTAAGGCATCTGCCTCACCTTTCACTGGGATGATAACTGGCTTGGCATTTCCTGGGGACTCCCATACCACCACGCCACCCACCAGGCCACCCATGCCCTGCAGAATGCAGTTTTATGTTGTGCCCAGGACCAAGAGCCTCCTGCTCCTACATGCAAGATGTTTCATGCAGTAGTTCAGCCAGGTGATGTTTCTGCCTTGACTACTGGCAGCAAACTTCTCTGTTTATATAGGTAGCCAGTGTTTTAAAATACTGAACAATGCTGATACACGTAACACTGTAGTCTGCTGGAACTTGGTAATTATCATGCTCCAATAGATTTAATTAATTGAGTCTGCTCTGACATGCTGTAATTACAGTGCATCCAAGTAGACTTCCTGCATGTGTATAGGCACCTTTTGAAGTTGGCACACTATGTTGTGCTGGCTAAATATTGTAGGGCAGCTACCCATGCAGACATTTTACTGCTGACCTTCTGAATGTGATATAAGTGAAGGAAACTCAGGGTTTCTCCCTTGAGTAGCTGTCAAGTGAAACTAAAAGTCATCACCAAGATAATTGGATTTTTGATTTTTAAGACCTAGACTCACATGATATAAAAATTGGTGATGCGTAGGGGGTACACATGGGTTGGTGATTGGCTGCTGGGGGACCCCCCCTCCCAGTTGGTGATCTGGTGCCCCACCAGACTCGGGAAGCACCAGTCACCCATAATACAAAACTTCCTAAATTCCCAGTGAATGAAAGTTTATATTTTATGGGAATGTTGGATGCTTAGTTTCTTCCCATAGACATGCAACAACTCTCATGGTCAAGTCCTAGGACCCTGGAACAGTTATGTCTTTTTAGAAATTCTGAGCATGTAGCCTGCACTGACTGAATAAGAGATGGAGCGGGAGAGCTACACAAATAGCAAATGAGCAACTTGATGTCTTTTTTTTGGTATGAGATTAAAAGGTTGTTTCATAAAGGAAATAGTGTTGCTGTAATATATGTAGATTGCTGTTAGAATAATAAAAATTAATACGGTACCCATTAACTTTGGCCAATTGATAAGCCTCTAAATTTAACTGTAAGGAGAGAATAGTCACAATGCATTTCCAGTGGGTTTTCATGAGATTGGTTCTTAAACCCATGCTGTTTTTTTAATTAATTACTTAGAAGAAAACAAAATCATTACTGGTAAAATTTTCAGATGACATGAGGACTGGGTAAATAGTAAATAATAAAGAAAACAGGTCACTGATACAAAGAGACCTGAACCACTGGTAAGCTGTGTCCAAGCTAAAAAATGGGTATGTCAATATAGCATAGATCTAGGAACAAAGGATATAAGGCACTGAAGAGGTGGGAGATTTCTGTCCTGGAAAACAGTGACTCTGAAAAAGACTTGGATATCCTGAAGTATAATCATCTGAGCAGGAGTTTTTACTGTGACACTGTGGTCCAGGAGAGTCCATGCATTTCATATTTAAAGGTAGTTGTGTGAATAGGGCAAGGTGAGTGTGGCATAATTAATTTACACTGATTTAGAGGGTGGGCCTCCAGGGACCCACAAGAAGGCCACAGCAGTTGGGTGCAAGGACTCAACAGCAACAGCAGCAGCCAGGGGGCTGGGAGCTTGTGCTGCAACAGCAGCAGTGGAGATCTTTGGCCCCCTCCTCTTTGATTAGTATTTTGGCAGCACTCAACATAGATACTATTGCATGTATGCCAGTCCTAGGGTCAGGGCGCTGAGAGAGGGGTGCACTTGACTGAATCTCTCCCTGAAGGTTGAAATTGCTAGTAAAGTCTCTGTTTGAAGAGAATACTGAGTAGGAGTAAAGAGGTTATCTTATCTCTGTAGCAGGAACTGATCTGAGCACTACTGGAATACAGTGCCCCCATTCTGGTATCCACATTTCAAGTATGTTGAGACATTAGACAAAATTAAAATCGTCACAAGAATCACTGAAGAGTTGAGCCCCTTTAGTGCTTATATTTGAGGAACTCCTCTTTGGCTTACAGAGAGAAAACTAAAGAGTGACTCACTTGATAACAGGCCACAAGCACCTGCATAGGAGGAACACATGTCTGATAGAGAGATCTTGAGTCTAGATGACAAAGGTACAAAAAGATATAATGGCTGGAACCAGAAATTGGACCAGTTTAGATTAAAAATAAGACAGTTTTTAACAGTGAAGATAATTAACTGTTGGAACAGTTTACCAAGGGCCATGGTGGACTCTCTGCTACTGAAAAGTTTTAATTCAAGATTGGATGTTTTTCTAAAAAAGATACTTTGGTTCAAACATGAGTTAATTCAAACACTTCCTATGCTCTGTTTATGCAGGCCAGACTAATTTGTCAGTGGTGTCTTCTGACCTTCTAAATTGGGAATCTATAAAACGCTTATAAATGTAGGTACTATCTAAAAATAAACTATTATCGTATAATTGAAGGGATTATTCCACCTAAGTTTATGTTATCAGTGTAAATCAAGATATCTCTCTTTATGTGTTTTGCAAGGTCTGAAAACCGAGTTTCATGTGTAAGTGATTCTTCTCATTCTATCAAACTTTGTTCTTTGAACTCACATGCAGCTTCATGACAAATCTCTAGGAAGTTCAAGAGCTTCACTTCTATCTTCTGATCATTTTTTGGTGAGCTGGCTAGTTTCTAGTTCCCTGTTTGCTCTCATAGTTCCCAGTTAGTGGTGAGGAGGAAAGAAGTATAAAAACCAGAAAGACCCCATACAGATTTTTCAGGAGATTGCTGCTGGCTCAGGAACAAAATTATAAGGGAACTTTGCAATCACTCTTGCAACAGCAGAAGTTACAAAGCTTAATTTGGTTGCTAAAAATGTTTATTTTTTACAAATGAATCTTTGTCTCTGAATTAAAAAAACATACAACACTAGTTCAGGTGACTTTTCTTAGGATAGACAGGTATCCAATTTTTTTTTCCTTAAGTAAAATCATCCCTTAAAAATTGAGGGAAAATAGTTCACAACAAGCATTGCAAACTGAATTTCACTACATTCTTTGTAACAGACGATGAAGTATGCCATAAGAAAGCTGAGTGCCATGCTGGTCTTTCTGTAAGAAGCTAGGTTAACATCCAGCTCAAATCACAAGTAAAGTAAAAGTGCTTCCTCTTTAAAAGATTCTTTGTTATAACTGTGGCTAACTCTCAGCTCTATTATAAAGTGCCTATTTATAATGCATGTAAGCAAAAAAGTGTAGCAGGATGTGGGTTACTGGGAGATAACCACATGCCCAGTTGCTTTCCTTTCATACCCATAGATTTAATTTAGGATGATTCTGTCCCATTGAACTCAGTGGCAAAACTCCACTCTTTGCAGCAGGAGAAGACTTAGACCCCTAGAGAAAACAAATCTTGCTATGATTATAGAATTATTTTAAAACAATAAAATATATAAACAGTCATCAGAAAAAAACTCCAGAATAATATGTGCCAATTAAAAAAAAAAATGTACATAAGGAAGGAAAATCTTTATGTAATTATGCTAGACTGGAGTGAAAACTAAAATTTGCACCTAGCAGGAAAATTGAAAATTTCAGCATATGTTTCCATTCCTAATTGGAACAAAAAGTTGAAATGCCTAAATTTTTCATTAAACAAGTTTTAAAAGATTTCAATTCATAAATGGGACGTTTCATTTTTAGAATTTTCAATCAAAATATTTTGCTATTCCAAAACTGAAATATTTTGTTTCAGCTTGTTACTCAGTGGTCATATGACGTCAATGAGGTTTCACATCTCAGTCAAAAGGGGAGAATAGTGCATCATGGTGAGATACAGTCTGGCCAGAGAGCTAGGATCATAGCTGAGAATGGAGGTGTGAGACAAATTACAGCTTCTATGTATCATTACAGCCTAGCAGAGAAGTGAATTTTAATGCTGAAGTGCCTGCAAAAAAGTACTTTAGGCTACTTCAGCACATGGAAAAATTTCAATTCAGGTTTAAGCAGTGGAACAGAAATATTCTAGATGGAATATCAAATAAAATTATGTAAAAATAACATTTTTCCATAAAAAAATAATATTTTTAAGAAGCTAATGTCAATGTAAAATTAACAACCAGCTCTAAAATGTCCTTTATGTTAATAGTGATACATATAAGCAACTGTGAGACACAGACTAATAACTAACTTAACACATGGATGGAAGGGAAGGGACTGTATCTGTGATGAGATGACTAATGCTTAAAATATGAATGTATGGGAGCTTAACAGGTCAGGAAATTGGTAATACAATCTAAAATTTGTCATGTCTAAGTTTTTCTTCTTAAAATCTAGTCTGAGCAGTATTGATTGAAGGTTGTCATTATTTGATAGCTGTTTTTGGACTATATGAAATGAGCTAATGGATTTAATCAGGTTGTAGGGTGTAGGTGTCCCCATGAGAGCTAGTACTAATTAGCACATTTGTTATAACAGCGTCAGACAAGAAGCCAAGGACTGACAGTGTCCACTTGTTATACCATCATCCTTGGAGATGTCCCTCCTAGTAATTAAAGGAGCAATACTGAGAAAAGTTGTGCTCTTGTTACTGCTGCTTCAGAGTCACCACCACCAATTAACACTAAATTAAAGAAAATAAATTAACAAAATCTACAGGGTCTAAAGAAAATAATTATACCCATCTTCAAAATTACTTGTTAAAATTGGGAAGACCCATTTGGGAGCCCCTGGGTTCTTTAAGCCTGTCCAGAACTTACACAATAAGCATGGTTTTGACTCCAGTATTTTTAAAAATATCCAAGCTATTTTTTCTTAGATGCAGTCAATAACCAAACTCCCATTTAGCTTAGATAATGCTCCATTACAAAAGGATAAACAAGCGTGGTTCAATTGATTATTCTAAATATTAGGGAAGAATTAAAAACAGTAAACAGGATGTGGCCACAATGTTTGTAGATTATTTCTGTAGTCTGACAGTTCTACCTTTGTTAAATTATGTTAAAGTGCACTGTCAGTGCATCCTGCAAGTACAATCATGGCATCACCATACCCTTCTTTAGCAGGTTTTACGCTGGGCTTCCATTTGGACATTTCTATAGTTCTGAGATTGGCTTCTGTATTATACCAATAATGGCAAAGATGTTGGTTTAGCCTCTAGGGGGTAAATTTTTGAGATAGGACTGAAACAAAGATATGTGTGTGAACACTTGTGTGTAAACATGCTTATATTTTTTGTAAGAAGATAGACACAGTAGGGCACAAGACAAGAAACCAAACACGTGTGTGTAATTCCTTAAATTTAGTGTTCAGTCTTCAGTCTAAGAGTTCGGTAAGGAAGAGAATAGAAAGCTGATTCCGAAGCCAGCTTTTTCTGGGAAACACAAGCCATTTCAATGAAGTATAGAGTCTTAGAAAAGAAAAGAAAACATTAGTCAGGACCACCCTTAGAGGCACTGCCCAACATACAGCAGTGTCTGAAAATCCCTATTTAGACAAGTAATCTTTACTCCACATGAGTGTTTGTAGGATGCTGCATTCCATTTGCGGAAGAACTTAGATTCAAAGAGGAAGAACAGCTTTAATAAGTGTGTTAGCTGTATCACAGAGTCAAAGAAGAAGTGCACAACACCTAGGGCTGGAGGGAGAATGGAAACAAAATATTTGTTAGTAACTAGCAAGTTCTATATATAATTGTGCTTCAGTTGTTTGTACAGTTTTTGAATTACTTTTTGGAAAATGATTTTAGATAAAATGTGTTTGGTCATGGAAATTAGTCTTTAGGGGATGGTTAAACTGAAATGCAAACCTAACTCAAACCTGAATCCTTTTTGAGGTTTGAAAATGTTTGGTAAACTATTAAAAGTTATTTCTTGTGCCTTGGAACTTCTTGGTTTCATCTAGAACAGAAACTGGAGATACTAACATAGTGTGAGAAAGTCTGTTCTTGCACTATAGATGACCTGAGTGAAACAAGGAAGTACTGAAAAATTGTATGACAGTCTGTTTTTATGAGATTTTCATCCCATTTTCCTATTCCAGACTAACGAGGTTTGGGTGAGAGAAGATAAACTTGGGAAAAAAACCCTCTGAACTGCTGTAAGCACACCTGAACAGAACTACCAAATTCTTGTGGCTCACCCATTACTGACAACCCTCCCATGGAATGTTGAATATAAATAAAATCATTTTATCTGGAGAGAGAAAAAACCCAGAATAGCAAACAAGCCTGAGTTTTGCCTATATTACCCCCAAAACATCACAAAATTAGGAATATACCATGAATCTTGTTATCCCATTGACTGCACTGATTTAAATTAAAAGTAAATCCATGGGAATCAATGGAGATGAGCTCATTTCACTGAGAGAATTCTGTTCCACCTGTTTAATGCCATGCAGTCAAATTTTGGACAGGCTGGGCCTAATTCATCCATGTGCAAACTTCATTTGCTTCAGTGAAGATGCTTCAAGGATGTATTTGTTCATTAATCTTTGCTTTACTCTTCCCTTTAATCACTGGATTCAGATACTGCAATGACAGTGTTTATAATGGTGATTCTGTTTTGGGATGGTGTTTACAGTTATGGTGGCTTGGCCTAGCTCAGCTGGATCTTTTGTTTATCTACAGAGCATAGCTAGACTTCCAAGGTTAATATTGATCCTGTGTTACTTAGGCCTTTCAAATATAATTTGGGTCCTGCTTTTGGTCATTAGTGAAATGTGATAAGAGTGGCACAAGATTTGGATGGGGACTTTCTATAAAGATCCAAAAGTTTTTATAACTTTGGCATCAACCTTAACTTGCTTTAAAAGATGAATGGACAATATGAACAAGTCCTTTTCTCTGTTTAATACTAAGTTTATTAATACTAAGTTTATTATTTTAATAATACTTAAATGAGCATCAAGCTAAATTTATTTTCTTATACAAAGGCTCCAACTGGAACCTTTTAAAATTTAGTGTATAAGCCATAGTTATACAAAAACACTGCAATGATCTATTTAGTTTGCTAAATCACAAGGTAATGGGAACTTTCAAGGGACTGGATTGAAGTGACACAAAAGTCAGGAAATGACCCCTGCAATGGTATTTCAGAGGCAGTAGATTAGAAACAATGTCTTCTTACAACTTCTGCAATTTTGGAACATACCATCCAGAACAAAACTAGGGGTAGTGAAACCTGACATCTTAACTCTAAAAAGCAGTGGTTTAGCTGAGGATTACCACAAAGAAAAGATTTCTGTATGTGCACAGTTGGGAAATGAAAGCAAGCTACAGCTGATTCTCATTGTTCAGCCTAGTACTGAAAAGGAAGTCTTCATCCCACTAGACAAATTCAGAATACTGAATTGAAATCCTTTGAGAGTTTTGTCCAGCCAGCGAATCCTATGTCTGTCAGATAGCGTGCTCTAACCAGCCTCTCTGTGGTCAGAGAGTGGTGCGGAAAGGAAGCTGCTCTCCATACTGAATAGCGTCTTTGTTCTTCCTGCTGCAGCACTTACATCCTGCAGGCCACGCAGATACATCAGTGGCAGTATGAGAATGGAATGGAAATGAGATGCTGGCTCCCCCCAAAAGTTTTGCTTCTTTCCATTAGAGCTGCAGAGGAATGCTGGCAGCTAGAAAAGTAACCCTTCATAGGGAGCACTGTTTCCATTTTTGTGAAAGCCTATTGAGTCAAAACCTTTGACAAACTGAAAGTAAATTGCATTGTAGTAGAAGAGCACATATGGACATCTGTAGGCTTGGCACTTTGCAGGACAGAACAAAAGCTCCTGACAAATTAAAGGCAGAAATTATACACCACCATAAAGACTGCCTGCACAACTACTAGTTTAACTATGAGTTAAACAGTTTAGAAGAATTCCAACGCCTCCTGAAATGACCTGTGGGTTAAACAATTACTTTGGTACCTGCAACTCAAATTACCAGTTAAGGAATTTAGCCAGTGACCTGCATACCTTTTGCAATCTCTTTGGGGATAGAAAAAATGTGTTTGGAAAGATCATGTTTATAAAGCCATTATCTTTTTCATTTTTCTGAGTTATATTAGATCTTATAATCTTTTAACTTTGTGGGGACAGTACCCATTTCCTGTTTCTACTTACAAAGAGCAGGGTCTAGCCCCCCTTTTATAGGTATATTCTGTCTCCCATCTCTAGAATCCAGCTTAGAAAGAAAAAAATCCATAAAGATACCTGTGTAACATATCCCCATAAATACAGTCCGTGTGAGACCAAAAAGTCAGAACTCTCTTGAAACAAGGGACATCAGGACGGTCCCCTTAGAAAACCAGAACTGAAACAGGAACAACCTGAAATACCACAATTGAAGTATCTGATAGCAATTATACAGGGTTTCGTGATTTTACTTGATTTTCTATCATTTTTTTCTGATAGCAAAGGCAATATGTAACATACTGTCTATTTTCAATCACAGACATACCTGCTATTTTGATGGGCTTTGCCTTTGGTCTGCAGCTCATTTTGTTTGATCCTCCTTTAAATGTGCATTATATGATTTTTCTACATTTTTATTGTAAACTTTTAGATCTATATTCATTACTAAACTTGTATGACTTCTTTTAAAAAGTGTAATGTTTAGTAGAATGCTGATAGAGAAGAGCATGGAAGACCTGATGGCTTTATATTGTAAATACCTACATTAGCCATTCTTACCCCAGTGATGTAAATAAACACAGGACACAAACCTTTTTATGGGCCCAGAGGTTTGTGGCTTGAAGGGAAGGAAAGAGACTAGAAGGAACCTTCTTATTCTCCTTTATGGGCTATTCATTTAATCAGAAACTTTATTTCAAAGAAAGCAGTTCCATTGGGCAACCACTAAGTAGTCACAATGGGCATTTATAGATGAGTGGGAGGTGAGAGGAATTAGGGAGAGGGCTTTAATTAATGCAGCTCTGAGAGCCACACTAATTAAAAGCACCCAGAGTGTCATGTGTTTCAGCATCCCTGAGCTGAAAGACAGTAGCAGGGTGCTTTGAACTAAGGCACGTTGAACAAGCTTTAGTTTAAAGCACCCTACCACCATTTTTCAGCTCAAGGATGCTAATATACATGATGCTGGAAAGCGATAATTACCACACTCCAGCAGCATCGATTAATTGAGTTTGCTTCAATGCACTATTACAGTGGTTTGAAGCAGTCTCCTTGAACACATAGAGAGGAGTCCAATATGCTGACCAGAGAAGATAGCTTTTACCAACTTTCAGGAGGCACTAAAGAGTCCTTTTCAGACTCTAATGCTAGGGTACATAAAACAATGGGGTTATAGTTTTGTTAGTACAGAAAATGCATGAAAGGTGAGGGTGTTTTGTGATATCTTTTACTGGACCAGCTGTATATTTGGGAGAGGGGTTGAACAAGCCTTTGGACACAAGCTGCCCTGGAGACCTGAAGAAGAGTGGTTTATGCCTGAGAGCTTGTCTAGCCTCTCTTCCCAACTATACAGCTGGTCCAACAAAATATATCACAAAAAACAAAAACAAAACACTCATCTGATCTACACAAAATAATTTAAACCAAACTTCCAAATGTCTGCAGGAAATACCATTAGTGTAAAAGTTCTCAATTAGAAATGGATGAACCATTTGAGGGGAATTTGTCACTATCCATTAAACAGTGCTGGTGTCAATGAAAATGAATGTAGAGTTCTGTACTGGGAAGTAAAGGTTCCCAGTGAGATTTCTATCAGATTTAAGAGATGTACATTTATAGAAAAGATTTTCAAAGGAAGTTGGCATATTAGATTCTGAACTTTGAAATACTAGTATATGATTGCCACAACTACATATTTTGCCAGTGTCAGAAATCTAGGTTTATACAGCCTTATAACAGCCTGTTCTTTAAACATACTGAGCCAAACTCATCCCTGGGGTACATTACACCTAGAACTGCAAGGATATTTTGGCAACGTTTATATAAGATTTGGCTTATTCAAACTAGCACATCTGAATAACATAAAAAGCTTTAGGACTCACCCAAGACCAGCTGAAATAATAAAATAAGCAAATGATAAATGGCCATTTTTAAAATACATCTAGACATTCTTCCAACTCAAGAGTGAGGCAAGAGGGCTCTCTACATGTTACTCAATGCTTACATTTTAGAACTCTCAAGAATACAATTTGCATTCAAAGAGTAAAGAAAAAGCCACCTTACTACACAGGTGAAATATGCTCAAAGATAACCTCTGCTACAGTATGTAATGCTGATAACTTTTTTAAAAGTTAACAGCTTTATTTACTTATTAATTCCTGAATGCTTTCCTTCACTAGCTATTTACCTAGAGGCTAGAAAAGTAGGACAAAGCCTATCCTTTATTTATTTAGTAGCATGCTGACCAATCACACACTAGTACCTTGTAACTAGGCCCAATCATAGCTCTTTTGAGCTGTATGTGGGGATTTTATTTGACTTGCTGTTAGGACAATAGCAGTGAGGTGTGGTCTTATTCACCCAGTAGGTAGGACCCTCAAATTCTGAATGCCTTCCTGTTTACCCAGCCTTTGGACCAGTGAATGCTGGGCTGGACCATGTTTACCCAAATACTGATCCACTGACAACTAGGTGTGGTTTTATTGGACATGTACTCATACAATTTTGAATGAGAAGTTCAATTTCTTAGCTGCAACGCTTAAAGAAATTATAAAGGACAACACGAGGATGAACTAAAACTGATAAATGGTAGAGCAGATGGGAACTTTATCTAGATTTAAAGACCAGAGGCCGGAAATTAGCTGGCAATGACAAAGAAAAAAAATCTATTTTTGTTAATTATGTGGGCAACAGTTAAATAAAGGGAACATCTGTGTATCAAGCAGTGCTATGCTGCTTCTAATTACACCATCATCTTGTTGGATGCTAAATTAGTGACTAGGGGTGCAGATCATATCCTCAAACTGACAGACTTTAAGACCTTTCTCTCTCTTTCTCTGAGCCTGCCACATAGAGGAAAAAATAAAATTTCCTGTTTCATATTTAAAGTAGGTTTTGACTCATAATTGTAGTTGCCATGAGAGAGAGAGAGAGAGAGAAAGAGAAAGAGAGAGAGGCATTATGTAATCAAGTTCTTGCAGCAGTGCATGTTTAAAGTTTTTGCTTAATAGTATCCAAGGAAATTTTGTCAAATAGCAGCTTACCAGCTGTGAACTTTGACTAGGAAAAGTTCAGATAAAGAAGTTACAGCATTGCTTAGTTATAAGAAATAAGAAGTTTCAAACACTGAAGAATAATTAACAATCTGAAATATGCTAAATATTCATTCTGGTGTTAAGACCTGGGAAGATGTTACAGTTTGGGATATATCATATACCACAGCTAAAATGATTTAATTACGTGAATGATCTATTCTAAGGGATTATGACATTTCCAAGCCATTGTTTAAAGTAGCAGCTGATGAGAGAATTCACTTGGTTAATTGCCAGGATACATTATAAATAAAGAAGAAAAATAATTTCTTAATAACATTTACATACTGTTCTCTGCCATTCAGTTACCATGTTGGGTCTTGCTTTTGAAGAGAGCCGTGATTGTGCTGTAGCCTTTTCGTGCTGTCACGGCTAGCATTAATGGGCTAGAAAGTTCTCATAAGGAATTTCACCCATGGAAAACTTCTTGGGTAGGTAGTTTTACACTATCACAGGAGTTCTTAGTGCCTTAGGATCCCTCTGACAGTGTTCACATGTGCTGGCTATTTCTGCTGCCTGTGAAGCTAAGTGCAGGTTAGATTCTGTTCTAAGGCTGCACTAACATATGCTGAAGACCAGTTCACCCTAGTAATTTAAGGCTAAGCCCCTATCCCACAGTCAGTCTCATAGCTAATGCAAGGTTGAAGTTGGGCCTCTGAGATGAACAAGCAAGGGTGGCTCAGTGCTCCGGGACCCAGACCTGCACTGCAGGATGGGACAAGGCTAGCACAGGAACCAGGGGCCTGATCCTAGTGTGAGGAACCTAGCCTGTGGATCAGCCCCATACCCCTCATCTGGCCTGCAGGGCCAAAAGTTCAAGCACCACTAGTTTAAGGTTGACTAAGCTGGCTTATTTTTATGTCAGATATACTAGGTCTAGAAAAAATGGACTTGATATTCATAATCCATAGTTTAACTGTAGTATCTTCTAGTAAGGCATCTCAGAGAAGTCTTAATTTAGGGCAAGTATATTGTTTCTTACAGCCAACAGAAGTAAAATTAGCAAAGCAGACATAGTTGTCGGTACCTCTTATTGGGTTAAGACTATGGAAGCTTTGATTTAATTTAAAAAAACTCTGGTTTATGTTATTGACATACATGGCAAGGCTTGTCATTTCCTTACTGTCATGGTTGACTTGAGGCTATTTTAAAACTTCCCTAGGTTTTCTATTAGATTTGTCAGTCTCTACATGATTTAATGTACTATTTTTTCCCAAACAAGGAACCCAGCTAGCTCCTCTTCTAGCCTCTGGCTTTCTTAGAATATGAATCATGGCCTGGTGGGCTCTTTCAACACTGTTTTCTAGTGTGCTGAAAGCTTTAATTTCCCCCTCCTCAAAAATCTTCCTCAACCCTTTTGTTCTCTTGCACTCCAATATGTGTACCATGATGACAGGACTAAGTGCTTGAATCCAATAGTGGTTTATTTTTCCCTTGGTACCAGTCCATATTTTAGTTTTTCCAAGCTGTTACCATATGTTTAGTGCTCATACTCCCTTAGTGGGGATTAGGTCACCACTGCAAGCTCTGAGTTTCATTCAGTTACCTTCTGTTAAAAGACTCTTTTCTATTAGCACTAGTATTACTGTTTCTGTTATCATTGTGGTTCATACACCTAGGCAGATTTAAACATTAAAAAGGTAGCACCCTGAAAGTCAATGATATCTCAATCTTTATTGTGTTATTTGGTAACTTGATCCAAAAGTCAGAGAACCAGAGTCCAGAAACTATAATTATTTTTACTGAAAATAAAAGTAACATAAAACCTTTTGCTAGGGTTTGTTACTGCTGACTGTCCCAGCTAGCACACACTCAAATACCTTTCTCCCATGTACCTTCCAGGACAGGCAAATATAGCAATCTGCAGAGCTCTAACAACGGCCTCCTTTCTCTGGCCCTTTTTTACAACAAATATATCCAAATACCACAACCAGATTTAAAATATTTGAAGTATAAAGATGTATTGCAGCTCTAGCAGGTCTCATTCTTTGTGGATGCATTATAACTCTGCTAGATTTGGACACTCTCTCTATATATAATGGGTACCTGGGTAGCTATATACTCTGGGTACCTATATACTCGATTAATCATGTCTGCCGGAGTGTACTAATTAGCATGCTCCAGCAGCCTCAGCATCACATGTATTCAGTGTCCCTGTGCTTCAAAATGGTGGCAGGGGTACTTTAACTAAATTTTAGTTAAAGTGCCCGCTATCATTTTGAACAGTGGGATGCTGAATACATGAGGCACTGCAGATGCTTTAATTAGAGTGGCTCCTGAGAACCGCTCTAATTAAAGCACCCCTCCCTCACCCCAGAGCTCTCTGTTTTGGTAAGCACTATTAATGCATCAGCCATTAGTCATCATTTTTCTCTATTCTTTTGTATCTGACCTGCACCCTAGCATTTTTTAAAGGTATTTCTTGAGAGTTTAGTGGGTCTTTTAGCTGTTTTAATTCTTTCAGCTTTTTAAATTCAGTGGCATAGGCATGATCATAAAACCACTGAACATTTTTTTCCAGGAGTGTTCTTATATATGTAGCCTTTACTGCTAAGTATAATCTTCCTTTAAAAAACTGGCCATTGAATTTTTGCATTCCTTCTTCATCTTTAGGGGATGGTGTTTTGATAATGGCCATAACCCTGTTAGGATCAACTTCCATGCCTTCTTCTGTTAATTTTTCTCCCAAATGTAACATTTGCTTTATCCTGAATTTACATGTTGCCTGTTCAGTTTCAAGCTTGCTATTCAAGCTCTTTCTAATGCCTGTTTTTAATCATGCTCCTCAATGGTGTTTTTCCAAATTAGGTTAACACTATCTATGCACACTACAGTTACTTCAAGGCCTTCAAAAACAAGTTGTACCTTCTTGTGAAAGACTTTGAGGTGTAGAACACAATCCAAAAGGAAATCTGAAAAGCCGCATCTTCCAAGAAGTGCATTGAAGGTACATAATCTAGTACTATTCTTGTCCAGTGCATCCAGAGTGGAGAAATACTTAGCTTCTTCCATGCTTCCAAAATTTTCCTCTCTGGCAGGAATTCAAGTCTTCCCTTTTGATGTTTCATTGTTTAGAGTCAAACTCAAAGATCCATCTTTCTTTTCAACTATGATCAGGGAATGAGCCTAAGCTAATGGTTCTTCTATTTCTATTTTCTATTTTTTAATATCCAAAACAGCTAATCAGTCTAGTCCTTCTTTAGGTTTATTTCTTAAAGAAAAAGGAACATTCATAGGAGCATGAATAGTGGGAATGTTTGGTTCTGTCAGTACCTTCAGAAGCTTGGCAAAGTCTAATTTCTTGTACCTGAGTTCAGTATTTGCCTAAGCTTGATATTATTGATCCCCAACACTTACAAAGGATTCTGTTAACTCTCCAAAGTTGCAAGTCTGACTCAGAAGCCTAAGGTCAGTAAATCCTCCACAGTTGTCTCATATTTTCTTTAAAAGAATGTAATTTTATTTTGGTAAGCAGTACTCTTCAAGATTTTTTGTTCAGTCTCATAGTTCTTTTCTATTTCTCAAAGTTGCAAACTCTCATATGCAGTTAGAGCTTCCTGCTCTGCTAGATTAGAAACAAGATAGCTACTTTGACTCAATTTATTGGAAGTGGCAGTCTCAGACAACCTTCTAACACCAGCACTTGAATAAACCCATTCGTGTTCAACCGAGTACTGTTTCCTGTAGCAATATGCACATGTTTATGGTTAATCATATGCTTCACTGGAATTAGACCTAAATTTGTTATTCCTTTCTTGGTTTTATACTCAAAATAAGTATTTTTAGAATTTCAGATACTTTATTTATAGTATTTACTACAAATACTCAGGTGTTTGGTCAGCTCATGCAATTATAAGAACAACCCATTATTTGTATTAGACTATCGTGGACTTCATTTTGTTGGGTACTGTCTATACACATATAGACCTTGAAAAATGTAGAGTATAAATAGACAACATGTGGGTGAATCAAAGTATTATCACCCTTTTAATATTGGGAAATTAGGATGCAAAATGACTAAGGGAATCACACCATGTATATGATCTAGTCATCACTTGATTCTGCCAGCTCACATGGGAAGTCTGTGGTCAACCCAGGATGTGGTAGTAGCCAATCAGGTGTCAGCACATGGAAATTTATTATATCAGTTATTCAATAATACCACAGTCTTTCCTATTTGCATCTGATTGTATGTTGTAGTGTTAATTTTGCTCTACAAAACACTTACTAGCTAAGTGACCACACTTTCCCACATATACCGTACAGCAATTGTCATCAGTTTAGGTGCTTACTCTAGATATCCTATAGTTAAACCTAAGAGATCTGGTGGCACTGCATTCTTGGGGAATCCTCTGCATTGGAACTAGCTCTGCTATTAATCCAACATAGAATTACTCATCTTCACGGTACCATTCAAGTCTCATCTCTTCTTAAGTATTTATTAGAGGGAATGAGACATGTTGCTTATAAGGATTGATCTTTTCTGTCTCTGAAAGATGAGATATTTTATTCAGTTTCACACGTGAGTTTTAGGCATGGAAGGGCTTTATAAATCACCCACATAATTTTAAGAAAATGACTTCCTGGGTTTTACTGTTTGGGGGTTTTAATACATGTGTTGTACACTATATAGCAATCAGGGTTCTAGTCATTGAGACTAATTTTTGCTGATTACCCTATTTTAAAATGATTCCATGATTTCTAGATCTTTTATCCAGTTAGTTACATGAAGCTACTTTGAGGCAATGAACTAAAACAAGATTTCAGCATCAAATACTAAATGATTTCAACCCTGCCATAAATCCGCTAAGCAAAAGAGAACTGTGTAGTTGTGCTGACATGAACAGAAATTATCATGACTTACACTCGCAGTGTAATTCCTGAGTCCTCCCCTTACTCAGGAGTTTGTGTAGATAGAAGTAAATAATGCCATAATGGATTACTTTTCTTGGCAAAACCAGTTCAGATGCATTGTCTGGCATATTACAGGAGAAGAGAAAATGGATCCAAAGGCCTTCTTACCTCTTAAGCATCTGTACTGGGGAAGGACTAGAAGTCTTGTGGAGGAATCCTCTTATGCTACCACACATGATACAAGTAGTTTTCTCAGGCAAGGTAAAAGTGCATTTTCTTCCTTTTGTCTCCCTGTCTTGGGCTTGTTTGCTAGATCCCAACCTGTCCCTTGTGCAAAGCTGCTGCTTTTCATATTTAATACCAGAAGACACTTAGAAAAGGGGTTTTTTCCCCTTAAAAATAACTGTTATTGGAAAACTGTTTTGTTTCATTTCACTGTTTCTGTGGTAAAGTTTTAAGAATAAAAATAACTTCCATGGACTGAAAAAGACATCTACATATGAAAAACATTATGGTGATGCATGTTTTCATGAACAAATGGTGACATTCACAGAATTTTATAGGGGCTGTTTAACATAATGAAACAAAGCATTTTTCTTCTGTTTAGTACCATGTTAGTGTTGTTTTTAGGTTACCTTTTCCTGTAAAAGTTGGATTATTTTTTTACCACTCAAATATCAGGACATTTCCCACTAGTTATTTTAACAAAGTGCTTTAAATCGAAATCAAATTGCTTATGAATCAAAAAGATTCATAAGGATATGTTAGTGGCTTCGCAAGGCCAGAACATCTTCCAAGCTGAATCCTTTCTGGTTTGCTTATCTGAGCTATTCTGCATTGATATTCTACTAAATTTTGAGACTGTTGGAAGAAGGAGAGGGTTATGTAGGCATGTAATAATGTGCATGCCACTGGATAAAAGTATTGCAACTGAAAACTCATTTTTAGAGGTGTTGGCAAGAAGAACCTGATTGTGTCTTGTATATGTGACTAAAGGTACTAATCTCAAAAATCACGTTATAACAGTTAACTAAATAGGACTTCCTTTCACGCCAAAATAGTTAAATTACATTGCTACAGTGGTATTTTGTTATCAAGTGATGATTAAAACAGTAGACTTATCTGTGCCATGTTTTAATATTGGTCCTTGTGGTTACAGGACTGTTGTTCTTTGCTTCACCAGAAATATCACTACCAAATCCATTTGTCCATTATTTCTCATTTGCTTTCTTTATGATCTTTCCCTTTCCCTTGGCTCTCCTGTAGTACCTAGTTTTCCAAGATAGTGCCTGCTATGTTCTAATACTATTCCCAGGATTTCTGCTTATCAAAATAAATCCATATTGCCACAGAGCCAGGGTGTTTTCCTGATTACAGCAAATAACTTGGATCCAGGATTCCTTGGCCATGTTTCATAGTTCCATAGTTGGTAGGGTTGGAAGGGATCTGAGCAGATCATAAAGTCCAACCCCCTGCCAGGGGAAGGTGATCATTTAACCTCCTTTTAACGACCCCCAGTGTAGGAGAGAGCACCACTTCCCTTGGAAGTTGGTTCCAGATCCTAGCTGCCCTGATTGTGAAATAGTGCTTCCTGATGTCTAGCCTGAACGGTCAACTTGTGGCCGTTATTCCAAGTTACTCCTGGTGGTGCTCGGGGGAACAGGTACTCTCCTGTTTCCCAGTGGTCCCTCCTGGTAAGTTTATAGATGGCCAACAGATGTCCTCTCAGCCTTCTCTTGTGGCGGCTGAACAGGTTCAGGTCCATATCCTCTCCTTGTAGGGCCTGGCCTGTTGTCTCCTGACCATGTGAGTGGCCCTCCTTTGGACCTTCTCAATACTGTCCACATCTCTCCTGAAATGCGATGACCAGAACTGGATGCAATACTCCAACTGCAGCCTGACCAATGTCGCATAGAGGGGAAGGATCACCTCCTTGGACCTGCTCATGATACATCTGTGGATGCATAATAAGCTGCATTTAGCCTTATTGACCGCATCCTCACGTTGGCAGCCCATGTTCATCTTGGAATCAATAATGACTCCAAGATCCTTTACTGCCTCTGTGCTGATGAGAAGGGGAGTTCCCCAGCCTGTAGGTATGCTGCTGGTTCTTTCTTCCTAGGTGCAGTACCTTGCACTTGTCAGTATTGAATCCCATCCTATTCTTATCTGCCCATCCCTGTAACCTGTCCAGATCTAGTTGTTGCCTGTCCCTCTATTCTAGCATGCCCACTGCTCCCTACAGCTTAGTGTCATCTGTGAATTTGAACAAAGTGCTTTTCACCCCCTCGTCCAAGGCTCTGATGAAGATGTTAAACAGTGCAGGCCTGAGGACTGAGCCCTGGGGGACCCAACTGCCCATGTCCCTCCAAGTCAAAAATGACCCGTCCAGCACCACTCTCTGGATGCAGCCCTTTAGCCAATTTGCAACCCATCTGACTGTGTAGACATCAATGCCACAGTCACCTAATTTTTAAATGAGAATGGGGTGAGAGACTGTGTTGAAGGCCTTCCTAAAGTCCAGAAAGACTACACCCACTGTGACACCTGCGTCTAAGGATTTTGTGACCCGGTCATAGAAGGCAACCAGTTTGGTTGGTTGACAGGACCTGACCTAATGAACCCAGAGGTTCATTCAGCCCTTAGGTTGGCTCTAAGTGTAACCTCCCTTGCTGGTCCCTCACAGATGTGCTTCTGGATAATTGTCTCAAAGAGCTTCCCCAGGACCGAGGTAAAGCTTACAGGCCTATAGTTTTGTGGATCCTCCTTCCTCCTCTTTTTGAAAATGGGGACCACATTGGCCCTTTTCCAGTCCTCTGGCACCTGGCCAGAGCACCATTAGTGCTTGTAAAGCAATGCCGGGGACCCGCAATGACCTCTGTCAATTCTCTCAGCACCCTGGGGTGGAGATCATATGGACCTGCTGATTTGAACATGTCCAGCCCCACCAGAAGTTCCCTAACTAGGTCCTCTCTGACCATAGGCCTGGCTGTGCCAGTCCTGAGTCTGTCCACAATCCTGGTGGGGGGGATGTCTTGGTCCCTGCTCAGAAAAATGGAGGCAAAGAATTTCTTGCTGGCTTTCCCAAATATTTGAGTTACAGCCTCAAGCAAGTTAAGGGCATCTTTATACATGCTCCAGGGTAGGGGGCAGGGTGTTTGACAGACTTTAGTTAAAGTGCCCCCAGTGCCATTTTGAAATGAGGGGCCACTGAATTCTGATTAGAACACTCCAGCAGACAGATTAATCCAGTCTGCTCCGAGGTGTTCAAATTAGATGTTGGGGATATGTATAGGTGCCTTTTTTTAAAGCTGTTTTGTGATCCTTTCATGTAATGTGTTATTGTCCTGCAGCCTACATTTTCTCATTTGCTTCTTGCCCTTCTTGCTCTCAGTATTGTAAGTGGTCATGATGTTATAGTTCAGAAAAAAACTATATGCTCTCTTGTATGATACCTGCAGTATCCAGTTTATAGAGCTGCACATAACAAAAAATAAATCAGTGCCTGCTTGATTTTGATCTTGTAGGTCTCTGATACACCTTTTTCAGCAAAAGGTCCCTGCTTTCATTAGTGTTGAGTAGATTATAGGTAGGCTGTCCCAGAGGTCAGAAAAACAGTCCTCCTATTGAATGACAAAGTCCACATGATAGAACTATTTCACTTAATCCTCCAAAAACTTTTACATTTGTTTCTTCATATTGTGGTGTGGCACTTGATGTGCTTGCCACTTTAAGGGGTGCTGCTCCTGAATGCCAGCTGCTGCTGATGTCTAGTGCTAGGCCATCTGAAGAGGAAGGATCAAGGAAAAGGGTCCAAGAGTAAGCTGGGGAAAGAGATGGAGGACTTGGATGGGAAATGGAGTCAGAGCCAGGGGGCTTTGTGGTTAGCAGCCCATGAAGGGTGTAGAACATCTAGGGGGAGCCTAGAGAGGGACTGTGTAAGATCAGGTAGACCTGAAGACTGGTTCTAGGTAAGACCTGAAACAGCACCCTACTGGGGATGGTTAGTGTGGTGGGGCTTCTGGTGGCAAGGCAACCTCCATGAAATGCCACACATGGGCTGCTCCAGGGAAAGGCAAGAATGAGGCACCAGAAGGCCTCAGCTCCCACTGCCTTGGGGATTACATCATGGAGGGGGAAGGCTAGAGGAGCACACCCCAACAGAAAAGCACTTGGCAAGGAAGAATGGGATCACATGGATCTAGAAGTTCAGAGGGGGACCAGGGATGACTAGGACCATGTGGGTCCAGAGGCCCAGAGAGGGCCAAGGAAGACCAGGACTGTGTGGGTCTAGCAGCCCAGCAAGGGGCCAGGGAAGACCAGTAAGGGGCCATCAGTCCAGCGAGGGGCTGGGGAGTAGAGTGCAGGACCATACAGGTCTGTGGAGTCTAAGGTCTATAGTGAGGCTCATTAAGGGGCCAGAGACCTATATTAAGGCCCGGCGATCATAGTGGGACTGGAAGGGCCCAGTGGCACACTGAGGGGCCTTGAATGGAGTGCAGGACTGGATGAGTTGGGGGGCCTGGAGAGTGGCCAGGAAAGTGAAGAACTAAAAAGGTCTAGAATGAGGGACCAAAAAAGGGATGGCAGCCTGGAGAAAAGTTGGAGGAAGGCCAAGGGGCCTGGCAGCCCAGAAAGAGGCTGTGTGGAGAGACCAAGAGGTATGAGGGCCCAGAGTGGGGCTGAGACAGGCTGAGGAGTCAGAAGGCCCAGTGAGGAACTGCATCAGCAATTGGTAGAACATCTATAAGGGTGCCATCTGTGAGGCATAGGGCATGGTATAGAGGAGGTATAGAGCCATGCAACAGGCCCATAAGGCCAGGACTACAATCTGGGTGGTCACTATAATAAGACAAGGGCAGCTTCCTGCACTCTGTATAACAACTAATGTAAAGGCATGGCAGAAAAGAGCTGGGCAGACTGTCCATAGAGCAGGTTCTCTCAAAAAAAATGTTGGTGTACCTTGTGAAACATTGTAACAGAACACCTGAGGTGGTGTCTGTAACTAAAGGTGCCTGTTACTTTACATCAAGAAATGTCAGTTAAATGAAGAAGGAACACATCTACCATCCAGAGAGTGATTGCAACATCAGGGGTAGCTGCATGACATCTTACACACATAAAATCTGAATCAGTCTAATGCAAGAGTGGGCAGTTATTTTGCCTGGAGGGCCACTTAATGAGTTTTGGTCAGTTATCAAGGGCTGTATACGTAAAATCCTTCAGAAGATATAAACTTAACAAATTATAGATGAAAACAAATCATATACTAAAAATCAAACATACACTAAAACATATTTTAATCATATTTCAAAAAATATTTTTTGTCTAGATTTATGTTTTTCTTGAGTAGCATATAGAGGTGACTACATAATAGCTCAAAATAAATTCTTACACATATATTATCTGGGGGGTGGGTGGGTAGGGTTGTGTGTGTGTGTCTGTATGTATGTGGGTGTTTGTGTCAGAGGGTGGAGTGTGCATAGGTGTGGGTGTATGAGGTGTGAGTGTTTGTGTGGGGGGTTGCCTGTGTGCTAGGTCCCGGGAGCTGATGGGGGGTGGGAGAAGAAGGGGGCATATTCAGTAGACCTCACCTGGGCAGTGCATGTGCTGGTATGGTCCGCACCCCAAGAGGAGCACTGTGGGGGCAGCCACAGGCCAGATCCAGTCAGTTAGTGGGTGCCTGCCTATGGGCCAGATCTAATTTGTTGGTGGGCTGTGGGCCATATTTTGCCAACCCTTTGTCCAGTGACAAAGAATGACCCTGAAGAATTCTTTCTTCTTTTATCAAAGGGGTCTGCTGATTCCTTGTTTATAAATGACATTGATCATGTCATGAAACTAATTGCAAGAAAGTTGACTAAGTATGCAATAAGTTTCATTTCTAAGGGGCAAAGTAAGTGTGTAGGTGACATACTTCACTGAAAGATTATGTATTGATAATGACACCACAGTAAGACTAGTTAAACCACACAGACTACAAACTTATTTCAAGTTGCCTCTTCTCAACATACTGAACCATCATCAAATGAAGTACAAAGTCTTTGTGCCTGCACTGTCCCATACTGACTCTTTTGCTAGAAGTTTACCATACTAATAGTGGAGGAGCTATTTTTCTTCTGCCACCTATTATCCTCCCCCATGGTATGATTTTTTTGGGCTGGGACCATGTTACAGTATTAACACTGAAATATCAGATTCACTATGCTAGTTCAGTATTTATTCACATTTTATACTAAGCTTTTAATCTGAACATGATTTTTTTCTTTTGTTTTGATTTGTTTCTTTTGTTTTCCTAGTCCACAACTGCTGGTCATACTCCCTTGATTTTCCAGTTACAGCCTATAAGTGAAGACAGAAGTGATAGTTTTAGCTTGATCTGGCCCCTGAAAGTGCTCTATAGCTGCGACCAAAGAGAAGTGCATGGCTGCAGAGCACTTTAAAAGGGCCTGATCCTGCAAAAATATGAACCCTCATTGTATGAGGGTTCAGAAGATGCTCCAAAACAGGGTAGCTTCAGTAACTTCTCTCTGCACTACCTCTCAGCCTAGGTGCTGCTTTCAGAATGGGAAGGGGGAAAGGAAGTGGAGGAGGTTTGGTTTGGGGTTTTTTCAGCTGGTGCTGGAGAAGGGGGCAGGTGGATTAGAATATCCCTGAGGTGGGGGTCTCCAATCCACCCACCCTGCCCTCCAGTGCTGGCTAGGGAACCCCCAAAAGGAGCTTCCTCTGCTCCTTTCCCCCTTCCCTTTCTGAAAACTGTCCAGGTTGGGAGGGAAGAGTGGTATTGCTAGGGGAAAGCAGCTGCAGGCTCATAGCCAGCAGCTAGATTCCCCAACCCTCCAAGCTCAATAGTATACTTCTGTTTGGTCTAGGTGATTGTTGTAACTCATGATGCTTGCTGCGAAGCATCATGAGTTACAATGGGGAGTTGTACTTCTGTCTGCACTTTGTAAGAGCACTTTTGTCCTAAGGGTGCAAACAAGCATTCACTGCACCTCCTTTAGCTTTTTTGCTGCTTCTGGGAGTGGCATGGAGAGCCAGATGTAATGTGGGTGTGGAGGAAGGAAGGAAAGGATGTGTGGAATGGGGAGGGAGTGGGGGAAAGTGACTAACAGGTCCTCAGGAGGGTTTGGAAGTGTTTGGAGGTTAGGGGCTAAAAATAGTCCAAGCAGGGTTGGGGTGGGGGGCAGTGAAGATTATCACAGCCCTAGGATTGGGGTGAGTGGATGGGCTTTCCGAGCCCTGGGGCTGCACTGTAAATGCCTACAAGCATTTGGGCGATCTGGTGAACTTTCTATTTGATTGGGTAAACCCTTTCATGATCAAAGTTAGTACGCCTTAGATTGAGGGCACCTTTTTGGCCAAATTAAACCTCCCAAACACTTGAATGATTGGCATTTAGATCAAAATAGCTCTGATTAGATTGATCTAAATTTACTACCTGTATGTACCATAAGAGATCCATTTAAAATGGAAATAAGGGCTCCAGGGAACCAGCAAAATTAGAACCAGCAAAGTTATATCTATAGTTTTATCTATACTGAAAGAAAGAGAAAAAATCACAATGCTTCTTTTTTGTTCTATATCATGAATCATGTTCTTCCTTGTTGTTTTGTGAGCCTTTTCTGCTCATATCCATGGGTGCACCTACATGTGCAGTTAATGCAGCTGAATATACTCTGGCACAGTTTGTGCTGGAGTTTATTGCTTCTGGGTGCTGTTTACTTGTGTGCCCAGGACTGTAGCACCTTGAACCAGGTTGGAGCAGCTCTGGCTGGCAGAGGGCCCCAGCGGTCAGCCTGCCAGCCCTGAGCTGCTCGAACTCAGCTCAGCATGCTCTGGAGGAGCTGGCTGGCTGGGGCACAAGGATGCTTCAGTGCAGGGGCTAGCCTGCAGGCAACCCCCACTCTGAAACACCCTCATGCTCCATGCAGCCTCAGCAGTGTCTACATGTGCATTACAGCAGAGTAAATAACTCTGCCATAGGATAGTACTTTTGTCTGGTAGTACTATCATACAGCAGAGTTAATTAGTTTACTCTGTCCTAATAGCACCATACATGTAGATGGTGACGTTTTACTGTGGAGCTAATTAGTCAACTGAACTAACCTTTTAGTGCCGATGGCCCCCACGTATAATAACTTGTGGAAGGCATCTTTGCAAATTGGATAGGGTACAGAAAAGAGCCAGAAAAATTACTGTAGGCATTTGCGGGGGGGCAAATAACATTTTAAAATGACAGCCTTAAAGAACTCAATCTATTTAGCTTACTGGAAGAAGACTGAATGATTACTTGATTAGGGTGTGTGTCTAATATCGCTTTTCAGCCTCTTGAAGGCTCAGCTCAAGTGTAGTATCTTCATGAAGAACAAATACCAAGTACTCAAATGCTTTTTAATTTAGTGGAGAAAGTAATAACAAAAAGGATGGCTAGGAGTTTATGTCAGACAATTACAAATTACCATATTTACTCAAATAGAGGACAAAGTTTTCCCCCACAAACAGCATGGGGGAAAAAAGCTCCTCATACATTAGCAGTGTTGAGCTATGGGTTCACCATGGCTTGTAACACTGTTCACTCTGCTGAGGCCCAGCTCAGTGAACTGCATAATAAATCATGAGCTTTTTGAGTTTGGGCTATTATGCATAGTTTGTACTATACATAAGCTACAAAAGCTATTGAAGTGCTGCTTAAAAGTGTGTTAATGGAGTACTTGTACTAAAACTTGCAGCAGTTTAAACAAAAAGGTAAAATGTATCAATTCTGATGAACCAAATTACTGCAGGCATGCCTATTATAAAGTCAGTATTTTCAAATTTGCTTCTCACTTCCATGTGCTTGGGGAGAGCAGGGTCTGAGAGTAAGGAGTCAGGAAAAGTGTTATGAGGAGGGGGAAGAAGTTGTGGGGCCAGAGGGCAAGGGGGCCACCTGACTGCTCTAGATTTATTTTCACTGCTATAGCTGTTGGAGGGGGACAAATTTCAAGGTAAGCCTCCAATAATTAGATTCTATACCTGGAAAATTATAAAACATTTACAATTTTTCCATATAAAGAATTTAATCACTGGGGGGGTTGCTTATATTTAGGGTTGCCTAAGATTTGAGTAACTGTGGTAAACATTTACCAAGTTGCTGTGGCAGGTTAAAATTAGAGCTGTGTGAAGCTTCAGTTGCTGATTCGATTTGGCAGCTATTCAGTCCAATTTGGCAGCTGAATCTCCGAATCTGAATCAAATCAGAAGACCCTTTAATCTCTCTGACTCAAATCGGAACCCTCTGAATCGATTTGAAGAGATTCGATGATTCAGACGTAAACAGAAGAAGCTGTTGCTGTTGCTGTTGACAAATTCAGGTGATTTGCCAAAGTCAAACTTTTGCTAAATCTTTGAGGCTATTTGGTAAAGTTTTCCTTTACTAAATACAAATTAGGTACATAGGCTCCTTTCAGAAGTTAAAAATAAAAATAAAAAAAAAACTGAAACAAACACACTTCATTGTATTTAATCAGCTATAGGATAAACTGCAAAGAAGCCCCACTAAAGTGCCAAATCTTTACAGATGCTGAAGAGCCAGGTTGAAGTAACATGCTGCCTCTTCTGGGCATTCACAGCACTTGGCACGGGAACACGCCAAGTTTAAAGTAAAGCACCATTTTGTGGGGTTTGGGGGTTTTTTTTACGTCTGCAAGCACCTATAGTTTTTAGGGTTTTCTTAAATTTTAGCAATATTCATGCGTAGAAATCCTAATTCTGATCATAGACCTTAGTCAGTCTTCTGATGATCCCACATGCTTCAACATCAGGCTGGTATTTTTGCCATCACTGGAACTTGAAAAAATTGAATCACCATTTTGCCTAGAGGATGGTGAATTACTGAACCATATCTTAGTTATCTCCAAGATGAAAAAATGTACCTTTCTTTAGTGATTTCTTGGGAGATTGCGCTGGTTCTTGCAATGTCTTTCCCAAGGCACTGCCTTGCAGTGGTTAGAGGTAAATTATCTCTTAACATAAACTTTCTAACAGTACGAACCAAAGCAAATGTACACTGTATTTTGATCAGCATTGATTAAGAAACATATTGAGAGAAATACTTTTTGTATTGACTTTTATAAAAAAAATTGTTAAGTTTTCCTATAAGTAAAGATAACATGTAAAAAATGAAACTGGCTCATCTGCATTTACATATAATGGTAAATCATTAGTATATAATAATAGAGCATGGCATACTTACAGATTGCCAAAAGTTGTGATTCTATTGTCATTACTGAAATGGAAAATCTTTAGCACCAAAGTTATGCAAATAATAAAAATG
The DNA here is from genome assembly GCA_030014935.1 of Caiman crocodilus. Lineage (NCBI taxonomy): Eukaryota > Metazoa > Chordata > Crocodylia > Alligatoridae > Caiman > Caiman crocodilus. The sequence goes on along the minus strand of JAGPOW010000304.1, from coordinate 56,054,072 downwards.
TATTCAAATTTTACCTCTTGATTTATGGGAATTTGTAGATATTTTCTTAAATGAATCAATTGTTTAAAATGTTATGCTGCATACTTCCTGTGACTATTTCTTGGTGTGCATTGCATATCTGACCAAATGATCTTTTAGTTTAAAAATATTAGATGTTTTGATTGATCATACCATTCACAGCTTTCTATTCCTGGGTTCAAGTTGTGTTGTTAACACTTGCAAATACATATTAAACAGTAAACATCTTTGAAGGTATAATATGTGTTTATTCAACAAATATTTTGTCAGTGAATATATTGGCTGCAATCCATATGAATATGTAAGCAAGGAGTCAACAACACAATCAAAGGAAATTAATTCAACATTACAATTTAATTTGAATTAATATATGAAGATTCACCCCATTGTTCATCCACCTAATTGAATTAACTTGCTAAAATATATTTATAATTTATACTAGCAAATGGCTCTCCTCTGGGGTCTCAGCTTTGTTTGGTCACATCTATCCTTTCAGAGAATATGAGGAACCAGAGCCTCAGAAATGCTTTCACCTAAACTTCCTTCATTTTGGCTTCAAACTTTCAAACATAAAGAATGAAAACAAACATCACAATTAAATACATGATTCTGCAAAAAATAACTTTTATTTACCATAATAAAACCTATTGTTAAACCATTATTTGACATTTTTAAAATCCCAGTAAAATATTTTTAGCTTCTTTGTTGAGTCACAAATTAATCGTTTCACTATTTTACCGAGAGCACACCTCTTTTTAAAAACAATCAAAATTTATATCAAATGTCCTTCAATACTCTGAAATTTCCCAGATTTTTTTAGACATCAAATATGTGTGCCATCCTAATGCACAAGAAGTCTAGCAAGCATGGCAGCAGACCAGTGTCATTTTTCAGGAACACTTCAGTGAGTTAAACACTTCAAGGAAGCTTACAAAAAGTGGAACCTTGGACAAACTACTGGGGAGGAGTATGAGAGTATAGCTTAAGCATGCAGGAATTAAATCAGAAAGGCCAAAATGCAATTGGAGTTGGCATTAGCAAGGGACATGACGGGTAACAAGAAGGATTTTTACAGGTATGTCAGCAACAAGAGGAAGGTCAGAGAAAGTGTGGGTCCATTACTGAATGGGGGAAGCAACTTGGTGACAGATGATGCTGAAGAGGTTGAAGTACTTTATGCCTTATTTACCTTAGTCTTCACAGGCAAGGTCACCTCCCAAGCTACTGCACCTGGCAGCACAGTTTGTGGAGAAGGTGAGCAGCCAACAGTGGTGACAAAACAGGTTAGGGACTATTTAAAAAAACCTGGACATGTACAAGTCCATAGGACCAGACATGAAGCATCTGAGGGTACCGAGGGAGTTGGCCAATGTAGTTAGTTGTGTCCATCATCTTTGAAAACTTATGGTGATCAGGAGAGGTCCCAGATGACTGGAAAAGGGCAAATATAGTGCCAATCTTTAAGAAAGGGAAGAAGGAGGAGCCAGGGTACTACAGATCAGTCAGCTTCACCTAAGTACCTGGAAAAATCATGGGGCAGGTCCTCAAGGAATCCATTTCTATGCACTTGGAGCAGAAGAAGGTGATTAGGAACAGTCAGCATAGATTCACTAAAGGCAAATCATGCCTGACTAACCTGATTGCTATGTATGATGAGATGACTGGCTCTGTGGTTGCGGACAGCAGTGGACATGATACATCTTGACTTTAGCAAGGCTTTTGTTATGGTCTCCCACAACATTCCCGCAAGCAAGCTAAGGGAGTGTGGATGGCTATAAGGTGGATAGAAAACTAGCTGAATCGTCAGGCTCAATGGGTAGTGATCAGTGGCATGGTGTCCGGTTGGCAGACAGTATCAAGTGATGTGCCTCAGGGGTCAGTTCCAGGGCCAGTTTTCTTCAATATGTTGATCAGTGACTTGGAAGATGGGATGGAGTGCACCCTCAGCAAGTTTGCAGATGACACCAAGCTGGGAAGAGCAGTAGATATGTTAGGATTCAGAAAGGTCTCATAGGGCTAGGATTCAGAGAGACCTGGACAAATTGGAGGATTGGAGCAACTGAAATCTCACAAGGTTCAATAAGGACAAGTACAAAGTCTTTCACCTAGGACAGAAAAATCCAATGCACCAGTACAGTATGGAGACCAACTGGTTAAGTAGCACACTGAAGAAAAGGACCTGGGGGGTTACAGTGGACAAAAAGCTGAATATGAGCCAACAGTATGAGCCTTGTTCTGAAGAAGGCTAGTGGCATACTAGTGTGCATTAGTAGGAGTGTTGCCAGCAGATTTAGGGAAGTGTTTTTGGTCAGCTAGACTGACAACTTCAAAGTTCCAGGTACACACACTAAAGCTTGGTACCATATTCTATTCGTGAAAAATAAAAGTAACCAAACTATGATTACTAATGCCTTAGGCCACCGCTAAATTTTAGGTTGGTTATTAGGTCTTTCTATCAGAACTAAGTCTAATACTGAGTTACACTGGAATTGTTACAACTGATTTTAGAATGTGCAGAATGACAGGTTATCCAATGGCAAAAAGGTTCAAGTGTACATAAAGTATTTGTACCTAAGTCTCAATCTCTCCCCTGCCATGGTTAGCTTTTATACCCCTTTTGAAGGCTGATGGACAAAATGTTGGAAGAAGGAGGAATAAAATTCATGAACCAATAAACATACTTGAAATATACCCAACCATCTCTCTAAGCTAGTATCTGCAAGTCTGTGCCTGGTACACTACTTTTGCTACCTCTGTTGTTCAAAATAGGCTTTCCTTAGGAAAATGAAAATCATATTTGTACTTAATTGATCATAACTGAGACACAACGTTGTTGGGCCTATAAAAAGTTCCAGCTGCTTTAATGACTTCCAAACTAACTTCTAAGGTAGTTGTTTTATTTGAAGTCTTCACAATTTGGACTGATGCTTTTAATGAACAAAAATGTTTCATGCAAATCAGGATATTTATTGCTTAAAAAAACAGCACACATTAATTCATTCCATGACCACTATACAAACTCTTTTGACTGTTGTTTGCAGCATTAATAGTGTTAGTTTCTCTCTCTACAGGCATTTATGCCACATGATTAAAATTGCAATTGGATGTGGTAGATGCATTACATAAGTCTGAAAAGTCTCCACTCTGAAGACTTGACAAGACAAAAGTTTGGACTGTAACTACTTTTAATCCAACTCTAGACCTGAATTGCCTTTATTATGAATGGAAGGTTTAGTCATAAAGTAGGAATACTGTACAGCCATGATAAAATAGATAATAAGCCCAAAACATATTTTAATTTACTTAACCATTAAATTAGTGGCTGTGTCTACACAAGATGTTACATCGCTGTAGCTTTTCGCTCTGGCAATATAGCATCAGCAGGCATTAACTGTGATGCTGTCATTACTGCACTATAGCAATGAGCTTTAGCCTTCAAAAGGGGTATAATTGCTCAAGTAAGTGACTTGCCTACTACCTATGGGTACTGCACAGTCCTGGCAGCACATGGGTCATTTCTGACCCTACTGTGCAGTAGCAATGAGCTCATTGCTACTGTGCAGTAGCAGTGGTGTCAGTTAGTGCTGCTGGTGCTACATCCCTGTAGCTACAAGCTATGTTGCCATAGCACATCACTATGGAAACATAGCATCTTGTGTAGACACACCCACTAATTTACTGGTTAAGTAAATTAAAATGTATTTTGGGTTCGTTATCTATTTTATTCTGGCTGTACTGTTAACAAGTACTAAATAACTGCACAGTACCAACTGCACAATGGAGCACATGTGTAGATGTGCCCAGTGAGTAATTTCTAGACCTATAAAAATGACACCACCTCCTCCAAATTTTAGATTTATTAGACATCATGGGGGGAGGAGGGGGAGAGAAACAGATCACGACCATACTCAGTATATCATATTGTGAACTGAAGCTAAATATACTTGTCCTGGATACCTCAGATTCCCTATCCTATTGCATCATGCTACCGTACAATCATGGTGAGTTGCAGAGCCGTACCGGGACTAGTTTCTCAGGAAGCTGTTAATGGTAAAGACATTATTTCCCAAATTTCTGTTCCAAGGTGGTTCATGTACAACAGTGTGGATTTATAAAGGTTCTGCAGAAAGATACCCTATATAGCATTCAGAGACAGGAAAAACTAATATATAAATGAAGGGATGGTTGATAGAATAATCCAAAATTCATCAAGGGTGTGCTGTATTTTGTACCCTCTATCAGTTAATATATTATACATTTTTTCCATATTTCAGCAATAAGCATTCAAAAGATTGTATTCTGAAATAGTAGTATATTATTTTGTACCTTTAATAAAAGACACACCACCTTCAATATAAGCCTTGTTCTGTAATTTTCACATTATTATTTTTTATTTTACTTGAAATATAGATGGTCATTTCACTTTATAGAATCAGAGAAAGGAGGACCGGAAGGGATCTGTATGATCATCAAGTCTGGTCCCGTACCATGGGCAGGAGGTAATTGGGCTCAGAACTCAGACAAGCACTTACAGTACGATCAAAATTGCACAAGACTCAACAAGCCTAAAAGAGGTACCGGTTAGGGGCCCATTCATTACAGCACACTAATAAAGCCCTGCTGAGCTCTAACATCCATGATTCAGTATGCCACATTCTCAGCCGGCCTCAGACTTGGTGTAAAGGGAGGCTGGTGAGGCCTAGATGGAGATTTATTTTTAGAGGAGGATGGATATGCCCCAGCCAGTGTTACAATCAGTGCGGTAGACTTCTCATTCCCTAGCAAACTTATTTTGTTACCACAACAGAGCTTTCAGTTAGCACAAGACAGCTCCTCCTCCACTCCATGTGGCACAGATACAGAAAACATCATGCTAGCATTTGTGTGTTTGCAGACTTACCAGAGCTGTCTGAACTGGCTCAGTTGTGGCAGAAGTGAAAAATCTTTATCCACATTAAATATATTGGATGTAAAGGCTGTTTGTTTTAATTTTAATGAAATCCCAGCTGTGTAATGCTGGATGCTGCTGCACAGCTATATTATCTATCAGCCTAGTAACCTGTGAGAATGCAGATTTGGGTAATTAATTTTCCCAGTCAGATAAAAATATAAACTAGTCTTCTCCCACCATTGCTACTATATTTTCTTTGCAATCAATCTGTTTTTCTGGTAAAACATAAAAAGAGTCAAACATGAAGCAATTTACTGTACGAGCTACATTACAGACCCACACGTGGAAAGTCTTTATTCTTTTCTCTTTGATCATAACCCAACTTCAGTCACACAGCAAACATGACTCAATATGTAGAAAAAGCTTCTAATATGGTTTATAACATACAATAGATTATGCAACCAGATTTACCTCACATGGTTTAGAAGTTGCCTAGCTACAGGACTGAAATGGCTGAGGAACTCCCTCCTAAAGTGACAGGAAATGAATTGGTTGTACCCAAAAGGGCAGAGTCTTCAGGCTCCACCTAGTGACCAAATATTACCATTCCATTAAAAAAATAATCCCAACTGGATTCAAAGCATGGAGAGCACACAGTAGCATTTAATACATTTAGATGCTGCCTGAGGATGAGCAGAGAAGAGCCAAAAGAAATGAAGTATACAATTACAACTAAGCATCACAATGGAAGTAACACTGTAAGTACTGGTAACTGGCTATGAAATAATCAAAACAAGTAGATCACACAAACAAGATAAAATGGAGATTACACTAGTGTTGCATAGGGATATATACAGACATTTGAGGAGGTAAGGGAGAGGTTAGATTGTGTTAAAAATGACCAGCCAATCTAACTTATTTCACCCAGGTGCAGGCCTTATACTACCTTACTTCCAAGGTAGTCTAACTTAGATCGGGTTGGCTATTTTAGATTGACCTAACTGTCCTGGATTCTGTACAGTTTCCAGCGCATCCCCAAGGCTTCCAGGCCCCAGCCCCAGCCCAGGTGGTAACTTTTCCTACCCTCTCTCTGGCCAGTGCTATATTTAGCCCTCATCCCTATGGACCAGCCAGCCCCCTCTGCATCCAAGCCTGCCTAACCCCCCACCCCACAAGGCACTCCTCATGCTGGTTTTACAGGTATTAGCCAGTGCTGGAATCTGAGGAAGTAAGTCAGAGTTCAGGGAGGGGTGGTGAAATGGAGGTGTGTTGGTTTGCTGTGGGGGTTGTTTGTCTAAGAGGTGGAGGATGTCAGGGGGTAAAGATAACTCTTGGTCCTGGGTGGGGGTAGGTGAGTGAACTGCTTCTTTGCCCCAAGCTCCCTTTCAGACCCTGCTAGCCCTCTGATACCACCAAACCTTCCAAGACCCAACCAACCTCCCTGCAGATCCCGTCTGCCTGCCTGATCCTTCTGACAACTCTGCTTGCTCCGCCCAGTTCCTTTGACTCCCCAGATCCTACCTGCCTACCCAATTTCCCCAGTCCCCCCATGGGCACCACTTGTCCCCTTGATCTCCCCATGGATCCCGCCTGCTCTCCCAATCCCTCCTGCAGACTCCATTTACCCCTCAATCCCTTGACTCCCCCTCCCCCACAAAGCCCATCTGCCCCTGGGGCCTGCTTACCCCCCCAATCTCCCCAAGCACCTCCCACTATTCCCCCCCACAATCCTGACTTGCCTTATATCAGGTGGCCATTTTTAACTTGATCTAACTTCCATCTAAACTCCCCATAAGTCTGTAAGTACCCAAGGAGAACAGTATGATAAAAAGGATAATCAGTCAAGTATCCCAGCTTCCTAAAGCTGAAAGCAAGAGACAGAATGCTTATTCCTTCTATTATCTTTCTTCATAATAAGAATATCCTGCATTTCAGAATACCTGTTACCCTGTGGGCACAGGGGAATTTTATCCCAGGGCTGCAATGGCAGGTCTGCTATTTTTCAATGAGAAATGCAGAAAATATTTAGGCCCATTTCATGTCAGACTGCACTGTTTGTGTAGTCATGTTTTATTCCATAAGCAGACAAAAATATTCTTCCATTATGGCAGACAAAATAAAGCAGGTAACCCATAAAAACTGCTGAGGTAAACACTATTTCTCCATCTAGAAGCTTTGGCTAGTGTCAATAAATATAGATTTTTTAAAATATGTTCCTTACATTTTTTTTCATGGAAGATGACTTAATACACATCATATGACTCTACTTTCATTTATTATGCCATACACTCTACCAATACTCCATTTCCACTGGTTCCTTAGTTCCATTTACTGTATGAAATTTGGATATATCTTTTTAACCTACCATATTTACTCAAATCTCTGATGACCCTGAATTTAAGACGATCCCCCAATAATTAGATTCCACACAAGGGAAAATTTTACTTGCTAGTTTTATAAACAGACCTACTGACAAAAACTATAGCAATACCAGTAAGTCATAAATTCAACATTAGCTTTGATTCAACTGAAACATTAACTCAACTTAATCTATATTAGGTTCTATCCAGAATCTGGTGAGTGCTACTCCTTTCTTAGATCATACCATGTAGAACTGGTCACTTTCACATGCATCCTCGTTTCTCATATACTCTTCACTGTTCTCATCTCTCTTATCTTCCCACAAAATAATGTCTTCTGTTCCATCCATGGAATGCTGTGTGTATACAGCACTTATTGAAGCCTTTAATAACGGATTCTGAAGATATCCTTCCCCAAGAAGTCAGAATCCATTAGCAAAACAGTGCTATTGTTGGCTTCTTAATCTTCCCACCAGGTGTAAGTGTATGGTTCCCTGCCAAAAGGTAGTTTGAGTACTGACACTGTAAATGGTTGTTAAAGGACTTATTCATACAGTACCTGGAATTGAGAGGTCATATCAGCAGGTAAGACTACATGACCACTATTTAACTGAGTACATTTTTGCTTTTACATCTGGTATTAAATGTCCTCTGAATGAATGGTATAATTCTAGAAAATTAGGGTTGGAAAGGACCTCAGGAGTTCATTTAGCCCAACCCCTTGCTCAAACCAGAACTATCCCCAACTAGATCATTCCAGCCAGGGCTTTGCCAATCCAGGCCTTAAAAATGTCCAAGGATGGAAATTTCATCACCTCTCTAGGCAACTTGTTCCAGTGCTACACCACCTTCCCATTGAGCAAGTTTTTCCTAATATCCAACTTAAACCTTCCTTGAGACCATTGCTCCTTGTTCTATCATCTGTCACCACTGAAACCATTCTGTCTACATCCTCTTTGGAACCACCCTTCAGGTAGTAAATGGCTGCTCTCAAACCCTCTCAGTCTCCTCTTTTGCAGACTAAACCCAGTTCCCTCAGCTTCTCCTCATAACTCATGTGCCCCATCCCCCTCACCATTTTCATTGCTCTCTGCTCGACTCCCTCCAACTTATCCACATCCTTTCTATAGTGGGGAGCCTAAACTGGACACAGTACTCCAGTTGTGGCCTCACCAGTGCAGAATAGAGAGGAATAATTGCTTCCATTGATCTGCTGGCAGTGCTTCTAGTAATGCAGCCCAGTATGCCTTTAGCCTTCTTGGTAGCAAGAACACATTTCTGACTCATATCCAGCTTATTGTCCACTGTAACCCCCAGGTCCTTTTCTGCAGAACTGCTGCTTAGCTAGTCAGGCCCCAGGCTATAGTGGTGCATGTGATGGTTCTGTCCTAAGTGCAGGACTTCATATTTGTCCTTGTTGAACCTTAAGAGACTTCTTTTGGCCAAATCCTCCAATTTGTCTAGGTTACTTTGAATCCTAGCCCTGCCCTTCCATGTATATACTACACCCCCCAACTTGGTGTCATCTGTAGACTTGCTGAGGGTGCAATACATCTCATCTTCCAGCTCATTAATGAAGATATTGAACAAAACTGCCCCCAGGACTGACTCCTGGGGCACTCCACTTGATACTAGAAGCTAGTTAGACATTAAGCCATTGAATACTACCCACTGAGCCTAACAATCCAGCCAGCTTTCTATCTACCTTATTGCCCATTTACCCAACCAATACTTCTTCAGCTTGCTTGCAAGAATGCTGTGGGAGACAGTATCAAAAGCCTTGCTAAAGCCAATGTATACTATGTCCACTGCTTTCCCGCATCCAGAGAGCCAGTCACTTCATCATACAAGGCATTCAGGTTGGTCAGGCATGACTTGCTCCTGGTGAATCTATGCTGACTGTTTCTAATCACCTTCTTTTCCTCCAAGTGCTTAGAAATGGATTCTTTGAGGAACTGCTACATAATTTTTCCAGTGACTGAGGTGAGGCTGACTGGTCTGTAGTCCCCTGGATCCTCCTTCTTCCCTTTTTTAAAGATGGACTCTTTAATTTTTTTAATTTTAATTTTAAATTTGCTCTTTTCCAATTGTTGGGGACCTCCCCTGATCACCGTGAGTTTTCAAAGATAATGGGCAGTGGGTCTGCAATAACATCAGCCAACTCTCTAGGTACTGTCAGATGCATTACATCTGACCCCATGAACTTGTACACATCCAGATTTTTCTAATTAGTCCCTAACCTGTTGTTTCAGTACTGAGGGCTGCTCACCTTCTCTCCAAACTGTGCTGACTGGTTCAGCAGTCCAGGATCTGACCTTGCATGTGAAGACTAGGTGAAAAAGGCATTGATTACTTCAACCTTTTCCTCATCATCTGCCACTAGATTGCCTCCCCCATTCAGTAAGACAGGGGTTGTCAAATGGGGATACGCATACCCCCAGGGCTACTTGAGAAGGCCCTAGGGGGTATGCACAGGCGGGTGGGGATAGAGCACTGCCACTTAAAATTCCACTCTGTCGTGCAGGCAATTCCCTTCTGTCCTTGTTCCTGGTATCTAACCACTATTCCTGGTGGCAAATTTTATTTTGGTAGAGTTTGCATTTCAAAATCACATATGGTGGCAATTTTCTCCCTTATGCCAATATTACTAACAACACTATAACTTACGACATTTCATTTCCTGCATTTCTCATAATTATGGATTTTGCACCTTTCTCATTGATGGTGACATTACTTGGCGTGTCAAAATAGAATGGAGTTGCATCAGAATTACCTATCTGGTCCAGCAGGTTATCATGAGTTTTGTGTAGCCCAGGAATTCAACAAGTTTCTCATTGCAGTAAGATGGCAACTTTTGTGCAAATGATATTCTTCATCTCAGGGCAAAGACACTATGTTGCATCATTCAGATACACCCCCCCACTACTTGCTTTGAATTTTTTAAGGGGAATATTTAATTTGTTTGCTTTTTCTAATGCCTTGAGCTGAAGCACTTTGTGAGTGACTGACATTCTCCCCTTTCTCTTTTCTTGAACATAGTTGTGAACTTGCTTATCAATTTCAGAAATGTGACCTTGTTTTGGACTCCCAAAGGTTTTCCATGTGGACTTGGCACTCTTACATTTTTCTTTCAGTTGTCTCCATTGACGCACATTTGTTTGAGTAACAAACCCACTTATACCTCCTTCCCACTTCACAATTATTTGTTTTTTTCAGAATAATATATAACTTTGATTTTAAAGTTTGTATCATAGCTGTGCCTCATTCCTTTTGCTATCTTCACATTTGTACCGCCACTTCCTCTTTTATCTACATGGTTTGTCATGCCACCACTCACCCCGCAAAATTTACCGTGGGTTTATACAGTTTTAAATTTTGGCCAGTCAGTGGTGATCAGACCTTGTAATCTGCTACTTTCCATGCTACTCTGCCAGGTACTCCCCTGCCGCCTACCCCTTGCCTTGCTGCCACTTGCCTCAATACTGTGAGGGTTCCCTTACTGCCACTGACTGGAACCTCCCTGAGTACTAGATCACTTATTAGCATGCTCATGCTGGGTCCCTCATCACTGCCTCTGGGTCCCTTGTTGCATGCTGGATCCCTTGTCAGAACGCGTGTTCTGGGTCCCTTGTCACTGCTGCCAGGTTACTCATCACCACATGTAGGGGGCTTTATCTCTTGCTGGGTCCCTTGATGCTACTGCTGGGAGTCTTGCCATGTGCTGGATCCCTTGCTGCCACTGCTAGGAGTCTCATTGCATGTTGGCTCCCTCCCTACTGCTGTCTGGAGCCTCACCATGATTGGGTCCGTCACTGTATGCTGGATCCCTTACTGAGTGCTGGAGCTCTTGTCACTGCATCAGGACCCTCCCTGGCACAATACGTAGATGTGCCTATTGGCAGACAGCAACTTGGAGTGACCTTGCACTGGCTGGTCAGGAACTCTGCACTCTGAGGAGAGCTAAGGTGCCCACTTCTGGCTAGGCACGTGCATTTTCAGATTTCAGGTAAGTTGAATGTGATCATAAGACAAGGCTTGATTTTCCCCACATTGAATGGGGACAAAATGTTGTCTTATAATCAAGTAAATATAGTATCCCTTTTACAAAGTAAGTGTTAGACAAACATTTAATAGTTTTGGTACTCATTTTATCTTCTGTAAAATATCTGAACCCCCCTGGGTGTTTAGAAGTAGTCTAGACTTTTCTAAAAGAGGACAGTTTTGTGGTTAGAACATAGAACTGTGGATCTGAATTCAATTGCTAGTTCTGCAACAAACCTCTTTAGGTTGCCTTGGGTCGGGTAATGCTTCACTACCAAAAAGGGTGTTGCAATAATGTGCCTTGAAATGGTTTTATGATAGAATGCAAATGTTATTTATGGTAGCTTGCCTTCTGATTCTGATTAGAATCTGGAAATGGAAAGTCATACAAAAATGAAATAATGAAGATAACCAAACTTTTCAAACATTGTTAAGGCTCTGATTAAGGATAAGTCTAATAGCTAGACAAAGACTTGGGCTCTTATTTTGGTTCTAACAACTAGAGTTCAGCGACAAGAGTGGTCAATAAACTGGCATTTCAGAGCTCAAGATATATTTGAAATAATTGTGCCTGGAAATCATGTAATTTTAAGGGAAAGCTGAGAAAATTTCCCATTCTTTGCAGTATCCTGAAGCAATTTAACATTTTGAGCATTTTCACAGTACTTGATTAAGAGAAATGTTGTAAGAGCAACATGTTTTCATGACCAGATGGGTAATAGAAGTGAAACAGTTATTAGAACAGTGTTTGCTGTTAAATTCAGCTAAACTTTCTTTTAATTTGTGGTGTCTTAATTCTATTTAGGGTGGCGCCTGTTTGTGGAATCTGGCACAGAGCTACTGTACTTATGCTGTTAATCAGGGAGTGAATTGCATTAAGGACTGTGATGTAAGAGGAGGCAGCTTAACTTGGAACTGATATTTTAACATTTTAACATGTCATACAAGTTTTGGTAACAGATTAGTTGAACTGTGTTGTCCTCATTCTGTTCTCTAGAAAAGGGATTGCTTGCATTAGAGATTTTACACTAGTTTAGCTTCACTGATACCAAGTGCACACTAGAAAAGAGCTTGCTGGTATATCTATAAACTACCTGTACCACCTCTCTCAGGGCCCTGGAACCCTGTGGTCACCTCCCCTTTCTTATTTTTGTGCTCTTGGATCCTGATCCCACACTCAGCCCTCCCCTCAGACTCAGCAGTCTCATTCTTATCCCTTTCTCAGAGCTCTCGGATGCCTGGTTCCCCCATAAAGCCCCTCTCTGGGTCTTGTACCCTGGTCTCACACTCAGCCCCTCTTTCTTGGCTCATGGACCCTCTAGTCCATTTCTCACCCCCTGTTTTGGGCCCACAGACTCTCTGGCTTCACTTGTAGGCCCTTTCAGACTTGTGTACCCTCTAATCTGACTCTCAGCACCTCCCTGGGTTGATGAATGCCTTAGTCTGATTCTCCACTGTTTGGCTTTGGGCCTTCTTTGGTCCTGCTCTCACTCAGCCCCACTCTGGGTTCCTGGGTCCTCTAATCCCTCTCCTAGACTCTCTTTGGGTTCTAGGCTCATGGATCTTCTGATCCCATGCCCTGGGCTCCTGCACTCCCTTCAGGGCACCACTCAAGCTTCAGGTACTCTAAGTAGGCCTTGAGCTTGCCTTCAACAATTAAATAAAAAGCACCTGTGCCCTCTGACAGGCACCCAAACCTTCTCTGGGCTTAAAATAAACCAGGGCCAGCTGCCATTATAAACAAGGCCCTCTGTACTACAGGTACCTTCCCTTGTTCACTGCATTGCAGAATTGCTTTCTTTCAGTATTCAGGAGCCCTGCTGCTAGGAGCTTCTTACTTCATAGCTTTCAGGGCTAGACTATCTGACCAGCTCAGGCCCAGGGCTTATATAGCAACAACCTATCACAATCATCTATAAATTCACTAGGGGGGACCAGAAGGGTTTGGGGGAGACCTTGTTTCCTCTAGTGCCCCCCAGGATAACAAGGAATAACAGCCACAAGTTGTTGGAGGGTAGGTTTAGATTAGACATTCATAAGAACTACTTCACAGTTAGGGCGGCTAGGATCTGGAACCAGCTTCCAAGGGAAGTGGTGCTGGCTTCTACCCTGGGGGTCTTTAAGAAGCGGCTCAATGTCTACCTGGCTGGGGTCATTTGAGCCCAGTTTCCCTCCTGCCCAGGCAGGGGGTCGGACTTAAAGATCTACAAGGTCCCTTCTGACCCTACTTCTATGATTCTATGAACCTGGTCTGCTGCTGGTCACTTGAGTCCCTAAATAAACATGCAAGCTTCCTTCTCCAGTTGCTTGGTCCCTGAAAGGAACAGAAGCACCCCAGTTCCCTGCTACAATGACGATGATAAAAACATCTGTATGCTGGTGTAGCTGCATTTATATTAGGGTTTTTCTACTTTCCTTTTATCCCCACCTATCAACTCAGCAGTGACAACAAACCTGACAATTGACCTGACTCATTCAGTTTCTATGGTCTAATATTCCTAGAGTTTAATCACAGATCCCTGGCTTGTATCTATAACACATGGGATTTCAAGGTGTTTCTCTAAGTTTGGGGTGAAAAGCAGAGAAGATCAGGTTCAGTGTGGCTGCATAAACTACTGCTTTTGTCCATATAGATATATCACAAAAAATAACACCCTATCCAACATTTGCATACCTTGCAAAACTTACCAACTTGTGCTTGGGTATAACAAGTGGGCATCCCGGGGCTGGTCTCAAAATGTAGGCCCACATACTTGTCTTAGGGCTATCTGCCTGCCTCCTCTCCTGCCACATGCTGTTACCATGCTGTTACTCAGGCTGGAGGCTGCCTATTTATCTGCCTTAATGACAAAGGCTTATATATATGACTCTGACCTTCCCTTATCATATCCCATGTGTCTCAGATGTTCCATGGCCTAACACCTGGACTTATCATTCCTTTATTAATTTCTCACTGGGCTCCAAGACCCACACACTGGGCCTCTGAGCCAGTCTATGGGATCAGGGCTCTGAGCCCTTTCCTGAGCTCCCCTGGGCTATCCCTTAACCCTGAGCTCAGGAGCTTCCTTAATAGCCCAAGGCACAGGGCCCCACCTCCCAGGAGCCTTACCTGGCTCCCTTGTGACCTCAGGCTCATTTGCAAGTCTGGGTGCTGCCACTCCTCACAGTGAGCTGGGGCTCCCCCTGTACCAATCTTCATCCACTAGGGATGTGGGGCTGGAGTTAGAAGGTACCACATACTCACCTTTCACTGGGGCAGTAACTGGCCTGGCATTGCTGGGGGGACTGTCCTACCAAAGACAGTTCCACCAGGCCACCCATCCCCAGCAGGGTGCAGTTTCTGGTCATGCCCAGGACCAAGGGGGTGACCTCCTCCTTCCCCATGGCCCCAGCTCTTACCTCCAAGCTGTTACATGAACAGAAACTCAGCCGGATGTTGTTCTTTAATTCACTTATTAATAATATCTCTTGTTCCCTTGACTGCTTCTTTCCTCTCTTATACTTTTTCAAGGTAATAACCAGTGGTTCCCAATACATGGTGCACAAGGTCACTCCCTCCTCTTTAGTTAACGGTTTTATGATAATGCAATAAAGGCAGAAGGTACTCTACAAGAAATGTTGAATGTTGTTCAGAAACTTTAGGAATCACTCTTAAACTATTATGCCACCTCAGTGAAAGTTTAATACATGCTAAGGTGTTTCGCTTGTTTGGGATTAGAAACATGTAGCCCATTTAGGAGAGAGAGTTAATGGTATGCCTATGTAAATGACACTTTGGTAAGTGGGAGTGCATTTTGTAAGTTCATATACTGAATATATGTAAGGGAGAGTGGAAACACCTCATTGTTCCAGGGGGACACAAGCAGTGGGCCTGAAGCCCCCTTCCATGGCAGGACCCAAGGCAGGGCTGATCCACCTTGGGAAGAAAGAGAAAGCCCTGAGGACAGGGCAAACTTACCTTTTTTAGAAGAAGCAGAGCTGGATAAGCCAGGCTGGGATGAACCACCCACACAGTTTGTCAGCCCCTTCTATTGCTGGCTGGGGATGGCGCGGGTGGATGGCATCATCAAAAAACACCACCGTGCTGATTTAAAAGCTTGTGGCGAGGAAATGCCTGGGGGAGCACCACCAGAGCCACATGGCAAGGCTGCTCCCCGAGCCACACACAGGCTGCATTGGCAGCCTGGAGGCAATCCTGACCCGGACCCAACAGAGGGGTCCAGGATCTTCTGAAAAAGGTGCCACACCAGCCTGGCAAGGTGACTGGGCCAGGGAGGATGGTGCTGAGGAACTTTGGAGCCACAGATGCTAGACCTATGAGTGGGTGGGCTGAGGCCCCGTACTCCCAACCTTTCTTTTTTTGTGTTTTGATTTTTTGAGTTACCCTGAGGCCCCAAACCAGGGAGAGGGGCCATGGGCCACTTCCACAGATGAGGAGGAGCCAGGACAGTTCAGTGGCCAGCTACACTGTGAGGAAAGACCCAGTTCTTTGTCAGGGATGGTCCGATATCCCATGGTCATCCTGTGCAGGAGGAGGCCAGGAAATGAGTAGAGGGAAGAGGAGACAGGCGAACACATCAGAGGGCGATCTGGTGATCCAACATCTGGCCATCCTGAGAGCTGGTGCATGGCTGGGGTGCAGGGGAGTTAGAGGCCCAAGAAAGCCTGCTAAGGGTAGCACCCTGTCCTCAAGGAGCTACAAGAAGGAGCCCCACCACTGAAGACAAAGATCGAGTTGTGGCAGGTGAGTATTAGGTCCTCCTTCGGGATGAACATGATCCAACATCAAGGCCACAGGATTACACCTTGTGGCTGGCACTGTTTGCATGCTTCCAAGTGGCAAGAGAGCACCTACATGAGGCCAGATGGGTGCACAGTCAGTGAGATTTACACACAAAAAAGTGTTAAAAGGCTCATTTTGGACTTACCTTGGAATTTGGATAAGTGCTTGTGAGTTGGGTTTATTTTAAAAACCAGCTCTGGCACTGATAAAGCTTAGCCATTTTGCCAAAAAAGTCTTTGTACCATACAGGTGATCCATCCACAAGAACTTTTGCCTTTCACATACCTCCTGGACCTTCATGGTGGCAATACCACATCAACACTACATATTCTGCTGCACAGACTTATTGTCTCAGCTAGTTAATCCATTCTTATGGAAGTTTTGTGCCTAATGTACAATGCTGTAACACGGCTAAATAAACTAGATCAATAGTTTTGTTCATAAGCATTTGCTTGTAATTCAAATGGGTGTGCAAAGCTGATTCATGCATTTTAGTAAGAGGATTTCTATTGCTACAAAGGATTTTGAAACAGAAATTTAAAAAGATAGCAAAAAGTGATCTTTTTATACATGATTAACACAAACATAGAAAGAATAAAAATTCTCGTCAACTATTAATCATTGTCATTGCTCATGGTCAAGCATGATCACTCCCATGGATCAAGTAAAGGGTTGTAGATGAGTCCATTGATGGCTAAGATGGCCAATCCTAGAGCCACAGACTCTCTGGCAGATGTCACAGGTGGTGGTTAAAGGGAGGGTTGAACCACAGATTTCTTGGTCTTGTTGCCTTTCCTTCCATTTCTGTCATTTTTCTGTCTCCAGGACAAGGCAGATTTCCTCAAAATAAGATGTACCTTCTCTCACAAGGCATTGTCTCTCACAGGTAGTCCTGTCCCGGGCCAGTTTTTCCCAATTTGTGGTGTCATTGCCACACTTCTTAATGCTTGTCTTGAGGGTGTCCTTGAAGCATTTCCTCTGCCCCTCACATGTCCTTTGTCTTTGACTGGTTTGGAGTATAACAGTTGTTTTGGTAACTGTACATGAGGCATATGCACACAATGCCTTGTCCACCACAGCTGATGTTGAATAATCAATGCTTCTATGCTGGTTGTGTTAGCATCAGTGAGGACACTGATACTTGTCCGACTGTCCTCCCACTTTATGCCAACGATCCTCTGGAGGTAGCACTGGTGAAGGTGTTCCAGGCTTTTCAGGTGTTCCCTGTAGGTCATCCAAGCTTTACAGTCACAGAAAAGAGTTGGGATTACAACAACCTTATATAATAGGACCTTTGTTTGAGTCCTGATGTTGTGATCATTGAACACAAGATGATACAGTCTTTCAAAGATAGAGCTGGCACATTGGATCCGTTACTAGATCTCCCGGTTAATGTTGGCTTTCTTTGACAGTTGGCTGCCGAGGTACCCAAAGTATTCAACATTCTGCAGCTCCTGTTCATCAATGACATCTTTGTTGGGGGAGTTGATTGACCCATAACACCTTTGTTTTTCTGACGTTAAAGGTCAGTCCCAGACACTGATATGCTTGAGAGAAGCAGTTAAGAGCTGTTTGCAGGTCCTCCTCAGTATGTGCAATGACAGTACAATCACTGGCGTACTGATGTTCCACAACTGAGGCCAATGTAACTTTGGTTTTGGCACAGAGGTGGGAAAGATTGAAAAGGATCCCATCCATCCTATAGTTGATGCCGATGCCATGTGACAGACTGTCACGGATGAGCATCCGTGCAACAAAGCTGGAAAACAGTATTGGTGTGATCATGCAGCCCTGCTTCATCCCAGTACAAATGGCAAAGGGCTCCATAGTGGAGCCACTGCATAGGGGTCATGCAGGAATCTTAGGATAATGATAAATTTCCCTGGGCAGTCAAACTTTGATAAGATCTTCCATAGAGCCTCACAGTTAACAGATTACAAGACTTTGGTTAAATCAATAAAGGCTATATACAGTACCTGTTTTTGTTCTCAGCATTTTTCCTGGATCTGCTGGGCCACAAAAATCATACCTATGGTACCTCTTGACAGCCTGAAACCACACTGAGACTCAGGAAGGATTTCTTCAGAAAGAGGGAGCAATCAGTTCAGCAGAATTCAGGCAAGGATCTTCCCAGTGAAAGAGAAGAGGGCAACAAGCTTTCGTTACCATCTGCCACCTTTAAGAGTTCAGATAGAGCGACAGCATTATGTACTGGTGACAGATATGGTACAGTTATTTTGAGTTTTCTGAATTAAGGTATTCAAAGTACAGAAGAGATCCCTGTAAGTCTGACATAAATATAGACTTCAGTGATTCCTCCTTATCATAAGCAGACTATAACAATTGAGTACAATGACATTTGATTTTATAATAATCAATTCAGCGTGTCATTTATATAGCACAGTCTCTCCACAGTCTCAAAGTACTCATATAGGTAGCTTTATTCCTATTTTACAGAAATAATTTTACAAGAGAGAAGTTAGGCAGCTTGTCTAAGGCCACCAGAGCTAGGTATAGAGATCCAAAAAGCCTGAGGTAGACTCAAACTAAGTTACACAGTTTTCTGTAAACGATGTAGTTTAGTTCAGTATAAGAGAATCAGTGCTGGAGCTAGATATAGACATTCATTTATGACTCCTGATCTTTTATCACAGCCTCTGGACCATGCTATATTTCTATTACTCACATCCTTCATAAATACTGCCCTTACAATGACAGTTGTATGGAAGCCAGCCTTTTCAATTCACAGGAGTTCAAGGACTCCTTCCTTTGGATGTCCCTTCATATCCTAGCCCAGAGGTTTCTCTTTTCTTTTTTAAAAATGTTGAGTGCTGCGTTCTTTCAAACTCAAAAAAAAATATAGCCAGTCACTGAATTTCATATGGTTTCAATGAAAATCCCTAGACAAATACAGGTTTACTTGAAACTTAGAACAGGAAACTCTAAAGGTTTGTAAACTGCAGTTGAGTTTTGAGTTTCAGATGATGCAAAAAACTACACAAGTTTCAGAGGAGGTTCAAACTTGTAATGAAAGTTTTCTGAAATTGTAGCCCAACAATGCAAAGTATCACAAGAAAGTGTGACAATAAATGGAGACTACAGTGTCAGATGTGAAATGTTGATAAGATAAAGTGTGTTGTGGTGGAGAGTGGTTAATGTCCCATTACTATGTCCTGAACCAAAAGCCTAGACTAGAATAGTGACTCCATATGTGTGAATCCAGATGTGTAGGTTAATACTCTGTCTTTTTCATACTCATATGCTGAATCTAAACAGCAGGAGTCTGAACCCCTAGCCCTTTGAAAAAGATCTGTATTTTGAAACCCAAGGTTTTGGTGTATTCTGATACAGGGAGTTGCTTTGGCTCATGCTAGTGATACAATGCTTGTATTTGGGATTTGAATTCAGGCTAGTTTTAGAAAGAAATAAGGTAGCAGAGGCAGGGTTAGCAGAAGTTTCATAGTTTCATAGTAACTAGGGTCAGAAGGGGCCTAGAGCAGGCCATCTAGTCTGACCCCCCGCCAGTGGCAGAAACGAGTGCTGGGGTCACAGGACCCCAGCCAAGTACCTATCCAATCTACTCTTGAAGATGCCCAAGGTAGGAGCAAGAACC
>JAGPOW010000304.1:56013338-56031971 GCA_030014935.1 Caiman crocodilus | reverse complement strand
CCGTACCTGGAGCACTCCAACCAGATCATCCCCCGAGGCCAGGACCAGATCCAGCAGCGCATCCCCCCTAGTGGGGCCATGCACCTCCTGGACCAAGTGAAGGTCCTGCAGCTCCGTCGGGAACCTCTGGGACCTTTCGGACTTGGCCGACTGCTCCTCCCAGCAGATGTCCGGGTAACTGAAATCCCCCATGACAATGACATCCCTCGTCCTAGCCGTCTCCTTAAGCTGGCCAGCAAATTGGAGGTCCAGCTCCTCCTTCTGCTTGGGTGGTCTGTAGCAGACACCCACCATTAGGTCCCTTTCCCCTCGTCCTCCTTGCAGCCTGACCCAAATCGCTTCCACCTGGTCCTCAGTCGCCCCCAAGTTGACGCTTAATGCAGAGAAGTGTTCTTTGACATAGAGCGCAACCCCACCGCCTCTTTTCCTCACTCTGTCCTTCCTGAAAAGGGCATAGCCATCGATGCCTACGGCCCAGTCATGGGTTGGGTCCCACCAGGTTTCCATGAGCCCAAGTCCGGGTCTTCCACAGCCACCAGGAGAGACAGCTCCTCCTGCTTACCTCCCATGCTGCGTGCATTTGTATAGAAGCAACTATAAAAATAATGACATTAAAAAAATAATAAAAGTGTAGTTCTTTTCATTTGCCTTCTGTTTTTTGAGTCTTTAAGGGCACTTGTACATGTATAAGGGGGTCTAGTTTTCTATGCCCCCTAAATTGAAAGAGTTGATTTTAAATTAAAACCCACCATTTCAATTTAGAGTTTGTTTTTTTCTATTTTTTCACATTATAGCAAGGGGCCTGATTCTATTTGTTATTTTGGCAGAGCCTGCCCATAGCTAGAAGACAAGCTGCTGGCAGGCTGAGTGGCCCCTGAGCTGCAGGGGAGCCTAGAGGTCCTTCCATGGTGGTGGTGCTCCCTGGGAAAGAGTTGGATCAGATTCGGTGCTGCCTTTGAGCTAGCTGGGCAGCACCCAGCCCGATAGCAGCCCTCCTGGGGGCACTGCTCCCGTGGAAGGACTGGGGTCTCCTGCAGCTCAGGAGCTACTTGGCCGGCTGGCAGCTTACCCCCCTGGCCACAAGCAGGCTCCACTGAAAAAAAAAGGATTGGGCCTCTCAACGCTTCTGCCTTCAGCTAATGAGCTAATTGGGACAAGCTAATAGCTGCAATGCATTGTTGCAAACTAAACTACATCAGAAGATAACATTCACTTTGCTGAAAGGATTATAAGGAGGGGATTTAAATGAAAAGAAACTGTTCTATAAAAAATCTGTTCACATACTAAAAATGTGAACTCTATCGCAAACGCCTATGCGGAGAGACCAAATTGGATGCAAAGGTGGACGCTGTGCTTCAGAAAAACCTGCCAGTACCCAATGAGTTCCGATTACAGTATGAACATGTTCTCCAGCTTCTCTGAGAATAGTAGGGGCTAATTAATTCTATTAATACCTCCGGCCTTTCATGACTCCTGAAGGCTCAGATGTCTGGCTGAGCAATCTATTTTAACACAGTGCTCTTATTTACATAATCCTTAATAAGCAATAATGTAAATAAAACTATAATACACTAACATCATACTTGTCATCATACAGTAGTACCAAACTTCCAGGAAGCTTTATTTCTGGTAAAATAATGTGTTTAGCAGACCTAGAATACTGGGGTCTTTGATTAACACATTTCTGTGGCGAGAACAGAGTAATCACTTTATTCCCCCAGCTAATGGATATTTTTATTCTTCAGGCAGTTGATATCTTTATTCTTAGAGAGAGTTTTCAAACACAGGGTTCCCTGTTACATTTTTTATTATCTGTCCTTTCAAAAACAGAAGCCAAAAATGTTGAAGCTCAATTAAGGCTTTGCTGAAAGTTTGTGTGGGTGTTTCAGAAAGGATATGAAATATAAAATGAGACAAAATCTAAAATTTTATGAAAACCAGTTAAAAAAATTAAATATTTATTTTAGCAATTTAAATCCATCAAATAGGAGCAAAGAAAGAACCAGCAGTATATAAAGTATCTGACTGAAATTAAGAAAAGAAGATGATTAACCACCTCCTCCCCCCAAAATATTTATTTCCCCAGTTTATTTGACACTTACTAGCCTTGTAACCCTATGGATACAGAATCTTTGTAGCATATTTTTTACATTTTCGTTTGTGTATTTCTTCATGAAACAGAGAAATGATTCCTGTATAAAGTTTGCCATGTTTAGAATGCAGAGATGTTTGTTAGTCTCAAGACTATTGGCAACACAGTTAACAAATTAGAAACCCGCAGTTTCTTAACTCTGCCTGCATTAGCAGGTGCCGAGTTAATCAGCAGGAATTGCAGACTCTGTCGCACCACGGACAATCTGGCCAATAATATTATTCCAACTATTGCAGTTCAGTCACATTGTCTTAATTGGGTAACATGGCATTATGATGACAGATGGCAGCGTCAAGTGAACAGATTCAGTCAGACAGTACATTCTGCCAATGCTCTCTGTAAAATCTTTGAGATAAAAAGCAATACATTTTGAGTGTGTATTGTGGTAGTTTCATTCAGATTTCACACTTACAGACACACTGCAGCATTATTAAAGCAAGTAGCATTAAGTTCAGTTTCTTAAGACAGGGAACCTTCATCTTGCTAGTTTCTGATAGCGATGTGGCAAGTCTGCAAGTGTTTACTGCTTCCTTCTGTACAGGTCAGAAGCTGAAAGCCAAGATAATTTCAAAAGAACAGCAACTGTCTTGTTATATTAAGGACAGGTATGGTTATCACGACCATCGTCACTTTGGAGGAGAAGGCAATGTTGGAGGCTTTGTGCGTATGGAAATACACACAGGAAAAAACAGCTGCTATACCCTTTGTAGCAGTGTGATGTGATTTTGATACAGCAATGGATGTCAAGAACTGGCTTGTGTAGAAAGGGGCCCCTGTGTAGAGCCCTGAGCAGGCCCCTTTCCGTACCTTGCCCTGGACTTCCTGGGATGTAGAATCCCAGGCTGAACTAACTCTGGGCTTCTCCCTTTCATTCAGGGCTTTCACAGCAACAAACAAAACCCAAACACATTCTGGCTGCTTCTTGCATTTCCTGTGCCCTCTCCTCCCCCTGCTCACCCACGCAAGAGCAGCTCCAATCCGGCCTGAAGTTTTTCCTGGCTCCTGCCTGACTCAACAGATGTTAATAATGGACAGTTGGAGCACTACCTATATTCTGAATGGCTTTCCACTAGTCTGAAAAGCTTCCAGGGAATAAGCTATGCTATTTTGAAAGGGGACAATGGAAAAGACTCTGTTTTTGGTGGATATATTTTTAATAAACAATAATTTAATACCCTCTGGGAAGTCATTCTGAGTGCTACACTTCTCCAAATCCTTTGTTAGCACATTGGGAGGCCACCACTGTGAAGAAGAATAAGTTGTACAAGCATGTGTGTGTTCCAAATTCTACGCCTTTGTATCAGCTATGTTTATAACCACCATTACTATTGTAATTAGCCCACAATTATTAGATTATTTATACTCACAAGACCCTGATACAAGGAAGTACTATCCCCAGATCCTGAAAGGTACTTTGGCACCTAGCTACAATTAAAATCAATGTGACTTAAGTACTTTAAGATAGTTGAAGATCTGGGCTTAACTGACTTGCCTGGGATCACCCAGAAAGTCCACAGCAACATAGACAACATCAATACTTTAACTACTGTTGTATCTTTCTCTTCTAGATTCTACAAGCTCTGGCTCTTGGTGAGAGTGAATAATATCACAAATACCACAAACGCATAGTGTATACAGGAATATATGTACATACTATATACAGAAGGATGCATTACTGGATAGAAAAAAGAAAGTGTTCAGACAGATTATAGGTTCTCAAGGCACCCCTTGTCAGACTCAAGGCGCTGCTCCATAACTTTTGTGAATTGAGTGGAATCCCATTTCAAAAACCTATGTATTTATTACCGCCTTGTTGAGGGGTCAGATAGTGGGGGTGAGGGAGCAATTAGGTAGGAAGAACTTGAGACTGCCCTTATCTGCTTATCTTCTCACACCTGAAGCCTGAGTCTGCTTTTATTTGCTCCTTAAACCTCAATTACATACTCATACTTCCTGTGGCACCCTTCGAAGGATGTTGTAGCACTCTGAACGAGAATCACTGAAACAGGTAGTCTCTGAATGATTAACTACAGCAAAACATAGCAAAATAATTCCAGATGATACCCCTGGAGCTTTTCAGTAGGAGGCTTCAAGGCTATTCTCGTCCCTTAGGGTTCAATGAAACTAGCACCCAAGCAACTCACCATTCTGTCAGGGCAAAATTATAGGTTCCTGGTGACACAAATGTGTGGTGACTCTGATTTTGCTCTTCTGGGGGCCAGGTAGTGGTTATAGTGGTTATTTTTTCCTGTTTGGGAAAACTCATGCCTTTTTAAACCAAATCTTGAAGGTGGCCTAAACAACCACTTCTCCTCAGATTTCTCCCTGAAAGGTAAGATGGATATTGGCCCTGTCCGTATCTGTCAGTGGTTTAAATAAAAATCATTAAGAGGAAGGCTTGTAGTACATGAATGAAACAGTTTATTAAAGAAACATTTAACAGCCACTACTTTGTTAGCAATATATATATAAAGAATGACAGCAACACCAGTAACAATTGACACTAAGTATAAATTCTATAAACGCTATAACCAGAACAAAGGGACAGCAATGATGAGAGATATTTATCGGACCACCGCCGTTGGCGGCTCTGTCTGCCTCTTCAGACCCAGTACCAGGGCTTACCTTACCTTATTACCAGTCACTGGTCTTTTACAAGGGTATATGACAGAAAGATAGCCCATGAAAGTATCCCTTCCCAAGGCATGGGGGAATAGTCACCAACTACTCTGTGAGGCTGCTACCAAAGCCCTTATGCACCTGATGGAGAAAAACGTCAGGGAGCCAACCTCTGACCAAGTATAGTGGTGTGCTGAAGAGTGGTCTCCAATTGCTCCAGGGATCCTTGCTCTTCACAGAGGACCCAGATTCTGCTAAGGATCTATACTCACTCACACAAGCTATCACTCTCTCTCCGTCTCCTCAATTACTGTCTCTCTATCAAACCTTACAGCCCTCTCACAAGTGTACCCTCACCAACACATAGGACACCAGTCACACACACACACACACACACACACACACACACACACACACCAAGCCCCACTCACTCTCTCAGTTTCTGTCAATCAAAGTCCTCTATAGGGGTAGTGCACCCGGCACACCAGGGCTCTGCATGTGGCATGTGGGTGTGCACACAGCACTCTATTATTCATTATGTCTAAGGGTGTTGTATAGAAAATGACCAAACTGAGGAACAGCACGATGTCATTCGTCTTACTTACAGTCTCACCTGTGAATGACCTTACTAACTCGAACTGTCCTGGTCCTATAGCCTAAAAGAGCCAGCCATGAGCATTGTAATTTGCTCTCAACACTCGCATGTTGTCCTTTGGGTGCATACCCATGTTGTATGCACATCTTCCACTTAGCACACAGTCTTTCCTTCAGAAGTTAACAAACTACACAATGTCCCCAGGTACCAATAAGGGCATTATTTCACAACAGGCACATGGAAAGGTGCTTTCATGGAGTGGAGAATAAAAAGAATTAGTAGGGTTTAGAGTGAGGACAGATGTCTCAACTGTTTTCAAGAGTCTCATGTTCTATTAAAAAAGAAAAGTAAGTATCTAGCTGTTATAGTTTTGAAGAAAACCTTTTATGAATACAAAGATGCCTAGCTGAATTCATACAGGTCTTAAAACAACATCTCTAAAGTCTGAATTGCTCCATTATGTGCTGTCTCAGAGGCCAAAAGTGATATTATAAAAGGAAAATATTATTAACTATTTGATGTTATTTAGTTTCAGGTCTTATCAAATGATGAAAGAAAAGATCGTGAAGAAAACATTGCAAGAAGCAGGTCTTGGGATGTACCAAGTTAGCTCACCATGATATGACTGATTAATGAATTTTTACTGGTTATATGATAGTTACAGATTCAAAAAGGGACCAGTTTAGCTTCTCTTTTATGATATTCATTTTCCAGTACAATCTGAAAACAAGGTTTCCATCCACACTACTACTTAAGAAGATAATTTCTTTTGGTTTTTTTGGCACTTTTTCTAGTGCTGGCTGGAAACAAGTTGGGGGGTGATTGTTCACTGAGAATTCATCAAAAACACTATACTTGCTATCTTGAAAAGGCAGCCTGTTCTTGGTCTTTCCAGCTAATAAACTAAATTCAAAATCAAGGCGAAGAAGTTTTCAGGTTAGGCACCTAAAACCAATGCCCTCTTTTGAAAAATTGGCTGTAAATTCTTTGGATTCCAACAATCAGCTAGTGGAAAACTTTATGCTGAACTCTAGAAATAGCCAGACTTAGATGTCTGAAGCAGTACTGAATTCTCAGGTGAGGGCTACCAGTGAGAATATTACGTCCCATGAGTACATCCGTGGGATTCATGGATCTCCTTTGGCTTTGCTGCAGGGTGCAGGTGCTGTGGTGGAAAAGAGGCAAGGCAGTTGTAGTTCTTTTCAGTTACATTTGTAATAAATATTTTTCTTCTTTCCTGTAGCATGGAAGATGTACAGTTAAATATATTATATGTATAGGTGTCTATTATTTTGTGGCATAAGCTTTAGTTGGGAATGTTATTGAGGAACTTTAGCTGCCCTAAGGCAGCAAAGAGCTGAAACCTATTATTGGTATTGTAAAACTCAAATGTTATTAATAAAAACTTAAAAACAAAGATTTACAAGGTCCTTGCATTTCTACACTATTAAGTAATTTAACATTTGTCTGCAGGATACAGACAAGAGTGAAGTTTGGCAGTAGTAAAACATAATAGTACTTGGCCCATCTGCATCTCCTTTCATCTGAGGAAGTCAAAAACACTTTACTAATATTAAGGGTCTCGTTCTCCTTTCACACCAGTTTTACTCTAGTGAATTCACTTGGCTCCAGATTTACCCCAGTAAAAGTCATAGCAGGTTTGGTCAATGTATAGAAGACGTGCAATAATGACAAGCAGATTAGATTCCATAAGCCTGGTTTTAATTCCTATTTTATATCACTGCTGGTAAGAGAATGAAGATTCAGTCTCTGGTGCTAAATGTAGTCAAATTACAAAAGAAAAACATTGCTGGAAATTATCCTAATTTAGCTACAGACAACTATGGATTTTTGCCAGTTACAGAGCAAAATATTTAAAAAAGCACCGGTTTTGCTTCTCTTGTTGTAACATGTATATTCAATCCATTTACCAACCCCCTTTGAAACCAAATATTAAAGCACGGTGGAAAAAAATAACAGGCATTTGGCAGCAGTTGGCATCTGGCAAACTGGCTGTGGTTACCAATGTACTGAAACCTATTCACAAATTTTGGCTACTTCTTCCCCCAGAGAATGTCAGTAAAAGTACCAGGCCTGTTTTCTGTATTTTGAGAGGTAGCAGTGAATCCCTGCTCCCAAACTGACATC
This sequence comes from Caiman crocodilus, assembly GCA_030014935.1. Taxonomy (NCBI): domain Eukaryota; kingdom Metazoa; phylum Chordata; order Crocodylia; family Alligatoridae; genus Caiman; species Caiman crocodilus. Next base: position 56,024,457 of record JAGPOW010000304.1, on the reverse strand, counting down.
CCCTTGTTTTGTATAGATCAGGGAAATTTCAGAATTAGTTTCCTTAGTATTATGGGATCTGCTTTTTTATTGCCATGTCAGCTAACAAGGAACCCCCATGGCTGCCCCGCCTGCCCCAGCTCTGGCCCTTTAAGAAAAAAAAACTGAGAAAACCCCCGAACTCATGGCAGGGCCCCCCATGCAGCATGGGGCAGTGGGGGGCAGCAAGGATTGCCCCCCCCCCCTGCAGCAGCACCAGGTAAATGGGGCTTTTTTTTAAAGCACTGGGAACTGGGGTGGGCAGGGCAGCCATTTTGGGGCTGAGGGAAGTAAGCGGGGGTCAGGGGGCTGGGGGAGCAGGCAGGGAACGGAGCCTGGCAGGGGTCCCCCCATGGTCCCCTCCCCCCCATCCAACCCCCCCTCACCCACCCCTACTTTTCAGCTCTGAGTTTGGCTGCAGCTCCCTGCTGCAGAGGGCAGGGACTGCTGCAATCCTCGAAGCTCTCTGAATCTTTGGGAAAGATTCAGAGAGCTTTGAATCGATTTGGATCTTTTAATTGGTCCCCTGATTCAATTCAGATTCAGAGGTTTGGCCACTGAATCAGGCTGTAACTCCTCTGAATTGAATCACCACTCGAAGCTTTGCATAGCCCTAAACTTCATGTATGGAAGTGATCCCTGAACACATTTCTCTTCTCTCCTCAGAAAGGATGCTGAGACACTGCCATAAAACTCTTTGCCTCTCTAGAAATTTCATTCTCTACTTCCCCTGTGCAAAATGAAGTTTTTTTCTACCTAGGAGAACTTTTACAATCTTGGTAGGCATAATGTAAAGTTCACAATTCTTAGGGTGCAGTGCCATCTTGTGGATGCAATGAATATATCATAGGAGTACCTACAGCCTGAATATATAAGGGAATAGCTACACCAATTTTATTCAATATCTGTGGGCCTTGTTACATGGTAATTTTGGGCAGCTCCTGGAGCTCTTAACCTTAGGATTGCACTTACATTAACACCTTAAAGTGGTGTTATATACTCATTATATCATTATACAGCTCAAAGTTATGCCACTCCAGGGCAGGATTATTTCTGATCTCTACTACCCAGCTCCTGTTCCATTAAGGTGTGGCTACTCCCTAGAGATGTACTTCCCTGCTCAACACCCCTCCCCCTTCTCAAATTTATTGCTGGCTACAACTGTGAACTACAAATCCAAGAGGTACTTGGAAGCAGGAAGATGAAATGATGAGAAACCCTGTAGAATCTTGCTACTGTGATTCTGGACTGCAAACCCGAGAGACCTTGGAGGCAACAGGAAGAGGGAGTGAACACACAGCTAGAGAGCTGTGCTTTAGAGTCCTCTGGCTTTTGGCCTGAGCCACTGCAAGCATGTAGCTGCATTTCCTGAATCAAAGGTAAGTGTCTGTTCACTTCTGTTCAATTTAATCTGTGCGTCTTAGACTAACCTGCTAAAATGGAATTGATTCAGCCTCTGGCTTTCTGATAGTCTGTATTTAGCCCTAGTGACAAATCACAGCTGTGCAGGTAAAGGACAGCTAGAGAAGGTTTCTAGACCAAGGGTATGACTGCTCCAAACTAGCACTACATCAGTCAACATTTGTGCAGCTCACAGCATAGGGTACAACAAGGTCCTGACAGACATACCTGAGATAGCTTTAGATTTGATATCTTGGGTGTTGACACCAGTGTTGCTATGGTACCAGGGAACTTATTACAGGTGAAATCCCCAAATATTTATGCAGCTCCTTGAAAGAGTTTTGCAACCTACATTGAGTTTTATTCTGCCACTTTCTGGCTACAGTGTTCCTAACTCATTTAAAGCTAGTTTGGGCTTTTCTGAATGGGCTGCAATCATAACAGCAACTGAAGTGCAGAGTTATCTTAAGCATATATGCCTGGTTTGTGTCTTGTGTACAGTGGCACCCGTGGCATAATAGAATGCCTGAGCACCCTGGGCAGCAGTGGCACATGGGGCCTGGTCAGTGACTGCGCTGCTGCCTTGTGCACTCTCACCAAAACTCACAGTTAAACTGGAATTTGAGAATCTTTATCAAGGCAGGATGTACAAGGCCAGAAAAGGTGGATTTGATTTTTCAAAATACTGTAGTGGGAGATAGAATAATTTGGCATGAAAGTCAAATAACTCCTCTGCCTACTGGTATTGTCAACACTCATTATTTTATCAACAGTCTTTTTATAGTTGTATGTTTCTTAAAGGCATCAAGTTCCTTGAGTGATAATTTCAAGAGAATGTTGGCTTCATTTAACCATTTAATCATTATAAAATAGCATCACAATATAATTTAAAATGCACTTTGTTGATGTTTGAATGCCCCCAGGTGGAAATCAGAAATCATTGATTGATAAGACTAAAATAAACTCAATATACATTATATTTGCAAAACAAATCACTTGATTATAATTGACTTATGTACTACTTTAAGTTATGGGCTTTTTTTTCTGGAAAAGGTCAAATCTAGAGATCATGCCATCAAGATGGACTTCAAGGCTGATGGGCACTACTAAAATCCTAATGAAAACATCTGCACTGAAGCATCTCTATGTCTCTTTGATCATCACCCAGACTGAATTTGGAGCCACGGAGTTAATTTCCCCACATGTTACGAGTCCATTTTCAGAAGCTCTATCCACTTCTCACCTGGCTTTCCTGAGAACAGAAAAGCAGAGAGCTTCTATGACTTTGACTACCATGCAAGCCAGTGTCAATGGTTTCTGAATTAGCCTGTGGAGCACTTACCAGCAGCCTACAGAGAGCTGGCAGGTTATGTAGTGCTGGCACCACTTTTTAATTTCTTGTTAATATCTCATGTTAAATATTTCTAAAACTCTATGTGATACTTTCCCAACAAAACTTGAACATGTATTCAGTTACTAGGGTTGCCAGCTGTCCAGAAATTTATGGTAAAAAATATGGCAAAAATGCTTATCCATAAAGTTCATACAAAATTAGACCCATTCATAAAAAAAACAAAAGTGACCTTTATGGAAAGACAGAGCAGAGCAGTACCACCATTGCTAAATAAAGACGGTCAAAAAGCCTAAGGTTGAATTAATTCAATTTTCACAGGTTAGTTTCATAGTAGGTAAGGTCGGAAGGGACCTGAGCAAATCATCAAGTCTGACCCCGTGCCATAGGAAGGAAAGAATGCTGGGGTCAAATGACGCCAGCTCGGTGATTATCTAGCCTCCTTTTGAAGACTCCCAGGGTAGGAGTGAGCACCACTTCCCTTGGAAGTTGGTTCCAGATCCTACCCAAGCTGACTATGTAGTAGTGCCTCCTGATATCTAGCCTGAATCTACTCTCGGTCAACTTATGGTCATTATTCCATGTTACTACCAGTAGTGCTCCGAGGAACAGGGACTCTGCCATAGCCTGCTGGTCTCCCTTGGCCAGCTTGTAGATGGCCACCAGATCCCCTCTCAGCCTTCTCTTGTGGAAGCTGAACAGGTTCAGGTCCCATAGCCTCTGCTCGTAGGGCCTGCCTTCCTGCCCCCTGATCATGCGAGTGGCCCTCCTCTGGACCCTCTCAATGCTGTAAATGTAAACTCAATCCCTCCTGAAGTGCGGAGCCTAGAACTGGATGCAGTACTCCAATTGTGGCCTGACCAGTGTTGCATAGAAGGGGAGGGTCACCTCCTTGGACCTGCTCGTGACACATCTGTGGATGCATCACAAGGTGTGGTTAGTCTAAGCTACGAAGATTGAATTAATAAGCAAGTGAACAAACATTCACTTTTGATTGTGGAAATACAGCCACATGCCTACAGTGGCCCAGGCCTGAAGCTGGAGGGGGCAGGGTGGGGGGTTGGGGAGAAGCATACCTCCTTGCTTGGCTGGAGGAGACAGCTTTGGCCAAGGCTAGCCTACCCACCCTGTGGAGGGGTGGGGGGTGCTTGTGGGAGAGGTGCAAAGCATCCTGGGATGCTGGGGGACTGAGAGTTAAATTTAATCTGGGAGAGAAGTTCAATAAATCGATTTAACCTAAATCAGTTAAGTCTGATACTACATCCATCCAGGTTTATTTAAACAAGTTTCAGCCATCTTGAAAGTGGTTTATGTGCACTGAACTTCTGTTGTGTTACAGATTTGAACCAGTTTCTAATCACTAGTATCAGTTTATGTGTAATCTCTTTCCCTAGCCCTAGTGTCTAAGATGAAGTATAGTTTCCTGCAGGGAGCTCTTGTCAGGACTTTGTGGCTCACATGAGCCTCCCTAGCCTTTTACACCTTCCCCAGCCATATGCTGCTGCTGTCCCCTGCTCCCCTCCCCACCATTTTGGCCATTTTGGCTTGTAACAGTTGCTTTTGTCAAAGATGGAGGGAGGGGGTTGTGTGGCTAGGATGGAGCTACGGGATCAGGCGTGGGGAGAGGTGGTGGGTGGGAAGTGTGGCTGGTGGGGTAAAACTGAAGGGTGGGCTGGGACAGCAGCAGTACCATGTGGGGTACGGTCAGTGTTAGGGGTGAGTACGGAACCCCAGGGTTGGAGACAGGATGGTACAAAACCATTGCTTTAGTCAAGTAAGATTGTGTTGAAAGTTGTTGTTAAAGATCTAAATTTGAATCTGTCTTTTATTACTGCCATCCAGTGCCTGGCTGAAAGTTTACATTTACATTATATAATACATATATCAATAAAAACATGCATAACAGGTTTGTGCCCCAGGGGTGGCTGTGAAGCTCACTGGTGGCCACGTGCCATTTTTAAGGTAGTCAGTTCTGAGTGTCTTGGTTTCTGTGCTCCTCTCTTCGTCCTCTGCTTCGGACTGTTGCTATTTTCTAAGGGGTTGTCCCCATGGCCCATACCAGCTCCCTGGTACAAGGCTTGGTGTTTCCTACCTCATAGTAGACCCCTTGCTGGCTCACTCTGTTCTTCAGTTGAGACCTCAAGTCTGGTATCTGGAACATTCTCTTCCACCCCAGGACACCAACCCTCTTTCTCCCCCTGGTATGACTATACCAGGTAGTGGCATGCCCCATCTCTCATCCTCAGGGGAATTCCTGGAACTTCTCACCTCCATATGCTTCCCTGCAAGTCCAAAAGTCTTCCTCCAAGTTCCCACTGAACTCTCACGGGTTGCTGGGTATGGGCTTTGCCCCAGAACCCCATTTTTCCTCAGCCAATAGGCCTTCATCCAGCCTCAGCATATACATCTCACATATGCAACATCCACCACTTTCTCTTCGAATAGTTTTTCCACACTATTTAGCTGGACCTGGAAAGTCTCTGACATGTATCTGGTGCCCCCTTCCAGATATTTTCCCCCTTTCTTGCCTAGTTATCTTTAGCTGTGAAAGGCATCTTGCCTCCTTATCTGGGGTTACCTCAGTCTCCTCCTTTGGTTTCTCCCTATCGGTCTCAATTCTATAACTCCCTCTTGGGGTTCTTTCCACTTTATGCTCCTTTTGTCTGTTCACTATTCCCAAATCTTCATCTTGGTCCTGTGACTGCTGCTGATATAAACATGGAGATGGTTTTCTTTCTCTGAGATATTTAGTGGCTCTTCCCTGTGGCTGTTTTTCTGGTATGGCTTTACCATTTTTGAAGTTTCACCTGGTGTTTGCCCTGCAATTCCCATCTTTGGGGCTTCACCATAAGCTCATTTTTCTGCTGCAGCTTTAGCTGCTACCTCCCCCTTTGAGCATCCATCTAATATATGCTGAATCTGGGGTTGGGCTACCATCACTCTCCAGCTTCTTGGTCTTGGATATTTCACCCTATGGGTGTAGTCTTGGCAAAACTGGTCACTACTTGTGCTTCTTGTCTTATTCTGTCCTCTTCTTTGCTTAGCTGTGGTCCCTACCAACTCCACTTCTAGTTGCTGAATATGGCCTGTCACTGCCAATATCTCAGTCTCATGCCTCCTGGTACCTGCTCACCAACCTGTCCTGCTTCTGGTCCAGGCACTTCAACATCACTGACAGAACCTCTTCCCATATGCATATGAATTCTAGACCTGAGGGCCTATCTGCCTCTTTCCCTGCTGGGTTGGTCCCATCTCATCTCCTGGGCTCCCTGAGCTCAAGCATACAGTTAGTTCCCTACTCTCCTGAGACTTTAGGACTTCATGGCCTCTAGCTGTTTCTCAACCTCAATTAAGGGCCCTTTTAAAACCTCTATCTTCTGAAGGTGATCCTGGCACTTGGCTCTGGCAGCTGCTATGTGTTCTGTTAACTGTAGGTCCAGCAAAGCCATCTTTCCTCTCAGCTGGTCTGTAGCCTGTAGTTCCCCTCTCAAGGTCTCTTTCATGTCTTCCAGAGACTACATCTGCCTGTGAGTCCTTTGAAGTTCTTCTCCAGCCACCACCAGTCTAGGTTCCCATCTCTATTCTCTCTTTCTCCTAAGGTCTCCTGCAGCATTTGCAGCTTCACCTTCATCTCAGTGAGTGTGGTTTTGTAGTGTGCACATTTTGCCTCACTCTCATGTGTGTCCTGGGTTGTTGTGGTTGATTGTTCCATTATATCCCATATAAGCTCCTGCTTTAGTGGCACTACCTGCTCTATTTTGGCATGTACACATGACAGTAGTTGGTTTCTGTCCATGCATATAGCTGCCTCTCTCACCTCACCTGCTCTCAAAGGGTTATAGATTGCATCTTTCCTTCCTTATAGATTGCATCTTTCCTTCAAGTTGTCCCTTTTTAATTTCCACCTTTTGTACTTGGGCCCACTACACATCATACTGCTCTGCTCTGCCCCTCATCTCTGCTTCAAGAGAGATCACCTTGTCTTGAAGCACTCTGATCCCTTTAATCCATTTGTTGCAATTGGAAGTATTCCTGTTGCTAGCAGTCAAACTCCTCATGCAATATTTCTACTTGGTCTTCTCAACTCTGCAGTTGTTTCTCTATGGTCACTATAAGGTGTTTTAACTCTTCAACCTGTTGTGTAAGGTATGACTTTTTGGTTGTCTGGGCTGTGTGGGCTTCGAGTGACCTTGGAATCAAGGCAGCCATCTCCTTCCGCATCATGTGCAACTTCCACTTACTATTCTTCTTAGCTTCATTCAGGTAGAGCTGCTCCAGAGCTTGGGTTCTTTCAGCCTCAATTGCAATCAGGCATCTGACTTCCTTTGACCCTCCTTCCTTCTTTCTGGTTTGCAGACATAGTTCTAAAGCAGCCACCTTTGCTTCAGCCTGCTTGTGTTTGGACCTCTCTATTTCTATCTTCCATTGTAGACAGGCAGCTCTCTCCCTCATCTGCACACAATTGCCAGGTACCTCCTGCTTCAAACACTATGGTTTCTTTCTGCCATGATTTCTCTCCAGTCCTTACTCTTTCCTTGTCCCTTCCTCACTGGGGTGAGGAATCCCCTAATCTGGACTAAATCTGTCTCCCTATTAGCCTCTGGCTGTGGTCCCTCCTGAATCTTTTGGTCTCCCCCAGACTCTGGCCCTGCCTCTCCAGCCAGTTGAGGCTCTTGGACTCTCTTGGTCCTACCAGTCTCTAGCAGATATCTTCTCCACCCTTGAACCCTCTCTCCAGGCCCTGGCACCACTCCTATACTGTTGAGACTTCTGGGTTCTCCAATTCATCCCTAATGTTCATTCCCCCCCCTTAAGGGCATGGGTCGTTCCCCATGCATGGCCTTTTCCCAGCCAATGCATCAAATGTGGCAGGTTTGTGCCTCAAGGGCAGCCGTGAAGCCCCCTAGTGGTCACATGACCCCTGCCTGGCTCAGACTCTATGGCCTTAATTGCTCACCCGCCATGCCTTGTTGTTACTATAATAAGTTAAATAAGGGAGGCTGCCCACAAGCCTTAGAGTGACCCTTAGTTCATTTGCAGTGCTCTAGGTCCCTCCTGGATCCTCAGCCACCTTGATTTGACCCCTAAGCCGAAGAGCCCCTCTTGGCTGGCCTGTGTCTCTGCAGGGCCCCCATAGCTTCAAGGGTTATATGCATATCTATGCCTCCCCACAGCACTCCTGGATTCATTTCCTCCCCAACACTATGCCCCAAGCCTCAAGAATGTTCTCTTTCTTTCATGTTAATTATCTGTATACTTGGCCTGCTTGGGCTCTTGGACTCCCTGATACCCTACATGGTCTCTCTTTGAGTTCTCAGACCCCTTGTCCCCCATGCAACCCTTCCTCTGGGCTCTCTGACCCTCTAGTCCAGCTTATCCCACTTAGGGCTTGTGGACCCTCTGGTCTGGGTCTCAGTCTTTCCTAAGCTGCTGGAGCCCTTACTGGGTCCCACTCCCAGTCTGAAACAGGCCTTGAGCCTGACCTTGTAAGGCTCACAACTAAATTCCCAGTGTAACTTAAATAAAAAAGAAGCATCTCAGCCCTCTGGCAATCACCTTTAGGGGCTTAACATAAACTAAGGCCATTTACCTGTAAAAGCCCAGTCTTTCTCACCTCAGGGAACTTGCTTCAGTTCCCAGGCCTGCAGAGTCATTCAACAAAATCCAGCTCCCTTCACGAGTCTGCTGCTAGGAGCTCCTCACTTCATGGTTGCTGGGGAGAAGCTAACTGATCAATGCAGCTCAAGCCTGAGCCCTCTTCTGGTCAGATGAGTCCCTCATTAGTTCCACTCTGCCACCTGCAAGTGGCCTCACAGGCTGCTTGCACCCTTAAAGGAGCAGGCACACATCAGTGCCCTGCTACAATATGTCAAAAGTTTTCAAATTGTCAGGAAAAAAAATTGGGGGTTGGCAACCCTGTCAAATACTGAAGTTGCAGTTAACAATTGAAGGCATATAAATGCTTGTAACAAATAAATAATAAATACATTTAGTATGTAAAAGAAGAGAAGTGTATGGATAACAGAATTTGATAAGGGAAGTTGCATGGGGAGAAAAGGAAATTCACAATAAACCCACAAACCATATGAAACGTCATGGGTTTTTATCTTATTACAAGCTGGAACTTCATATCAAGTTCACTGATTTGCTGAGGTATGTGTAAACTCATATCCAGCTCTTTTACGGTGCTTTACAAGGGGATCAGAACCCTTATCCCCATTTACAGATAGGAAATGGAAGCACAGAAAAATGAAGTTAGCTGCCTAAAATGATCCAAGGAGCAGTTTACCTAATAATAGAATTCACCATAAGACATTGAGTGGGTAAGGTAACTAATAGGGTGAAAGTGCTGGACTTTAGGAAAACTGATTTCAATGAACTCAGACAATTAGTCAAGGACGCACTGCAGAGTAGGAATTTTGAAGTGATGGGAGCCCAAGAAGGGTGGCTGTGCCTTAAGGAAACGATCCTTTGGGCACAAAGTGAGATGATCCTGATGCAAGGAAAAAGAGGGAAAGGGGCCAGAAGGCTTCCTTGGCTGACCAGAGAAATCCAGGGCAGCCTAAGGGCCAAAAGGGGAGTACATAAAAAGTGGAAAAAGGGAGAGATCACCAAAGATGAATATACCTCCTCCGCTCACACTTGTAGGGAGGCAGTTAGATGGGCCAAAGCTACCATGGAGCTGAGGAAGGCATCCCAAGCAAAAGACAACAGAAATTTTTTTTAGATATATCAGGAGTAAAAGGAAGGTCCAGGGAGGAAAAGGACCCCTGCTAAATGGGCAGAAACAATTGGTGATGGACAGGGGGGACAAGGCTGAACTCCTCAAAGAGTTCTTTGCCTCAGTGTTCCTAAGTGAGGGGCACGATCAGTCTCTCACTGGGTTTGCAGAGACGCAGCAGCAAGGGGCCAGACTACCATGCGTAGATCCTGAGATGGTGCAGAGTCACTTGGAAGAACTGGCTGCCTTTAAGTCGGCAGGCCTGGATGAGCTCCAGCCAAGGGTACTGAAGGCACTGGCCAACGTCACGGCAGAGCCACTGGCGGGAATATTTGAATGCTCGTGGCACACGGGCATAGTCCTGGAGGACTGGAAAAGGGCCAATATGATCCCCATCTTCAAGAAGGGGAGGAAGGAGGACCCAGGCAACTATAGGCCCATCAGTCTCCCCTCCATCCTTGGCAAAATCTTTGAAAAAATTATCAAGGCTCACATTTGCGAGAGCCCAGGATGACAAGCTATGCTGAGGGGAAACCAGCATGAGTTCATAGCAGGCAGATCGTGCCTGACTAATCTAGTCTCTTTTTATGACCAGGTTACAAAACGCCTGTACACAGGAGGAGGGGTTGATGTTGTATACTTAGACTTCAGGAAAGCCTTTGATACAGTATCCCATCCCATACTGGTGAACAAGTTAAGAGGCTGTGACTTGCATGACTACACAGTCCATGGGTGGTGAATTGGCTGAAGGGTCTCACCCAGAGAGTCATGGTGGATGGGATGGGTCAGTTTCAACCTGGAAGAGTGTGGGCAGTGGAGTCCCGCAGGGCTCGGTCCTTGGACCGATACTCTTTAATGTCTTCATCAGCGATGTGGATGAGGGAATAAAATGTACTGTCCAAGTTTGCAGTTGACACAAAGCTATGGGGAGAAGTGGACACGCTGGAGGGCAGGGAACAGCTGCAAGCAGCCCTGGACAGGTTGGACAAGTGGGCAGAAAACAACAGAATGCAGTTCAACAAGGAGAAATGCAAAGTGCTGCATCTAGGGAGGAAAAATATCCAGTACACCTACAGCCTAGGGAATGATCTGCCGGGTGGCACGGAAGTGGAAAGGGATCTTGGAGTCCTAGCGGACTCCAAGATGAACATGAGTCGGCAGTGTGACAAAACCATCAGAAAAGCCAATAGCACTTTATCGTGCATCAACAGATGCATGATGAATAGATCCAAGGAGGTGATACTTCCCCTCTATCAGGTGCTGGTCAGACTACAGTTGGAGTACTGCATGCAATTCTGGGCGCCGCACTTCAAGAGGGATGCGGATAACCTGGAGAGGATCCAGAGAAGGGCCACTCGTATGGTTAAGGGCTTGCAGACCAAGCCCTATGAGGAGAGACTAGAGAAACTGGACCTTTTCAGCCTCTGCAGGAGAAGGTTGAGAGGCAACCTTGTGGCTGCCTATAAGTTCATCATGGGGGCACAGAAGGGAATTGGTGAGGTTTTATTCACCAAGGTGCCCCTGGGAGTTACAAGAAATAATGGCCACAAGCTAGCAGAGAACAGATTTAGACTGGACATTAGGAAGAACTTCTTCACAGTTAGAGTGGCCAAGGTCTGGAATGGGCT
>JAGPOW010000304.1:55959129-56013238 GCA_030014935.1 Caiman crocodilus | reverse complement strand
GGTGCTCTTTCCTGCCAAGGCAGGGGGTCGGACTAGATGATCTGCCCAGGTCCCTTCCGACTCTAGATACTATGATACTATGATACTATGATACTATGACTGGGGGCAGGATGAAGAGACCCGACATCAGGAAAAATACTTCTTGCAGAGCAGAACTTGAGAATGTGTATCTTTCTAAAGGAAGAGGAAAAAAACCAAGACGCAACATCCCAAAGGAAAACATATTATGCTATAACCCAAAAGGTTTCTATATTTTATAATTAAGATCTGTTGAAACACCTGATCCAGAAGATTTTAGGGTCTTTTACTGCCATATGTAACTGCCATGTATAGCATCTGAACTCCTTTCATTTACTATTAGTAGTAATAGTGAAGTCCCAAGTGAACATCATGTACTTTTTTTGTAGGCCAGAAAAGGATTTTTTAATTTTTAGATTTTTATTAATTTAGGATTTTGAGAGTTTTTTCATAGGGAATGACTGTGTAATGATAGTAAAATATTTAGAATTCAATGGCAAATCCTAAAAAATCTTTGGAAAGTGTTGAAAAAAATTCATAGCACTTTTTACCAACAATATTTAATGAAAACAGCTTCTCTCCCTAATGTCCTACTATATTTTTTTACTTATTTTAATCTCTTCTCCTCCTACTTGGCCCTCACCTTTTTCTCTTTCTACTTCCATGTAATTATTAAAATGAGAGTCCCCCTCCTACTTATTACAGACAGCAGTCTGTTTCATCTCAGCATGCAGTGATAAATTTTGCATTCTGCACTGCCACTTTCTGTCAATTTCTTGCCTGTAGCTGATTTTTGCTTCTAGGTTTCCTGTAGATTCATTTGAAGACCTTTAGAAAAATATCTGTCCATATAGCAGGTGTCCTTGTGTTGAAATCTTTTGCAAATTAAAATACCTATTTTTATTTACTACTGCTATTTCATCCATCCATTCTTCACCTGTCTAACATCCTATGAGATTTTAGTCCCAACAAAGTCCTTCAGGCAGGTCAGATGATAACTTCTAGCTGCTTCCAAATTGCCTGAGTCTTACTCTTGATAAGACAGATCTGCTACTAGTAGTCTCTTGATGACATTGGGATAAACCATCCCTTTCATTAATCGAGATACGTGACAGGAAGCTGCAGGTCTATATCTCTTTTTATCTGGGGTAAAAAGAAAAAAACCCCTCTCAGAGTAGTCACAGACTCCAATTTATCTTTTAATGATCATATTAGCTCTGCCACTTGGCTGGTGTTGTATCATCCCAGGAACACTGCAAGGTTATATTACCTCTCATAGGAAGACTCTGACTTATTCATGCTTTTGTTACTTCCTCCCTGAATTGCTGCAACTCTCTTTTTGGAGATTTTCCAGTAGAAAAATACATCAATTACAATCGACCCATGATACCTCTACCAGAATATTAATTCAGGCTAAAATTTCTTCCCATATATCATCCACTATGAGAGTATTACAGTGAACCCTGCTAAAACTGCTTCCTTAGATTTTAAAACGCTACTGTTTAAGTCAGTACATGATTTTGCCTCAGATTGAGACAGATGCATGAAGGTCCAGTGTTGACTTTTGCCTAATTTCTTGACTTCTATTAGTGGAAACTCCAATGAGAAGGCAAACTGTTGTGGCACACTTCTTTCCATTAGGGTCAGCATAGTCCCCAAGTGCAGGAGGTACTGGTTCTTTTAAAACCTTAATAGACACCAGTTGAGCAGCAGTGTTGTCCTGGTCATACATTAACATTATCTGCTTCTTGTGTAAACAGATAACAGTGGTGTTCTCCTTACAAGCTATCCAATATTTAGGGGCCTGTTTTAAGCAGGAGGTAAAAGCAGATGATCACTGTGGTTCCTTTTGGCATTAAAACCTTGAACTATGTCCGCAATTTTTCAATTTCATTGTAGACATGTGTAGCCTGGGTGTACACGGGTTTGTACTCCCCTCTCCAATTGAGAGAATTATTGGCAGGACAGTGTGCTGTGGAGGGACACAACGGCCCAGCAGCCACCTCCATCTCCTATAGAGTCAGGTCCAGTCAATCAATTACTTAATTATATACAAATTTATTATTACAACAAAACCATTGAAGGGTAAAGACATAAATTATATATATATAAATATATATATATATGTGTGTGTGTGTGTGCGCGCGCGTGTGTGTACAAATTTACAAAACAATAAACCCTATACCATATATGTATATAAACACATAACTAATTATTTAAAAATATGGATGAACTATAGAACAATCCAAAGGATATTGATCAGGCAACCTTATAACTCTATTAAAATATACCAAATATTGCTTCAACTTATTCATATAAACTATAAGGTACATGCTACAAATATAACCAGCAATCCTTAGACTACCTGGGTTCCCTCCAGGGCAGGGGCCCCACTCCCAAGGTACCACTACAGAAAAGGAGGTAGGGGGAAAGAAAAGGAGAGGGAGATCCCAAAGACTCCTAAGCTCCCCTGCTATCACCCAGGAGCAGCCCTTGTGGTGTCCCTTCACAACCCCCTTCGCAACCCAGGTCCCTCCCCTGTTGTTCAGTGTCCAAATTTCCCTGCATATAAAAAAGGATTGCAAATGTTCACTTGCTGCCACCTGTTTTAAGGATCAATTTATTTTAATCAATAAATTGCTTTGAGCTCCCACGCTGGAGTTATTTCATTAAAGAAATATAGAATCATAGAAAATGTGGAACATTACTTTTTTTTTGGAAAATAGGATACAAGTGAGAAGTGTCCAAACTCTGCCAACTGCCAGGACATTTTTAGATGCTTTGCCACTGTGGATATCTTCTCTTACCAGGCTTCAGAAGGGCATGCCCAACACCTGATAGCTAGGTGTCCTTTCCTCAAGATGAATGGTAGCTGTTTTTTCACGTGAAGATAAGAGGGAAAGGGACTATGAAGAATAGTGGCAGCTGTCTGGAGCCATCTCTTTTGGCTTGGCCTCAGCCCTCTTATCTCACCTAATGGGAGAGTGACTGCCAATGTTTATTTGGCCATTCTTATTCACCAGCTGCTCCTGTACCACGTTGTTTTTCTTCCCAGATGGCAGCATGATGTTCCACGATAAAACTGACATAAAAAACAATACAAAATTTGTCTAAGAGAGGTTCAGCAAGCATGAGAAAAACATCTGATAGCTCTCAGAGCTAGCCAAGTTGCCTGATCTTGATGCCAGAGTAATTATGGGATGATTTGAACAGAGGGTATGAAAAGTAAAAACACTGCCAAATGTATCAGGTATAGTTCTGAAAGAGCAAAAAAATTAAAGCCACTATCCATTCTGTGGCTGTGTGACAAAATTCATTGCTGCAATCTGAAAGGCTCTCAGAAGTCCCATATACTACTGGATCTTGTGACATGCTGCTTAATTAACTGTCTTCTATATACATATATTTTATTCAGTTAGGCTAGGGTCTAAGTCAGAGGAACACTGATATTATCTAAACTGCAATATAGTCCTGGGTTTTGTGTTTTATTTATTAATGTGTTATTTAAAAGTACTGGTTCAGATCAATATAATTTAAATGCTAACTTTCATAATTGTCCCCCTTGAAGCCCTGAGTTAAAATGCTACAAAAAATGCACAATTAAACCTCCTGTTGGAGCTTTTCCAAGTAACTGCCAGCCTCATACCTGGAATTAATCTGTATGGTTCCAGAACCTTTTCTTAATACCACGCAAATAAAAGGCCATTCTTAAAATGTCTTTTAGAATGATTCTTTACAAAAAAATCTTGAATAATGGAGAAATCCCTTCAAAAAAAAATCTCACACACTCTGCAATGTCCAATAATACAAAGATATGTTTCTCTTTCTAGATTCCCTACTGCTTCCTATCTGAAGCTGCAGACAGGAAGCAATATGCATCGGTTTCTCTTGGTTCCTCTGCGGAGATCCAGTTTGCAGTTCTGGGGTTTCAGACTGTCAGCTCTTCAGGCACTGACTGTCTTTACTTCCAAGAACATTGTTAGTCTTAGAGAAATAATTATAACTACCAGCTACATTGGAAGTTATGATGCCTTGTGGTTCAAATCAAGACTAGGGAACTGATTTGCTTGGACAAGTCTTTTGACCCCTTTGTTCCGCAATCAAATACAGTTTAAGAAAAGAGTGCAAAACATTAAGGATGTCACTAACAACCATGTCAACTGAGCTTGCTTGGAATAATAATTACTACTGATATAAAATGTTTTAATTTCCAGAATGAGATTTTTCTAGGCATGAGCTGTCTGGAAAAAGGACTGTAGCTAGCCTCAAGAGTTAAAAACTGGCACCAGACCCCATCCCCCAACCACACATATAAAAATGTCTTTTTTAAAGCTTTTTTAAAATCAAGAAATTACATGGGTTTTTTGTGTCAGTCCATGGATTGTAGACCTTTCCCAAGTACAAGTATAACAATAATAGTGTAATCAACTTTCATACATATATAGCAGGAAAAAAAAATTAGCACCTATTGCAGAATCTCTCACTAGCAAACTCTAGTGACACTGGGGGTTCATTGTGTTGGACAAACACAAATTAGGAGACTGTGCCTGCCTTCAAATGCTTATTAACTAGTGCAGAACACAGTGGTGAGTTTGTGATGTTATACCTAGAGCTGGAACCCATCAAAATCAATTCATATGGGAGCCAATCAAACATCCTTTAGATAGGAACTGCTTCTAACCTATGACAAATTAGGTAGGGTTCAAATGGGTGACATGCAGGTGAAAGGATGTAGTGCTTTAGCAATGCTGTGAAATATCCAACTTCCAGAAATGCTAATATCACAACCTTTGAGAAAGAAACTTGAGACAACTGAGACAAATGTGAAACTGATCTTTTTTGAATTATATGTGGACACTGACTGGAATTTCTTGATGTGAAAAGATCATCGTATCCTACTTGAACTAAAGAGTCAGCTCTCTTATTACAGAAGCAGAAGCGCTTGTAAGCTACTCTATGCAGTGTAGTAGTCGGAGAGTGCCACAAAGATATATTGCATTACTATGATCAAATTTGTCAGGGCCTTTCTGAAGGACTACATGTAAAAGGGGAGGAGACTTGGTTCTGTTACATTAAATATCTCAATTCTGCTTGAATAGCCCATAACAAGGAGAGTAAAAGAGCTAGAACCAGAACTCATTATCTCTGGTCTTGCAGTTTACTGCACCTTCCTCCAGTTGGAGGCCATTTTATGAGAAAGGAAAGAAAGAGACTCTCTTAACAAAGTGAGATTTACTTCAGTGTAAGACTCATTACGGCAGGTGCCAAAAGACTTCTAGGCTAAAGACAGAAGTTACACATAAGCCAGTTTAAGTAACCAGAAACTGATTCAAACCTGTAACAGAACAGAAGTTCAGTGGTATAAACCTGTTTCAAAATAGCTGAAACTAGTTTAAGGTGAATTTCAATAATGCAATATCAGACCATAGGCGATGTGTAGAGGAGGGATGGGGGAGGGGGCACATGCCCCGCCCCTCCCAGGAGCAAGCACTCCAGCTAGTAGAGGGCATGGAGAGTGCTCATGTCCCCCTCCTGAAATTTGCCGGGATGTTGGCAGTGGAACCGCCTCATGTGGAAGTCTCCCAGCATTCCAGCATGCTTTCCAGGCCTGGGCTGGACTGTGCTGTCTGCTCCAGCAGAGAAGAGTGTGTGTGTATGTGGGGGAGGGGAACACAGGGACTGCCCCTCTCCCCCAGCAAACCCTGGCTAGGGTCTGGGGTCTTGGAGGGTGGGGTTGAACTTTTGTTCCCCAAGTACAGAGCTGCTCTGCCCTGCTAAAAATGCTACTGGTTGCAACTACGGATTACAAATCCGAGAGGCACCTGGACCAGGAGGAAGAAGTGATGAGCAACCCTGCAGAGTCCTGCTTCTGTGATTCTGTACTGCAAATCCCAGAGATCTCAGGGGCAGCACGAAGAGGAAGCAAGGTGATGTTGCTGGCTGTTCCAGAACAGCTGCACTGTAGCACCCCCTTGTGGCATGTGGCTGCATTTTCATCAAAAATGAATGTCTATCTAGTTGTTTCTCAGTTTAATCTCTGCAGGACTAACCTGCAAAGACTGAATTGATTCAGTCTTGGACTTTGTGATTGTCTGTACTTAGCCCTAGTCACAATAACATTACAAGAATTATCAATGCTGAAACGCTCATTCAGAATCTTCACTTTCCAGAAGTCATGCTTCTGTAAAAGGAATCACAAATAGAAATAGTACAGTAGGTAACATCACTTCTGGAGCAGTATTTCAGTGAATAACTTTTCAAGAAGCAATGTGAATACAGTCATACATATTTTTAAATGCATTCACTCCAAAAATGTTCATGCCCTTTTTTGTTTGCATGTTTGTGCAATCAGCTTATGCACTTGCTCACAGAAAATGAATTGCAAAGTCATTTGCACAAGTGTTCCCTGAAAGTGTTAGACTCACATGCCTATTTTGGCTGGGGATATTGTACAGCCATTCAGTTAGGCAACAAACCTAACCAATAACAGCTCCTCAAAACAGTATGAATACACAAGACCGAATCATTGCAAAGAATTTTGATTAATCCACAATGGTAAAACATTTCAGCAACAAAATTGGTTAAATCCTTGTGACAATTGAACAATTTTGAGGGAACCTTATTTTAACCAGGTATAAATCACCAGCATCCAGGATGGCTAAATTCATCTAGCTAATGATGTGAAATAGTTGCTCAGCATTCTTGTTAACTCTTTATATTTTCAGCAATAATAATTATTGGACATTAAATCCATGACAAAAATCTTGAAGCAATATACTTTTATTCTTACTGAAACTGCCTCTGTCTCCTTCACAGCTGATAATAGCACTGTTCCAGTTAAAATGACTAGATGAACCAGCATTATTCCAAGGTTTGACACCTCCTACTCTTCAGAGATTAGATTTGAACATTATTAGCCAAAAATCATGAAGTTCCTTTGCTAATAAAAAAACAGCAGTGGCACCTCTGAAGATCTCTGAAGTTTCATACCATCAGGAAAGTTCATGTATAACTGTTTATTCTTTCTCAGTTGCCTCAGAAAAGGTGTTTTAGTTCATGGTTGTGGTCATCATGCACTTCTTAAATAACACGTTCTTAGGAAGACAGTCAACTGTCACTTACTTTGTGCCCTAACTTTGTGCACAGCAAGAGTAATAAATAAAGTTGTATTTCACACTAGCTTTAGTGAGGCAATAACATACATTCATGCTTTTTCCTGGATGAATATCAAAGTTGTAAGACAATGAAAGAGTTAAAAGGTCACAGGATTTGTCAAGCCTTTTGATGTAATTCTTTTGAGTTTACATATCTCAACATGACTTAAGGTTCTGGATAATGCCCTGTTGGTTGAGATACCAAAAGGATCAGAGGACCCTTACATGAGTAAGCAACAGATAATCTAACAAAAACTTGGCTTTAATTCAGGATGTCATCCTAAGTCACTACAAACTTCTCAAGTTCTCAAATCTGTCATGAAAAAATACAGCCTTTTAAAGACTGCTTAGGTGGCAATTTTAGTTAAACTATAAAACTGTAAATATATTAAATTACACCTTACTCAGCAGATTTGTTCCTTGTAGTTATCCAGAAATATATTTGATACGTTAAGAGACAAAAACCCCTACTTTTGTTATTTTTCTTTACTCTATAGATCTTGCAGAAACCTAGGTAAGAGAGAGTGAAATGGATTCTGTTCTGGCTTATGCATCATCCATACAATTGTTAGCTACAATCTAAAATGTAACTTGTAGGAATGAAAGTCACCCAATGAAAAACACTGTCTCAGATTTCAAACCTGTTCATATACAGCTTACCTTTGAAGTTCAAAGTAAGTTTACCTTCAAAGTTCAACAAGATGTTCACAGTACCGACATTTTTTGGCCCTAAATACATCTGAGGTTGCTTCTATGTTTAAACCACAAACTAAACCAAGTTACACTGACTCCAAGTTTGGAACTAAAGAATTGCACATTTCTAAATGAGACAGTGTATTTTCTTTTTGTCTAACAGACAGCCTTTGCAATATGCAGATATGGATATAAAGTGAAGTGTGTTGCTTACTTTTTTTCATGATGAATATTCTTTTAAATTTGTAATCTCTTTAATATAATTGTAATCTTTGTATCTGATCTAAATATTTTATTAAGGAACATAGATTTATCATAAAGTCATAGGTCTGTAAAGATATTTATTGAATTATCATCAGATGAGTATTTTTTCTTCCTTAGCTTTTCTGTCTTTGATTCACTGGGAAATGACTTTTCTACCGTCATAGTAATCTTTGACCCTAATAAACCTAAAAGATTCCCTTAGACCAGCTCCAGAATGTCTGCCTCAGTCATTAGCAGACATTTCATGGCATATGGTATATGAATATATCTAGACTTAGTTCAGTTGTCAGAAATCAAGATTTCTAGGTTTTTCATAAAAAATACCTTTCTGATCATATATGACAAAATGAGTGAGACAAAACATCTGTTTTCTGATCCCTTAAATAAACTTAAATGGAATGAATTCAATCATTGATTAAATGTTCAAGACCAGTGAAATATCACATTTTTCTCAGTCATAAATTATTACAATTTCCATTGATCCTATGTCCTAATTAAAGCTGACTGGAAAACAATTTTCATATCCTGATAAAATCTGACATTTGGCCATTAGCAATTTTGGGCCAGATTCTAGTCTACCTATTAGGTACATAAGTAGAATTATAAAATACTAGAAAAGTAGTGCTGGAAAGGACCTCAGGAGGTCATCTGGTCCAACCCCCTGTGCCAAACATTCCCTTAAAAGTCCTTGTCTAAAGTTCCTAAAACTATGCAATCAACCCTGACACACTACTGCAAGGTATACTGCCCAAAGACACTAGATGTATCTTAACTTCTCACAAGTAAAGCAGAGGGGCAATAGCTGTTAGTGTCCTACTGCTGCAAGAGTTGTTAAAATACACTTGAGATCCAAGGAAGAGGGCCATGTCCCCCAGTACAGGGGAGGGCAAAACCACCCACAGTCCATACCAATCTGCCTATGGGATAAAATTCCTTTCTGATCCAAATGTGGCGACCAGTCTGATCCTGAATGGAAGGACAAGACCTTCTAACCAGGAACCTCCAAGTTTTATTCTCAGCAGCAGCACTGGTACACCCCGGTCTAAATTCCCAGCCTTGGCTGCAGCCGTTACCCAGTGCTACAAAAGAAAGTGAAAAGAAAGTCAACAACAAAACCCTGGAACCTGTAGCAACAGAAGGGGAAAAATTCCTTCATAGCTCCATGTGGTAACTAAGTCTAGATACAGCGATATAATAACACATGCCATGAAAAGACCAGAAGCACAGAAAAACCAAACACCCCCCTCCATTCTGCTCTGCAACCCACTTCGATGCTTAAGTGCAAATGTATTCCATTGTGGTAATTAATACAAAATGTGGGTGCTCCTCTTCCTACATGCTGTGTTTGTGATGCAGCCTTAAGGGTAAGATGGTGGTATGCTACCAAATAGACGCATCAATGGATTTCCAGTATTTGGAGAGGGTGGAATAGAATCACTTTAAGTAGGGATGGTGACAAAAGAAGGTTTTTAAATGATACTTACATGGAAAACCTGTTAGACAAAGAGCTGGTTATCACAAAGATCAAATCAGTTTTTCAAAAAGAATTCTAGAGGTGGCAACTAGGCAATAGATCACCTGTGGTCACCTAGGAAAACTGATCACCTAGTAAAACTAGTGACAATGAGGAAGTCAGGGAGACTCATAGAGACATAGGCTGCTTGGGCAGGAGAGAAGAAGCAAGAACCATTTACTTTTAGTGAAGGAACCTCATTTAATTGTGAGACTATTCAAGAAAGAAAAAGGAATTGGCTACCGAGAAAAGACAGACAGATGTATATTTTGTGATTTGCAATAGAAGTTGAGCGAAAAGATGACTTAAAGCCTCTTAGCCAAGTTCAATGGATGCTCAAGACTGAGGAAACTGAGTCAAGGCTATGCATGTGTTAATTATTTTGTATAGATCCACTTATTCCTTATGCTACACAAAGTAAGGAGTGATTGGACTTTTTTTGTAGCTGTCACCAAAAGTGGGTAGGTTCTCCTCCTTTTTGCTGCTTTTCTGTGACTTAGTTTTATGGCTTAGATAACAAAAAATACTTGTATTAAATTTTCAGGGACTAAAACAGGATGTGATAGGATTGTGATTAGGCATCAAATAGGTGAGCAGGATTCACTCTATGTATCTGCTCTAAGTATCACAGAACTCCAGAAAAGGGTATGCTTAACCTACTGGGACAGTTCATGTGTTCAGTTGGTCCCAGGGAATTGTGTTGGAGGGGCCAAGGAAAGTGAAAATGTTGTAGCCTATTGAAAGTAGAAATCTGAGAGGGACAGCTCAATCAGGGCTGTGTGACACTAAGTTAGCAATATTCTCATTGACAAAGATAGGATAGTTTCCTGACAGTTTTATTCAAGAAGGAAGAAGACAGTTTATCAGCAGCTATTGTAATTCTTCTTTTTCTCAGCTACAGAAGGGTACAGAAGATTTTTCTTTACTTTGATAATGAGATATTTGGAAAATGATCTGTTCAAGGATATAAACACTAAATGTAACTCTTCCATTGTATAAATTAAATAACAGTAGAGTCTTGACCATATCCTTGCTTTTGTCTACAACTAGCATAAACATACTTTCCAAAGCCAATATATCCCTGATGTAACTTTACCATTTTCAACAGAGCTGTAACCAGGCCAGAATTTGGATCTTTGACATTCAGGGCTTACCTACACTGTAAACCTACAGTGCCTAACAGCAACATCCTCAAGCACATGTACTGCTGTGGGTATGCTGCCTTCTAAACCAGAAGCAATATAATCCTATCAGTGCAGCCTTCAGACTAATTAGCAATGCTGCGTGACATAGCTAGTTATCCTGCCCATGGTACCATATGAACACAGTTACATTGTTTCCTGTTTATGAGCCAGCCTGACAAGAACAGCACAATGTACTTGAAGGCATAGTTAGCAAGCACAGTAAGTTTACCCTGTAGGCCAGTAGTAGAACTGGGGTTGGGCAAACAGCACACTAGCCCTGGGGTGCTGACTAAGATAGGGTGCAAGAATAGCAGCTGCTGCTGCCACCCAGAACACACAACAGTTAATTACACCTCTGCTGACGATGCAGCCTGAGGCACATTGTTAAGCCCCAGGATTCAATGTGGACATATTAATCATAGCAAGCTCTAAACAATAACAATAATTAGTTCCTGATACCCACCTGAAAAACATCTACTTGTATCAGTATTGACAGCTCTCACGACTTTATCAATGTCATTATGCTGCAGGTGAAATCCTGGTTATAAACATCAATGGTAAATCTTCCATTGACCCAAATGGGACCAGGCTGTCATCCTCTTCAAAATGTTGAGTCCTGGAGACAGCTTATTTAGTAAGATTCTTGAACTTTCTTAATACAAGCAAAGGAAGTTTTCACAGTCATAGAAACATCTAAACAATGTGAACCTTAAACACTTAGAAACCAAGGGACAACCCCAAAAAATACATTAGTTTTTAACTTTCATTTTTAACATGACTTCATGATTTGGGGGTCTTACAATTTGAATATTCAGAATTGCCAGTACTACTATATGATATTTCAGAAACCAAGAAATGATGGTGATGTGATCAAATACTCTGTACTGAATACTTTGAAACAGAGGTGGCCAACCTGTGGAACAAGTGGCATGGACAGTCTCCGTTAGTATGCAGCAAACCAGGGAGGGGACAGAAAGTACTATGGCACATGGGGCAGAGAGCAGAAAGCAGAACATCAGATCAGGCAGGGATCACAGGACAGGAAGCAGAAAGCAGAGCAACAGCTTGGTCAGGAAGCACAGTTCAAAGTGCAGATCAGGCAGGGGAAGGGGATTGGAGTAGCACTTGGGGAGGTGTAGGGCTGATTTGTGGCATGCCTGCCCAAAAGCTTGGCTCTCTAGCTTTAAAAGATGCAGCCAATACGGGTAAAACTATTTACTTGGCAAACATGAGTTTTGTCATTTATTGTCAAAGAAATAGGATCCTTGTATCAATAGCTTATAGGAATCATACAGAAAAATATATTTATATCAGTGGGGTAGATAGACAGGGATTCTGACATGGATTAATCTCACTCCTGATGAAGAATTTCATAACATCTGAAGCCTACAAGCAAGAATTTAGTTTCACAATCAGCTTGGTTTAACTATTACCAGCCGTGCTGTATTTGCTGGGTATTTGTATAATTTGTTACATAATATCAGATGAGCTCATGAAACAATATTTAGGCAAAATATAAAATCCTCTAAGCAGTTCCATGCTTTTTCACAACTATTCAGCCTTCTGGAATGATGAAACTGAAAGATGAACAATGGATTTTGTTTTGACTGAATAGGAAAATCTCACTATAACAAGAGGTTTGTTAAACCATTTTTTAAAAGAAGGATAGACCTGGGGGCCAAATTTTGCCCTTGTTTACACTCTGCTTGACCCCACTGACTTCTGATTTGGCCCTTAAATACATGTTCATCTTGTAATGTAGCTTACGTCAAACAAAGTAGAAAAATAATCCAACTCCTGTTCAATCTTGGAGTAACTATGTCTATGTTCTTCTACAGGTATTTCCTATGCTTCTGGGCTTTGCTGATTGCCACAAGGGCCAGGAAGGACCTTTTCCCCCTTCTGCTGCTCTGTGTCAGGGTTTTTTTCTGCCTTCCTCAGAAGCTTTGTGTGCCTGCTTCCAAGGCTGGGGTTTTTAACTGGGGTGTGCCAGTGCTCCTTCTAATACTTAAATCTGGAGGTTCCTGATTAGAAGATCGTGCCCCCTGCACTCACAATCAGACCAATAGCCACATTTGGGATCAGAAAGCAATTTTACCCCATGTTTAGACTGGCATGGATTGTGAGTGGTTTTTTCTTCTGTAGCAGGACTAGGCCACAGGGGCAGGAGTGACACCCCCTGGCTGCAACTCCTGCCCCACTGCAGTTACTTGGGATAACCTTTCTTTTCCTCTCATCTGCCATGCCTTGATGGAATTATCTTGTTGAAAAAGGGGAGGCTGCTCCAGAGTCCCAGTGAGTCCTAGCCTGTTTTTGGCTAGTGGGTCTTTTCTGTACCCGGATGAATCTTGTCCTGCCCTGAAAGCCCTAAGTGCCCCCTCCCTGTCTACATCAGTGCCTCAGGGCACCAGTTGCCTAAAGGAATATTTGTGACCTCCTCCACTGCCACAGCCATGTCCATGCCTCACAGACGTTATTTTAAGTTGTGCCCTGGGCTCTCCGGCCTGTCATACTGCCATCAGTCTGCTGGACTCCTTCCCCTGGCAAGGCCCTTTCTTTTCTCTGGGCCCTTGGCCCTAATCCCTCCCTAGACTTTGGCCTTCATTTTAGCCCGCTCTGGCTTCAGCCTTCCACTCTCTGGGCCCCTGGCCCTCATACAGTGGCTATAGCCCTGTCTCAGCCCTCAGCCCACTAGGCCCCTGACCCCAGGTTAGGTTAGACTTCCAGCTACTGAGTGCCCACCAAGCACCCCTCCTTGACCTCCATATCTGCCCTGCAGCCACAACCCAGTCCTGCAGTTCTTAATCAGAACATAAATATAATCCCACTGGCCCTATAACAAAATCTCCCCCCATAGTGGGTCATAACCTCCCTGTAAGCTATAAGCCCCTCTTAGCTCTTTACTTGCAGCTCCCAGAGGCATCTTGGGTGCCAATCAATCCCCTTTCCTACAGCCATCCTGCTTAGGAGCTCCTCTCCATGCAGCTTGTGGAGTTGGACTGACCTCTTGGTCTCAGGCACTGGCCTTACACGTCTCCAGAGCCCCAACCCTCCCTGTCAGGTGGCTCTTCAGCTTCCCAAAAAGGGTTTCCATTTAGGGCCTGATGACCAGTCTGCCTTTCCATGCTGTGGCTTAGCTCAGCTGCTTGTAGCTTCCACTTCTGGGCTGCCTAGATATATTACCTTCAGCTGCTTACTGTGGAGGAACTAGCTCCAGGACAGTCCCTCCCCATGTGGCAGCTCCAATGCTGTTGTTACAGTCTGTCTGCCTTCTAGCTCTCTAGCAGCTAGGAGGCTTCATAGCTGCCAGCTCCCATGCAGCTAGCTTAGCCTGCTGCAGCATCTGTTACAGTAACAGAACCCTCTGGGTCCCTGTAATACCCCTCTTTGTGGCAGGGGGCTTGTCCCCCTTCTTTGCAACTCTTGAGTTTATTTTAATAAACTTCACAGTAGCAGGACACTAGTCATTGCGGTCTCCCTGCTTTACTTGTGGCAGGTTAGGGTGTTATTCATTGTGTTCGTGTCAGGGTTGGCTGTGTAGTCTTAATAATAGGACAGACAGATTTATATAGGATGGTTTGGATAGGGATGATTCTGCCTCAGACCACAGGGCAGGGGATTGGACTTGATGACCTTTGGAGGTCCCTTCCATTTAAAGTAGGTTGAACTATTCATTGTGCAGTAGGCCAGTTAATCTACTCTGAAAGGTCTTTTCTTTAATTTTTGTACGTTGTTTCTACCATTTTGGGGACATTAGTCATGGCCACCCCGCTTCTAAGAAAATCATTCTATCTAGGGCTACTAATCTTTCAAGTAAATACCAGTAGATTCCTCCCCCTTCCTATCTGCTTTGTCTATACAAGATATCATATATTTATAGTGTTTCTTCTTTCTGTAAATTAGTGAAACACCACCCCCCACAAACACACTTGCACACTTGGGTTGTGTGTATGTGTTTTTATGTGAGCAAGATGGCTCCTGTTGCTTTGGCCATGTGCTCAGCACATAGCAAGCTGGGACCTATACCTGGGCAAAATATATAAAACCCTCTGGTCTCATTGGTCAGAGGAAGCAGAGGATTCTTCAGGCAGATTGGTTGGAAGAAAGGCTGGAGAGTGGTACTCCTTGACTGGACAAGGCCAGGGTGATATAAGGTGAGCTAGGCTGGTTTGGGGAGGAGAAGAAGCCACTAGAAGCTGCTGAAGAGTGAAGTCTCATTGAAGGGAGAAAGAATTTGCAGACCTCCCCCCCTTTTTTTTTTGAGGTTTTAAGAAATTAATACTGGGGAAGAGAGTATTTGTTCTTGTGTTATCTGGCCAGAAATTAGGCCTGGCATTTTAAAACAGGGTTGAAACCTGAGAGTTTCTGATCCTGGCAGCCTTGGGCTAGGGTTGAGGTTTGCAACTTTCTGTTCCCAGTGGAGCTGTGGCCTGAAACTACCTGCAGCCCAAGACTAGAGGGCAGACCTGGCTTTTCTCCTTTGTCTCTTTTGATGGTCTTCTGCTCCAGTCAAGCTGTGTGGTTAGGCCAGCTGTAGCCATTAATGAATCTGGCTCCATTTGAAGTTTGTCCCGCAGGTTTTTTCAGCAGGCCATATAATCGAGCCCAGATATTTTGGGGTGTGTGCAGAAAGATTCATGCCTTCAAGTAGCTTCCTATGACCCAGTGAACCCAAGGAGCAACTCATATGACTCTCCAGTGTGTGCCCCCATTGCCAGCCCATTGCTGAAGGGCAGGTACAGGGGTGCAGGCCCCCAGAACTACCCTTTGGGGAGCCCCAAGTCTCAGACTGCCTGGACATGGGTGAAGCCTCCCCAAGAGGGTGCCACCTATAGACTTTGTTTTATAGTTAACAGTGTTTTAAAATGATACTTAATATTTTCTTTCGTTTTATTCTCTATAATAAATTTGGGTATTTTTGTTTACACTGCTTGAAAGGAGGAGGGTTTTTTGGTGTTTTTTTTGTTTATATGGGATGCCCCAGCAAATTTAGTGTTCTGAGATTTCTTAGTGGGAGCTTGAGCCACTGGTATAATTTATGAGGTAACCAAAAATATGAACCCAGCCCTTTTTTCTGCCAAACAGTATCTATGAAAAATCTTGCAAATACTTTAAATACTGAACTAACTGTAGTTAGTTTTGAAGGTTCTTGCAGTGTATAGCTAATGTATATAGGAAAGTCCATTTTGTTTAGAAACCAAACACATGAACTTTCACAGTGTTGGAAGGAAATAAAAAATAGACTGAATGCTTAACAGAGGTATAATGTTACTTACTCCACAGCTATTTGTGAACATTACACATTATTTTTCTATCTCCTATCTGCTTGAAAAAAATATGCCTGGTTTTGCCATACCTTATTTAGTCTTTTACCATGTCATGACTAATTCATTGCATCCTACATAGGAATATATATAAATGTGGCCTAATTCAACCATCAGCTCTGGAGTTGGTAGCTATGTTGGGTTTTTTTCTTTTACAGGAAGCCAAAGGATTCTGAGAGCTTGAAAGCAACCTCCATTACGTATGCTCCAATCTACTTGAATTCAACGACCCTTTGAGCATGTGGATCAGATCCAGCTACTGGGTCATATTATACTATTGACTTGTAAGCAGTTGTCTCCATTGTCTTAACTGGAGAGTTCTGATTCAAAATTGATGCAACAGTGTGGCCCATTGCCCTCAGTCTGCATGTGCCACTATTCACATTAAATTTGGAACTGTTATAGCCATTCATACTCTATAACCATTGAGTTAATTGCAGCTGTAATTGCAGTACATCCTTTCAAGGATAACATCAACACCAACAAATGGATACAGAGGCCATTCCTGTTATTAGTGATAGTGAAAACGGATGGCATGAGCCATATTCACTTCCTGCTTCTAACCTTATTCTTATACCAATCTGAAAAAGGTCTTTGACTGAAGCACCCCCATGAGGACTGAACAGGGTTGTCTGCTTATAAAAGTAAAGAACTGACTTGTTAATCTCTGCTGGTGTTCATATGATCTAAGAAGTGGAAATTGCCTTGCCTGATGAGAGATGAGAATATATGTAAAAATAACTGAATGACACTGGTACATTTGTTAATGTACATTCATGATTTGTCAACTATGTCCCCCAGTTGCGCCCCCTGTCCCCTGCCACCTCATCTCTGTCTTAGCTACAGTGCCGTTCTATTCACTATGAAAAGTATGTTCCAAAGAATAATCATTGTCCTACTACCAACTCTCCTTCCAACCATCATCCTACATGTTCTAAAGTGCATTGCTCAATGGCCTTCTTTTGCATAACTTCAACAGTGGTATAACGTTATGCGGCCCTTAAATGCTAATTGTTACAAACTGACATCAAATCAAACTGTTGTCCTGGATTATTTAGCACCTAATGCACATAAAAATTTAGCTCCTGAATAAGAACCATGACGATATTCTTTGCAGTTGGCAAGGGTATCAGCATAACTGTGGGAAAAAGAAATGGCCAGGGAGTTTGTTTATACCTTTGTAAATTATAACAAGGTGTACCAGATATAAACAAAAAGTAAGGAATAATTTCTGAAGCCAGATTTCAGAGAACAGAACATTATTGATCTGCGTAGCTAGAATTTTGTTCTAAGATAGCCAGACACATGGAGAAAGAAGTACTACCTACAATCAGATCTGCCACTGCCATATGCTTAGAAAATAAATGGTAAATAAAATGCATAAAATTTGTGTATGTGACATCATAAAAAAATCATGCTTTCTTATGCATATCTTTAAAAAGTATGATTTGGATCCACCATAATACGGTAGTAGTTGGCAACAAGAAAGAAGTATTTCATTGAGTTGAATTGCCATACTATGGAAGGGCGTAGAGACAGTTTGGTATACGCATATTTAAATTCAGCTCCTAACGTTCTGTGAATTATACATCTGCATTTTCTCATGCCAGTGTATTGATTTTAAGTACATATATTTCTCGAAGTAGCATATTAAAACCTGATATTCATCCTGAGAGTACAAGAATGGAGATGCATAATCTGATGCTACATGAGAAGTTAATGAGGAAATGCATCATATAATGAGTCTTTACATGAAAGCAAACTCTCCTTAGGATCCTCATAAATTAAGATATTTGTTTTGAACAGATTATATTCAAAATTTTTTTCTCTTTTTTAAAAAAAGCAATGCCTTCTTACAGTACCTCTATTATGCCAAAAGAGGGCACCTGAAGCTCTTAGTATGAAGGCCACAGCATAACCAAATTTATGAGTACTCAGATTACTTTTTCAACAATGCTTCGGAAACATTCTCCCACTTTATGCCACACTAAACAGAAATGCAGATTCTGTCCCTAGACAATGGGCTTTTACTGACAAATGACTGTATAGATACTTTTAGGGGGAAATTACATGACTATGACATTGTTCTGAAGGATAAACAGATTATTCACAAATTTGTAGATTACAGGGCTGGATAGGACCATTGTGATTATCTCATCTGACCTCCTGTGTAACACAAGCCATAATACTGCTTTAAATTAATTTCTGGTTGAACTAGAACACCTTTTTAGATACAAAATTACTGTATTTTGATTTCAGAATGTCTGGGGAATGTCCACTTCCCTTGGCTAGTTGCTCAAATGGTTAATTATCCTCACTGTTAAAAATGCACACTTTTTGCCAGTCTGAATTTGTATAGTTCTAATTCCAGCCACTGAATCTTGTTGTATCTTCAGTTCCTACCTTGTAGAACTCTCTTATTATCATATTTCTGTTCCTGTTACAGAAGGCACTATATATTACCAGAATTCAAGAAGTAGCTTTAAAATTGAAATTACAATAATAACCACATTTCTTTTTTTCTTTTGTTTGAATTTTCTGTTTTATGGGTAATATAATCTTCCTTCTTATCAGTCTAAAATTTCTCAGTGTTTAAAGTCACCTATTACTTAAGTCACTACAATCAAATGTTACACCTAGACTCCATCAATTACACCTATATCAATAGAGTTTTAGAGTGACAGAGCAGTGTTTGGTGCCTCGATCTCAGTAACAAGTGGCTGTATTCCCACACACAACACTCATTTCCAAAGCAGCTCTTTGAAAATGCATCTCTTATCAAACAGCAGTTGCATTGATTTGGAGGCCAGGTTGTGAAGAATTTTAACTGCTCATTTTTGAGCTCCACTTGCTAGGCCTGATTTTGATCTTAGTTACTGGTTTGGTACTGAAGTCACTTCATTAACTTTCAGGGACTTATTGCTGATATACATAGATGTGAGTCAGATCAAAATCACATACACTATAAGGACTTCATTCTGCAAGACACAGAGATCTTTCGTGAAGGCCTAAATGCTCACAGTGGTCTAATGGATAAAACACTGAATGTGGGCACCTGGGTTCAATTCCTGGCATTGCTTCTGGCCTGCTGAAAGAGTGTAAGCAAGCTATTTCACCATCCGGTGCCTCAGTCTCACCAATTGTTAAATGGAAAAAAATTATACTGACCTCCTTTGTCAAGCACTTTGACAAAGGTGAAAAGTGCTATATAAGTGCTACATAAGGATTATTATAAAGGGAGCTAATAGTCCTCTGAATTTATCAGCAGTTCTCAGTATTTTGCAGGATTAGTCATCAACCTGAGAAGTAAGCAAGAATATATGTAGCCTTGTAAGAATTACAGAAATGTTTCTCTTTTCCTTCCCCTCCCCCCTCCCTTTTTAGGAGAGGAAATGTGTTAATGAGTTAAGTATTCCATTTATATGCACATTCACTACATTTAGGTAATTGTAGACAGCAAAATAGTACCATTCCTCACAAAGGACTTGATTCCTGACAGCTGATAAGGATATACACCTGAAAAAGGAGCTTCCTTGAACTGGGGCCCATGAGGAATGCCACATACTTGCAGAAACGTTATTCTCACTATTTTTTTATGGAGTTTAGTCTCTAGTTGTCTATGTGTAGACCTGTTTCATTTTTACCCACTGAAATGAAAACCTGAATAACAAAAACTTTCAGACAGAATCATTTTGCTTAAAATTCAGTGGTTTTATTATGAAACATTGCATAAGGGTGTCTTGCACTAGTCCTGCAAGTATTTGTATTTGGTTTTCAACTGAGATCCTCAGTTATGGGAACAAATCTTTCCATAACAGATATCTCTGCTTCTATGCATTTCCTACTCACTCTTGTTTTGTGACAGGGAGCATACTTCAGGAGAATGGAATCCTTGTTAAAGAGGTTACTCATCCCAGGCATATTTGTTCCAACAGCAAAAATGTTAAGCATATTTTGCTCCAGATAAAGCAAGAAAACCATTTGGCCTTCATATATTTTTGTCAAAATTAAGTAGAAAAGAAGCAAAATAAATATGGAGCTGTAGCTTTGTTTTCCTTTCAATCTATCACAGTTCTATTCCTAGACTGGCTTCATCTACACGTGTGAGAAAAGAGTCTTCCAGTTGTACAGATATGAAGTATAATCTATGTTAAGTGATTGAGCATTTCTCTGTGTTCTTTAGTGTTGAATTAGAGCAAATGTACTGTCTGATAATAAGGGCTGCAGGCTAAAGCAGTTGATTCACACATTGAAGGGAAAAGTGGTAGAAACACAACAGTAATGTTCCCCCAAAGGAACTATATTTAGAGTTATAGTTTTTTCCCCTCTTAGAACATGAAGCTGGAGTTGTTAAGTACCATAAGAGAGGTAAAGATGAAAAGTGTGGAGGATATCTGAATAGGAAAGAGGATTAGGAGAATGATTATTTATTATATTTTGAAATTTCTCACGGTTTTTCACTTTTTATCATGTTTTGGACCACAAGGGGCATCTGCTGGACTCTGCTATATGGATCTTGTGTTATTTAGAAAAATCAGTCAATATTGTATTATGGTATTTCCTGAGGTTACAGTGGGAGTACCCTGCTTTCTCTTTTTGGCTCAGTTGGATTAAACAGCTCTGTTATTCAGTGAATAAAGTTTGGGTGAAAGAAAGTGTTAGGCAGGAATGAAGGAACAATGAGATAAAGGATAAAATATCTTGCTATTGCTTACCAACTCCAGTTTTATGAAACATCCTTTATGTATTTGCTCTTTGTGCCAATGTCCTTTTGTATGCCAACTGAATGTTATACACATAGTGTATATATTCTCAAAAGCCTGCTATAGAGTAGGCTCAAACCTTGACCTTCTCATATTTCACTGTCCTGAATAAAATAGCATTCTTATTCAAATTACCTGAAATCCAGATTAGTGTGCACGTCTTGGTATGTATACAGACCTAAATGAGGAAGAACAGAGGGAGGAGTGTAGGAGGGCTGCGGGGAATGTGTGCCTTTCAGCAGTGCCAGGGACTGCATATATAGTGGTGCAACATGCTCAAACATATGGGCCTACATTTTAAAGATTTTGCATGCATCAAATTTTAGGTGCCCAAGCTGAGACTTCTTAAAGAGCAGCACTCCACAGCCAGCCTCTGAAAATCAAGTTCCGTTGAGGCATCTGAAGTTAGGCATCTAAAAAGAGAAATTCACAAGCTATGAAGATAGATGTAAATAATGATGGCTAACCCTCAGAAGGTTTGGAGCTGATTCTATCTGGAGGCTGAAGAGAATGATCCTGTGCTGCCAATGGACTGATTTAATCAGTGATTCTCATTTATGGTGCCATAGCATCCTGGGGTGCTGTGAGATCCTTTTAAGGATGCCATGCAATATTAGCATTGTTGTTAAGGTGCAAACGCCTATGCATGATTCACAAGACAAAGCCAAAATTTTAAAGTACAATGCATAGGGTGCTTGTACACATGACCGGGTTTAGTCCTCAGGACTTTATTCTATTGAAAACCTGGGAGGTTCCAGTGCTTTTCCATGCCTACCTGGGCTTCCTGAGTTATTAATCGAAACACAGCATTTTAATTTTTTTGTCATGTTATGGTGAGGGACCAGCTCCTTTTTTTGGTTTTGTCAGAGGCAGAGCCTGCCTATGGCCAGGGGGCCAGCTGCCAGTAGGCTGAGGAGCCCCTGAGCTGTGCAGGGCCCCAGTACTTCCCTGAAGGGTGACAGTGCCCCCTGGGGCTGCTCAAGTGGGCTGCTAGTAGCTGGGTGCTGCTCCAGCTCAGGTGTAGCACCTGGCCTGATCCAACTGTTCTCTGAGCCTGTCCATGGTGGGCTTCCAGCGGGCAAGCTCAGGGAACAGTTGGATCAGGCTGCCAGCAGCCTGCCCTGTCAGCCACAAGACACACTGGTGCCATGAAGGGAAGGACCAGACCCCCCCCCACAGCTCAGGGGCTGCTTGGGCTGCTGGCAGCTCACCTGCCCCAGCTGCAGGAGAGGCGGGAAGGCTCCATCAAAGAAAGGATTGGAACTCTCAATGCTTCTGCCTTCAGCAGGTTCCTGCAGCTGGCAAGATGGCTGGGGCCACCTGGGCATGGGCTGGCTTGCCCCTGAGGCAGTATGGGAAGGCAGCAGGAGGACAGCTGGGTTTGCTGGTGGCTGGAGAAGAAGGTAGGGATGGTGCATGGGTCACTGGAAGCCCAGGTGCGCTTGTGGAAGCAGTGGATCAGGCACCTCTCAGGCTTCCAGTACCCTGTGCACCATCCCTGCCACTTTTTCTGGCCACCAACAAACCCAGCCACTCTTCTGTGGGGCCTGCCTGCCTCTCCATCTGCATGTAGTTTAGTTTGCAATTATGCAAACTCATTGAAAACCCCTAAAGCTCTTGTATATGTACAGTGTGACGCCACTAAGCCACATAAAGTGACATTTTTGTCACATGTACAAGTGCCAATAGTGTCAAAAGCATTCAACCTGTTGTGGTCTAAGTTCTTTGCAAGAATTCTGATTCTATTATTTTTCCATAGTCTTTGTAAGAGGCAAGGGTTTTTGTGGGTGATATCTTTTACTGGACCAACTGTATAGTTGGCAGGGATGTGAACAATCTTTTGGCTATGAAGTATGCTTAATAGGGCTTTGGAATTTTACTTTGCCAATTTTAAAAAGTTGTAATAAAAAGCTCAAGATGGAAATACTTTCCTGTGGGGCATGATGCATTCTAATCAATCCAGCCATATAAATCCCATTTTGATATACTACAATGCAGTATCGGGAGAAAATCTTATCAGATCCTATGAACAACAAGTACAAGTACTGACCTCATTAGAATGCACGTCCATATTGGCTCAAGTTAAACAAACTACTGGTTTAGATTTTTCTACAGTAATGTGTGAAAGTAACGGGTGTGCTGTTTACAGGTCATTGGGAAGTGGAACCAGGCCTCCATTATTTCTTTTAGAAAGAGGAGATATAGTCAGCACCACACTCCAGCTGCCTCCACATCCAGGTACCTCCTCGTAACTATTTGCTAGGAGCTTAGGTAGGCCGAGGGCCACACTGAAAATGAAAACAGTGAATGGAAACTCACTATCCTCACCTGGGATTGAACCCAGGCTCTTCCAGTCTATAGACAGTTGCCCTGAGCTACAGAACTCCCATACAATGATGTGTATTCAGTATAAACATAGTATAAACTCATTATGAAAAATAAAATGACAAAGGATAGCTGCACAGTAACAATGGCCCCACAGCGACATGTGTAGATATGCCCAATATGTTGTACACCATGTGTGATTATTCTGGTGTATTTTAAATACATTTAATTTTAATGGTTTTTAAAGGGGAGATACTGTAGCTCAGCATCTCAGAAAGTCAAATCAACCTATCACCATTTTCTTTTTACAGATGAAAAGAAATTTCCAGATGATGAAAGGAAATTCTCAGAGTTAAAGCTATTGTGCCATGAATACTCTGGCAACAACATCCCATCTCAAATAACACATGGAGGCATAAACAAAAATTGTTCAAACTTTCAGTGATGTGCAAAATATTTTCCAATTCCATATATAACTTCTTGGCATCTAAAGAACTTCCTTTGCACTACAGCTGTTATGAGAAGTGCCAATTCCATCTTTTTTTAAAATCACTTCATTTTCAAATAGACCAAAAGTAAGATATTTCCCCCCTTTACCCCTGCTACAGACCCTCAAGCTTAACATTAGAAGAAGTTTTGTGACAGTCTAGTAAACCATTAATGAGATTTCTTTTTGTGACAGACAAATGTAAATGTATCCCTCTAATCCTATCCTTTCAGGTCTTTGTCTGCAGATGAATGTTAATAATTAGTAGCTGCATGTCCCCCCCACTCTGTATAAAATTGTATTCTTCATAAATTCATCACTTTTTTTTTGTTTTCTCAAAGTACCAGCAGCCCTGACAGCCTCCCTTTGTTCTTATGTTTATAAATAATTTATAATGTAGAAATATCGCTTCTTAGTCTTAAAAAATAAACTAATGGGTGAACATAACATACTGCCAGGAGCAGATCTACCACACATTAAAAAAAAAAGAGAACTCCACGCATAACAAAGGGAGAAAGAAGGAACATCACATGGAAATCTGTTTATCTAAGGGAACACCAATTTTTGTTTGCAGTTGTTCAATGCAACTGAGTTACTCTCAGCTTATGCTCCATTTCAGTTTCTTTTCCAAAAAACACACATTGACTTGCTTCATAAAAGTAGCCTTATACACTATAGTAAAGATTCAGTTATACCAGTGTAAATGTGCTTACACTGCATTAGGTTACTTACATATAGGAGGGAAAATGGGTTACATGCTTAGCTGGTATTTACACTGGTTTCTATTTTACATTGTCACTGAAAGAAAAATCACTCCTGTACATTTAAACTGATTCAGAAACTGCATGTAGAACAACTACCAGTGACTTTTAGGTTTTGTATAGGAGTGCCACGACTCTACTGTAAACATTTTATACACTGCCTATACTGAACATTAATGGTTATAACCACAAAACATATGCAGTTCTCAAACATCAGATTTCATGCATCCAATCCAAATACTGCAGCACAGAAGTACAATATGGGCACTTGTTCATGAAAAGCTTAATGCGCAGTAGCTTAATAACACTGCACAGTGGCATGCTGTGCAAAAACTGTGTTACTATAGCTCCTATGCAGTAAGCACTGCTAAAAATCTACGCCCTGGTGCTACTGTGCAGTAACCGCACTTAGTTACTACTTCGTTAAGCAAGTCCTAAACTAAATGCATGTTAGCCACTGCACATTAATGAATGTGTAGACACACCTATATATGTTTGCCATCTACTGAACAATAATGAGCAACTTATTTTCTTAGTCTTTGTATGGCTTCCTTATTTCTATTCTATGTAGTCACCAGTAGGGGTAAGAACCATTTATATGACTAGAATTATTTTTAGTTAAGGTGAATGTAACTTAATTCTGTATCATGCTGTCTCATGTAAGATCTATAGTCAAAGCTTTATTTTGCTGCAGGTTAGCACATGTCAAGAGAAATGGCTTAAAAGTCATTGTCTAATATACTGGAAATATATTCAGGTTTTAGATAAATAACACTCTGAACAATGTTAATGCTGCCTGGCATGTAATTAAGATAGGAATCTGAACACTTCCTTACATCAGCTGTTAGGATTTTGCACCGAAGCAGAAATAGCATTTTATCTTCCATCTGAAAATGGGACAGAGCAGTGACATGAGTGATTTGCTGACTTACCACCAAACTAGTATATGGTAATGTCATTGAAAATAGGGTAACTGTCCAGCCACTCACAGTGAGGCTTTCTCTGTTCTATGATAAGTGAGTAAATGATTTGGCAATGCTTTATTTTACAGGATGTAAATGTAGTTTTTTTGATAATATTTTGATAGAATTTCTTATCAAATATTATTATTGATTTTATACACAAACATTTACAGACTAAAACAATATTCACCCGCTCTTGAAATGTGAGATCCAATCTAGAAGTAGCTATTAGCAACTATAATGGAACCAGTAACATGACACAATTTAAGGATTGGCAGTGAGTGGAAAAAATACCTTAATCCAATATGGTAAAGGGGAATTTTAGTGAATGTAAATAAATGGTAGAAATCGGCATGACCTGTAATTTTCCTCTAGATCCATACTCTACCCAAGTGATGAAATATTCAGAACCAAATTATTTTGGTTTGGAAAGAAGCATTCCAGCTTGGCCAGTATCCCTTTGTAAATTATTCATATTAATTTTGACTGATTTCTGACTTTTGAAGGTGGAATTTCAACCAGAAAAAAACATGACTGCAAAATCTATCTAAATCACTAGTAGAGGTGCTTTCTGAATCAATGAATGAGGATGCTGCTTCAGCAGCTTGGGAAAGGTAAATAAAATAGGCTTGTTTCATCCTGAACCTCAGACTGATTCTTAAAAACCCCAAAACTGTATTCTTTCTAGGCTGGAGAAGCATGGGTAAATCCTCAGTCTCCTTGCTTTGGCTACCCTTAACACCCCAGAACATGACTTGAACTTTTGTTGCAGTCCATTTTGAACTTGCACATACATCTGAGCTCAAACTTTTTGACAACCATACAAAACACAGTTGTTACAATACAGCAAAATAGTTTTGCACTACAGTTCTGTTTAGGTGACTCCCGCTCTCCAGTTTTGCTTTGAGTTGCACAAATTACAGGTATGTGCCTTTCTTTTTATAAAGCTTCTTTTAACCTATTCTGATTTAAGGCTGCATTCCTGTGGGGCCCCTTCCCCCAACCTTATTATATTATATTGGTTATAACTAAAACTGGTTTCAATAAAAATCCATCGCTTGATCCTGCTAAACTAGTGGAGGATGGAAGACAGAGCTCAGAACCCAAATTTGGATCCAGATCTGAATTTTTGTCAGGTCTCAATAATGGATGAAACCAAAACTCAAGTTTTAATTATGCCTGAACTTTGGATCCAAAATTACATCATTCAGGAGCTTCACTAGTTATAACAATGACTCTTCATAATTCCCAAACTGTCTGGTTCCCTGGTGTTATTAAGAAAATACAGTATACAAGACTTTTAAGCTCTAGTCTAAACCATACAGCATGATCATTTGATAGCAGGAGGTGTCAGATGAAGACAAAGACACATGGATAGAACTGAGTTGAGGCGCGTCATAAGAAAATAAGGGTGGTGTGATCACAGTACTTACAGTGCATGCCGTAGCTGTACAATTCTACATGGCAGCTTCCATCATATATTTCACATGAAGAAAAAGATTCCAAGTAAATGATGGGTGAATACAGAATAAATTGTAGTGTATGACAAGACACTTTCTCTTTGTTTAATATATAAATCAGGAGCACTTATGAACTGATATTAATTAAAATAATGTATTTGCTTTTTTACGACAGTTATGTCAGCCTCATTAAAAACTGAGTGCTAAATCTTCATTAGATTTTCAATATTAAAACACTTCCTTGAAATATGAATTAACATTTAAGTTGTTATTAGTCATATTAACAGAAAGGGGAAAAACAGGTATAAACACTTGGCCTAAATAAATTAATAGGAATTTTCCTATTGATTTCATTAGAAGCAGGAATTCAACCTATGTATTTAGCTCTAACTCAAAGCAGTATCTTCATACAGAATACGAAGATTATGCTGAAGTATTGCCATGATTATTTTCCAGTGTTGTATGACCCTGGCTACAATTTTCAAAGTCACCTAACTGAATTAGGAACCTAACCCTTATTGAAAGTTAGACTTAGAGTTCTAAGAAAATTAGGTTCTTTTAACTAGAGAAATTGTATTCCACGTGAAATCAAAATGTGACTGCCACTAGATGTATTCTATATCCGACTGATTCATTTACTAAAAATAATGAGAAACTAAACAACTAGGACATATGTGAATCAAAGTCAAGTCAAAGGTCTTCCCAAGTCTAATAGCCCATTAAGCTACTGTGGTTAAAGCAGACTATAGAATTCAAATCAAACCAGTTATTTGCACTACCAGTGATTGGAATCTGGCTTGGAGTAAATTATTAGGTACAACTTGTCTAGTTAGGATCACACAGGACGAAGATGTAAAAGACAGTTCGTTCCAGTTCCATATTGTGAGTCTTGCTCAGTCTCAGCGCTTATAACTATCCAAATAAGTGGTACAGGGGGGAAGGAGAGAAACCTAGCAGCAAGTACTAAATTGCAGCAAAATACTCTATTTTGTGTATTCAGTCACAGTTATAGTCAACAATCTCCTCCTCTGAGTTTAGAATCAGAACTAATATCCCTGGAATGGACTGAACTGTATTCAACCATATCCAAAACACTGTTTTAATTTAATTGTCTTCTCTCAGATGCATTGTCTTAGCCAAGAAAGTTTATAAATACATCTATATTTAGAAAAAAAGAAAGTAGATCTTACAATCATGTATGATCTGACTGTATCCTCTTTGGAAATGGAAACATCTGATTTTCTCATCTCTGTGTTTATGCATTAAAAAACCACAAGGTGGTGGTATGGTGTCATTTTTTTAAAAACAACAACAACAAAAAAAAGAGGTTTTGTTTAATGAGCTTGAACTCACAAGCCTGCTCATCTAGTGAACTGTGACTTTTCAAATACCAACCTATTAATGTCAAAGGCAATACTGAAGGGAACAGTTCTGTTTGATTTAAAAAATACAGACAATGTGAAGTCCACTATGCTCTAATATCTATCACCTATGGGGCTCCATTCATGCCTAATGCTTTATTCAAGCTAAGACCTAGTTTTTATATATCAGATTAATACATATCTACAGCTTTGCACCTTTCTATTTTGATTTTTTTATTATCAGGGCTTGCCGGGGCCATTTTCATTCCCTTACTATAGCATCTGCAAGCAGGTGGATTAGAGATAACTCTCATTGTGCTTTGTTTTCTCCTGACACTGTCATTAATCATTCCTTAAGCCACACTTCAACTTATAGTAATCAGGACTGGCTGTTCCCGAGCTGCACAAGAATTGCCTTTCACAATGTA
Source organism: Caiman crocodilus (assembly GCA_030014935.1). Lineage (NCBI taxonomy): Eukaryota > Metazoa > Chordata > Crocodylia > Alligatoridae > Caiman > Caiman crocodilus. The sequence continues at coordinate 55,984,541 of JAGPOW010000304.1, read as the reverse complement.
ATGTGAAATTGGAAGCGAATGGCTGAAGCCAGACGCTTCTTCTGCATTCCCCATCTATCTCATCATTTAGGTATTTATCCATCTCAGACTTGTACAGGGAGCATCTCTCTCCTTCCCATGAGGACACAGATTGCAACAGAGGATCAGATTTGTTACCCAGGCTTTGGGCTTTGATTGTCCTCTTATAAGTTCGGGATTAAAGTGAAATTTCCCACAGGGCTATGCAGGATTTGCTAGCATTTAACTGTTTAACCTGGCTGTTTGTGAATGAGAATCCTGTGGTCAACTATTCCATAGAGAATATTATGGCAAGGCAGCTCTGAATGGCAGACATTTTGGTAAATTCCTGTAAAGACTGGTACAGTTGATTCCAATTAAGTTCAGACCTGATAACAATTGTTTTCTTGTACATGATGAACAGTAATCTTATGATAAAAAACGATTGTCTAAGTATTCCCTTGTGAAATATAGATGTCAGTTTTAGAATAAATGCAGACCTTCAAAAAGTTATACTCCTCTGTTTATGCTTTTACAATCACTGTGCATTAATTTTTCTTGAATTAGGTCATATCTTCCTCTGTAGACAAGAGTTGTATTCTCTAATCTTCTAGCCAATTTTAGGAGTAAGTATTAGCTAACCACATTAATAGTAGTATGGTACTTGAATGGACAAAAATTAAACAAGCTACAGTTGATATATTAATATAAGGTAAACATGAAGTTCTGGAAAGCATGCTATTAAATGTAGCCAAAACAGATGTATTTTTCCCGGTGGTTCAGTGAGACTCTTATAGAAAGAAAAATAGCTATATAACATGCTGTTCTTTGCAAAACTGAAAGCAAGATGGAAAAATTTTAGTCCATATTACCTGTCTTTTAGTTTTAGATTTGGAACCATTTAAGGGAAAAGATTTTAAAACAAGTCAAAAATCATTTTGTTATCTAGTTTAAAGGGATTGTATGCTTAACCACTGTATATATATTCTATTTAATGTGGATGTGTTTTTAAAATGCCTAGGAGGATAGTGCTCATTTCATGTGCTTCTCCATGAGAGACATAACACCCAAGCAACTGAAGTACATAATTTAACAAAACATTTTAGCATACAGTGAAATCCATTCCCTTGGAAGGAATGGACTGAATCATTAAAACTCCACTCTAACCCCTCTCTCCCTAAGAAATTTTTCCATCTTATTGAAAAGTGTATTTTTAAATTTTTTCTTTGTTGGTTAAAAATGTGCAACCTTTCCAAAATCAGCTTTCATGAGATTTATTGTGAGGCAAAAAGAAAATCAAAAAGATTTTTATTTACCATTTAGGAATAAAGAATCTTAAGGACCTCTGGGAAAGACTCCCACATACTGCCAATTACAAATCTATATAACAGAGACTGCAAGTAACCTATAGACAAATATATTCGTTTTATATTTTCTTCAGCTATCTTACATTAAGAACCTGCAGTTATGACATTGATCTTGTGCTAACCTAGATTTCAGTGAAACAGGAAACAGTGCTCAGTTGTGTAATTGTACCTGTGAAAGCATCACAGGCTGTGTGCAAATTACTAAATATCTTTAACATCATTTGAGTATTCATTTAATGATATGAGAGAAATACTAAAAGGCAGGAGCATTCCTTTCTATTTATGTGAAATATCCTCTAGATTCACATGAGTAATTTTCAGCTGTGTATAATGCTTCTGAAGTAACCTCTTCATTTCCATTGTTTTAGTGTGAAATCATTTCCTCAGGAGATAATTAGAGTTGCTCCATTTATTACATTAAATGATTAGCATGCACTTGAAATGATTCAGTATATTTTCCTTTATTGCTGATGACTCTTAAATATGGGTCTACATTCCTAATGGAGAAATTAAGGTTGTCTTGGCTCTTTGCTGCTGTTTCTGTAGCAAAACAAGGGAGACTTTCTTTTCCAAACATAGGCCAGGTGTGTTGTGTATGATATCCTTTGACTGAAGAGCTCCCATTCATATAAATATCACACCTCGTCCAACAAAGAGACCTGTAACACTGTATGAAAGTGAAACAAGGCCTTAAATGATAATACTGTATCTGCTATTACTCATCTTGTGTGGGTAATATGTAGCTAACCATGAGCAGTTTAAGATTACAATTCTAAAACGAGTCTCAGTGGAAAAGAATCTGTATTATCAGAACAACTTGCAATCACTTTCAAAGGTTATAAAAATTATATATTACAATTTGCACACACACATTTTATTATATTAACATAAAAAACCCTAAAAATAGAATTATGTAGATTTAAGAGATGTTATTCTTTGGTAAGTAGAAGCTATTATCTATAAGTCTATGGAATTAAATAACTATGGGATAAATGCACACATCTATTAGCTGCTAACCTGGAAAATGATCCTAACATCCACTTGGGGCAATAATTTTAAACTTATTTGCCTATCTCAAACTACTAAACACTGGTTATAGGCTCTGAAACTGTGACTGAGGTGCCTGATTTTGGCTTGATCTTGCACTACTAGGGCTATATCATTGACTTCAATGGTGATGGTGTGTTAAGAACTCTCAATAGGATTTAAAAATGATTAGCCTTTCCTTCTCCAATTCAGCACTGAGGGTCCTAGGAGAGGTATTTAATTGGGTATGAAAGTTTGGCCCTTAAGATTTTAGTAACTTATAATATTCCTATGGAATCTAACTAAATTAGTATGTGTGAAACAAATGTCTTTATTAAAAGATATATTCCTTGATGACTGATATGATTAGTACTCCTAACTCCATATGTGTTAGGCTTCATTAAAGCCCAAAGCCCTGACCCTCTACTCATTATATACCAAGTCTTATTTACATTTAAGCAAATTTTACAGCTTTTAATGACAATAATTATACTCTTTTCAATCTCTCATTCAGTTTGAGGAGTAGTTTTACTTCTCTAAAATATATCTATTGATAATCTAAAGAATAAATGCTGTGTGCCATCAGGGAAGCAGAAAAATGTTAATTTTTGTCAATGAAGGAGCACCATATATATTCCAAAACAAATACCAATAAGAATATAGAATAAGAAAGAGAAGAGGTAATGAAAATAGTATTGTAGGAAAAAATCATTTTGGGAAGAATACAATATATTTTACTAGCTTTGCTTTGGATGAGAAAATCTATATTCAGAATAAAACTCACATTATTAGAAACAGCCAACACTTCTCTGTTATTCTCTTACCTACTAGTAAAAGTGTGGAAAGTTCACGTTTCTACTGAATTCTTTCACTTTGTATTCTTCTATATACATCTTTGGAGGTCTAGAATGAATGAGTTTAAATAAAAGAAATGTTTCCCTATCAGTCAGTGTGTACCACATGCATTAATGTTGATAGGAAATGTGTACGCTTTGATCCACTGGATCTCACTACCTCCAGGTCAACATATAATGCACACACGTTTATTCCAGTTTTATGAAATACCTCTTGGCATTGTCTTAGTTATTTAACTTACCAGTAGGGAACCTGGCCTAGTTATTTTTCTCATGGAAGTTGACATTTTCCATTTTGTTCCATAGCTGACACTCATGTTGATGATACTGAGTCAGATTCCGCCCTTATGCCTTGGAGTGCCATTAACTGCAACTGGATTATCTTTTATCTTAATTTCAAAGTCTCAGGAAATATTTCACCCAGCTCTTCAGTCCTTACTAGGGCAAAACTTCTACTGATGCCAATAGGAGCTTTGATTTCAGCTGGATTATCCCCAAGTAAAGAACACAGGATTCTGCCCCTTGGGCCATAATACAGGAAACAATCCCTATTCAACAAAACATTTAAGCACATGTGTAAGTCCCATCACTGAAAAGGAATGGACTTAACCAGGTACATTAATACTTTGCTGAACTGGGACCCTAATCACTGTTCCTTCTTGTACTGAATTAAATGACAATATTTCCTATAACTTCAGTGATGCTGGATCAGGACCATGGACCATCATGAGGATAGGGTTCAAACCTCATTTGCTTAATTCACAGCAAGTGGTCCCATTTACTAGCCCTGTGACTAGACACCATATTTTCTGTAGATACATTTATCTTTAAAAACTTCCTTGAGCAATATAAAAGCGCACCATTAAATAATAGCACTACTATAGGCATATTATACTAAAAGTGCCATAATGTTGTTTGTATATGACAGGCATTTTCTGTATAAGAATGCTGAAATTCTACACTGATGTCATTAAAGCATAAATGACACACTACCAAAAGATGGAGGTACTAATGTATGGGGGTTTAAAACTACACTTCTTTCTAAGTTTTAGAATATTTTTAATAGATTCAAGGCATATTTTTTAAATAGATGAAGTTATAACAATACTAATAGTAGTGGCGTGAAAGGTTACAATGGCTGAGCACCATCCCTCTCAAACATTTATTCCATTTAAGTAAAAATACCTGATAGAGAGCATTTCTATTATTCACAAGAAATCATGCAATATAATGGTTCCTAGCACTCCTTTTGTAATAGCTTATTTAAATACTTGGGGCTGCAATTCAGATTCCCACTTTGTTCAGACTTCACAGAAATACTTCTTACAATTGATCACACTTTTATTCTTTATTGTATTCTAAATAGCCTTTGATTTCTTAGAACACCAAGACTAAAAATTAGGTTTGCAGTAGTGAAAAGTAAAGTACTTAGAAAAAAACCCCATATACTTTTTTTCACAATTGAGGAACAGAAACTACAAAATTGAAGAAAAAGTCTACATTACAAATCATTTTATTTAGTGAACTGCTTTAAAGAAATACTTCTGGAATTTAAGTGGAGCAAAATGGTGTTTCTTCTCCCTAAAATCTCCAGTGACCTGATAGTATATGGAATGCTGAGGTCATATTATTCTTTTTTTTACAACATTTTCAAGATGTGTCCTACAGAACTGCTATCTCAGACCACAGATATTCATATAAAATTAAGAACTCCAGTCAAATAGGAGATCTTAAAAATTCACTGAGCATCCTATTTGATTTTGCTTATATATATATTTAAAACATTTATTCAAAGTAGGAATGGTAAATGGCACATCCACAACTTTTCTCAAACTATTTAAAACTGTATCTTTCTCCAAACCCATTAGTGATACATATTTATAATGAGTATACCTACACTGGTGTAAATCAGTGGAGTTCTGTTGAACTCAGTAGAACTGCTGATTTACTTCAAGTGAGTACATAGTCATATATTATTCTTTTTAGATAGAAATGTTGACAGGTATCAGGACTTGATAATAGATGAAGCTTATATGCAAAGAGCAAATACAAGTTCTCCCATATACACAAAACAGTGGTCATATATTTGAATTAGATGTCAAGAAAATTATATTCAGATGCAGAGGGAGCAGAGCAAAGGAATTGAATTAGGATGGACAATCCTTTATCCATCCTGTTTCATAGGTGTTGCAACATATTAGTTAGAACATTAGGTATTCTTGCTTTTATATTATAAAGTTAAAACATAGGGAAAATATGGGGAAAAGCTTGAGAATTGACATGACAGACTAATGGTGTGTGCATTATTGAGATAAACCACTGAAGAATATAAATATATATTTAGGGAACTTTTGAAATACACTGAATATACAAAGACTTTTTGGTGCCTAGTATATAAATATGGACATACACAATGTTTTAAGCAGATATTATTTACCTGATAGACAGTAACAGCTAATATGGATGTAAAGATAGTATTTTCAAAAGGCTCTTTAAAAAAAACCCAGCTAGTTAGACAACACATTAATTTAATATGATAAACTTATTGTATCATTCTGCAGCACAGGACTGACATGCTTTTCACAATTTTCATCTTAATACCATGCCTATTTACATGTTAAATAACCAAATAATTTTAAGCGATTCAATAGGAAAATATTTTAAAGAATGAATGCCAGGAGACATTTGTAAACAGCAGCACAAATTGCTGCTGGGCTATAATCCTGAGTGCCATGTTTCACTCTAGTGTGAATATAGACAAGTGTTAAAAGTCTGAAAAATGGGTTTCTTAATGGAAATACTGCCAGACCTTTAAGTGCAATAGAGCTAGCATGTGCCACTTTAATAGAGATATCATATTTGATCTTCCAGATAACACATAGCTTTCTGATTCTCAATCAGCAGAACTATATTTTCCTGAATCACATATTTAAAAATGTAGAAGGGAACGGTATCCAACAATTTGTAAGCCTTGAAAACTATTCCTTTAAATATTCACAAAAGGAATCCCCAAAGATACGGTAAATGTATAGTTTATTTATTAGACAAACAAAAATAGATTTCACACAGCCATTCAAAATCAGACACCTGCTTTGTTTGAGGCAAGAGGAGACATCTGAGGTCTTGAATCTTACTACAGTTTTTGTGATTTTTCTATACTTTAAGTGCATCAGTAAACTTGTATTTAACCAGATTATTTACAATCAGTTCCTTGTAAGATCACACCTATTGCTCTTGGTTTGGGGGAAGGGAAGGAGACATGTGAAATTGAATACAAATGTGATATTTATTGTTACATTTATCAGGCTGTAACCATACATCAAATGTGATAAATTCACAGGCATAAAATAATACAATCATATCAAGATTGAAAGTTTAATATTAAACAGAGACCCATGAGTTCCTCCCATCCCATCTGTCTCTAGGTCCTCTTAACAAATTCTCTACCTGCTTATTTGAATTATGTCATGCCATTAAATGTATGTGACATTTCTCCCAGAAGTTTGTCTTATCATATGTAAATCTTAAAACAAAACACAACAGTCCAACCCCATTTCTATAGGCAATAATAATAATAATAAAGAAACCACCATTCTTATTGTACTTTTGTTGCTTTTGTGGAAGAAAAATTGTAAGTTTTACAAAGGCAAGAGTTTGGCAGAGGGAAAATAGTGTGTTTTAAATGTTGATATTAATATGAACATTTCAGATGAGTCTTTGAAGTATTTTGATAGTGGGGCTGATTAGTTTACGTTTCACCTGACTGTGTTCAGCTGCTATGCTAAAAATAAATCTAGATTGTACTGTATATTGACCATGTCTGTTTCTAGGTCTTCACCTACACTGGTTGTTCTGGGTATTCAGGCTTTTGTTTTCAGAAGTATAACATTCTTAATGAGAAACAGTTAAAAAAGTCACTGCATCTATAGCTTCATTTTACTGGAAAAAGTGGAGGAACAGTGCTCAACAAGATTACACCATATTTGCTTTTGGTTAACCAAATAACTGTAAATACTAGCTAGAGAAACAGTCTTGAAATTGTACTTACTTTCTTAGACTGAAAAAACGATCCACTTCACTGTATATGTTTTCAAATATACTTTAACTACTTCTTCAGTATATTCCCATATAACATGATTATGCTTCTGTCAAAACCTAAGTGGTGTGGATCAACGGATACAGTAACTTTCTCTAACAAAACCAATTGGGCCAAATTCACCCCTGTTGTAATACCTTGATGCCAATGACTGAAACTGGTCTTACAGAATTGAGACTATTTCTGTGAGTTTTTAGAGTCCAAATTCAAAAAGAAAAGAATAAAAATTTTTAGCCTATCTTAGGGTGATTTTTTTCTTTATCCAGAAAGGCTGCACACAAGGAAAACTGCTAGTTGGGGTCAGCCTGAAATACCAGAGTGCATTATGTTGAAAGCAGTAGTCTATCTTTCCTTTATGCTGGTGTAAATCTGATACAACTCTATCTATATTAGTGGAGTTACATCCAATCTACTTTGCTGTACCTGGCACGAGAATGTAGTCCCTCTTGTAAACAAGGGCTTGAAAATAAAAGATAGCTCTGCAACATCTTTTTGATGACACAGCTTAAATTAATTCATGCCAGCTTATTTTCCACAATGTAAAATAGCAGTAACTCATCTTGAGCGTTGTCAGTAAATTAACAAGTTACTGGGGGGGAAGAAAAAACAAAAACAGGCAATAACAGAACAGTGTCTGATGAGGCTTCTTAGAAAAGAGAAATTGTGGTTGCTTTCTTGACAATTGAGACTGCAGAATCTGGAAAATGATTTTTATATAGATTTTAGAGATTTTCTCCCAATTATGTTTCTTTGTAAGGCATACATTCATAATACTTAAAAGTGGTATCCTTTATTACAACTCTTATTATAGCAAAATCGATGAAAGCCTGAGTGGTGGGTGTATTGTTGTGACACTTAAACTATTTGTAAATATTGTTCACAGCTTTCTTAGCATATTTTAGCAAGGCAACATTTCAGCAAAGTATGATTTATCACACATGATATATCCTATGATTCAAAGCCATTTGCACTGGAAAGAGAAGTCAGTAAAGAAGTCATCTATGCATGTGTCTTGCTTCTAAGTAAAGCCTTTCAGTCTTTGGACATAGGAGGTTTGGGGAGATTACTCTGCGATCATTAAAACTAAGTGGGCAGGAGGCCATTTTTTTACTTTGTTTTACAGTGCCCACTACAATACAGCTAATGCCTTGGTTGGAGATATTTCTCTAAGCTGTGCTTATTAGCCTTGTTCCCCCTTATATTTTATGCTCAAGTAAGCTCCTCTGATTGCGACAGTGGAGCCACAACATCAGAGTGCTTTCATTACCATTTCCAGATATGAAAAGAATGAGCTATTTTAAAGTACTGTTACATTCAGGAGGGGCTTTGTTTTTCCCCATTTAAAATTTATTTAAGAGGACATCTAAGAAGAGCTTGAAATTTTTAAGAAATCCTAGTTTACCTAGGCTAACTTAATATACTTTCTTCCTAGAAGATCACACAATTTTTCTGAACAATAAAACATTTTAGTCATAGGTCTTTGTTTCTAGTAAATTAAAAGGAAAAAAGAAACCTCCAAAATATCTGAGCGCTGTCTCTATTCTCTTCTATTGCTTTCTCAATTTTTTATGTATATAATGAGGTGAAGATTCCACTTATCAGAGCTTTATTTGTACTTCACTTAATATTTAATAGTTGGTCTGACCTAGGTTGATAGATTGCCAATTGGCCATCACTGCAATAAATACAGTGGCCTGCAAGCCCCAAACACTGGTCACGTTTTGTATATAAGTAAACATTTACTCTTATAAAATAACAGCAGATGATACTGAGAGGCTAACCACTGAGAACAGAAGTGAACATAATGCATAAGCATTACACCTTTCAATTGAGATCAGAGCAGAGAGAAATCTGCATTGGAACTCTAGAGCCAACACCCTGACACATTTTAGGGGAGTTCAAACTATAGCTCCAAACCTCAGTTTTGCTAACCACTCCTTCCTTACATGGAAGAAAACAAAAAACCCTAATATGTACAGCCCAAAACTTTGGTCTGTTTGCAGTCCAGAGCTAAATTTTATGATTTAATCCCACTTCCATATCTTCTTCTACAGAATGTTGGGGTTCTTCCCTTCGGGTGATTCTAATAACATTTTCATTGAAATCACAGGCTTTTGTGCCTAATGATGGACAGCAAGATTGGCTCATTGTTAATTGCTGTATTCTTGTCTGCTGACTTTAAGAATCAGTCTTTGCATACTTTAAAGATATAGCACTTTTTTAAAATAAAGAAATAAAGTCAAGATTTAGGTCAGAATTTTTTTAAATTTAAAATCAGCTCTGCAACTTCCCCACTAACGTGAATTTGCAAAGTGTTTTAAATGTTTGATTAACAGAAGATGAAACAAACCAGAGCTGATGAGCAGAGGTATCAGAATCAGCATTAAGTGGGTGAGAGGAATGTAGTTTAGCTCATTATGATGTTAAATTAAGGCCATGTCCTGCTCCTACTGAAGTCAATTAAGTTGTAATCTTTCATCATTGTATCACTTTACAATCACAAAATAGTTTGCACATCTTTCTTCTACTTAAAAAAGGCCTTCTTGAATCATCATAATTATATGGACACAGCACCCAAGACATTACAATTCCTTTCTTCCAATAATAATTTCAAATTTGACAGTCTTCTTGTTTCTAACAGGCATATGAAAACATACAGCAAATACAAAATAACACTTGTGTGCAGGAGCTTGTATGCAACTTATACACCATGTGTGTTAAATTAGGTGACAGGATGGAAGGGAATGACTAAAGCAACTACTGTTCATGGGACCTCAATTTATATCCTCTTTGAAGAACTGGAACACTGCTAAGCTGATTTTTAAATAGTAATCAGCAAACGTACCATAATGAACAAATTACTACTTTTTTAGTCTTTCAGATGATTCCAATTAATTAGTTACAGTATTTGAAAAATCCCCCCTGGAAAAGATTTTCAACTAAATTTTTATTATGGTTTACTAAATTTGGATAAAGTTTCATAGACCAATGATTTACCAGTGGTTCAATTTGCCTCTGAATTTGACAGACCTAAACCAAAGGGTACAGAAGGGGTTCTGCTTTTCAAAAAGTTGCTATAGTTAGCCATCAGCTGAAATGACTGGATTTAAAAGTGGGGACAAATACACCTATAAAGAAATTCTCCTCATAAACACTGCAATAAAGTGATACAAATGTGTCATTTTTTGTGTTAAATAACCTTTTTAAAATTAAATATTTCATAATGGTAGCTTATCAGTGCAATCACATCTCCTTGTGGATGAAATAAGAGAGATCAGCTGTATTCTGAACAGTTTAAACCAAATGCTGTCTCAGATCACCAAGAAGAGTATAAAACAAGTTAATATGTAATATGTGCTTTCTGTGCTGGTATATGTGTGTGCCTGAATGAGGAAGCTGGAGATTATTGAAAAAAAATAGCAGATGGAATTTAAAACATTCTCACCTGAATTCTAAAGTTAAAAAAGATATAGAAGGAACATTATTAGCAGAGGGAAACTTAGATTTTTATAAGCTATAAAAAATAAAGTGTGTGCTATCTTAATTTTCAGCCTAAACTTACAGACATCCTCTACATGGCAACAGTATTAAAGCAAAAAAGGAGGGATACATTTTCCTATTCAATAATAAGCTATGGAAGTTGCATGGGGTAGAGTCTCTAGGAAATCTACTCTTTCTTTGAAAAAATGTCATTGGTGAGATAGGAGATTGGCACCACAATGAGCAAAATATAGTAAGGGCTGATACGGATTGTCAGCTAGAATTTAGTTTAAGACACTGACTTTTGTCTGCATGGTGTCTACCTTCCAAAGAAGATGGAAGATACAAAATTGCAAGTTTCCTCTTTCTGGTTAATGTGGTCTATACAAGTGAATAATGTATAAGATGATGTTCCCTTGATAATGTCACAATTATTCATTGTACAGCCATAAACTCAAATATTCACATTAACAGCTAGGTATTATTTTTCTTCTCTGAAATTAAGTGAGTGGCATCAGTGGTCATAAATGAGAGCATTCATCAAAGGCGTAGGCCATGGCAGAGGATTAAGTGAATGCTGATGAAGTGTCCAGATTCCCATAACTTGGAATGGGGCTGCATTCAGCATTCCTTTATTATCCATCTGCCACATAACAAAAAGTCTCATATATTTAATGCAGGTTTGCCCTAGGCCACGTAATAGGATTAGGAATAATTTCTACAAATTTACAAAAACAAATCACATGGGAAGGCTTAGAATTTGCTAATAATTTCTCCATAGCTGGGAGATCAAAGGGATGTATGAGTCCAGAGCCAGGCGGTAGTTTGACCCTGGCCAAGGTTTTTTAATGAAAGGGTTAATCTTCTCAGGGGTGACCATAGAGGAGCAAATAGTGTGACCAAAGGCAGATTCAGGGCTCCCCAAATAGGAAGAAAATAGTCTGGTTAGTATGACAACAAGAAAACATTTACAGAATAACAGTATGTTTTCTGGTTGGAAAAAAATAAAATAAAACAAAACAAAACAAAAAGAAAGAAAGAAGAAAAGCAAACCTCCATGAAATGTGTTTAAACAAAGGACGGGGACTGCAGAAAATGAACTCACAGAGGGTCCCAAGACATTGCTGCTTCTTTCTGAGTAACAGAAGTTGTGCTGCAAGTCTTGTATCCAAAAGATTCCCTATTGTCATCAGGTAAGATCTGTCTCCTCTAAACATGCATATCACACGCTTGTTTGTTTTTTTTAAAGTGCGTCTATGCAAATGTGCCCTGCTTCACAGGTGAGTTTCTTGTGAAATTAAAACAAGTTTCCCAATGCAGCCTTTTAAGTAATGCCTTTAGCCTGCTGCATCTAATAGCCAAAGACTTTCTCTTCCTTATATATTGAATGCTCTCAAATCAAATAAAAAAGTCACAGAAGAAAAGACAGAAAGAGAAGATGTAAACAAAATGAATATATAGAGTTTTTTTCTCCAGCATCTCCTAATTGTATGTTATGTTTTCATCTTCCTGCTAAGTATTATTTTGGGTCTATTACTTCTATTACTTAATTGCACACATGGCAAGTTAACCACAGCTAGATGCCTGAGACTTTTACTTTACTTTTGCTTCATTAGTGGATTTAATGACATTTGGAAAGTACAGCATATTAAAATAATACCTTTCTTATTTTAATAGCAGTCATGTGATCAGCCTGCCGCTTGGTTTTTGACCTGTTGTTACAAGTCAGAACACAATACTCCATGTCTGTGGTCTTCTTTACCTATCAGGCTACTCATCAAATAGAGGATTAAATATTCTGATTACAAGGAAGGTGCTGAATAATTTAGTACAGCTGCACAAAAGCAGTTGCCAGACATCTGAGCATGGGTAAAGATCCTATTTCTAATGTTCCCTTCATATGAAGTGCATTTTAGACCAAATGTCTAGTTCAAGCTTGAGATTAAGTTTGCATGAACCTATCTGCCTTACCACACACCGTGATAGGAAAAAAAAATATCACAGGCAAACATCTGAAAGGCAGTGCTTCCACCGACAGCACTCAGGTTTGACCAATGGCCTTAACATTTCTTTGACAAACAAGAATGTCCACCTGGAAAAGACTGAGGCTTGGTGCAGACATTTAAGGAGGTTAGATTGAGTTAAAAATGGCCACTCAACCTGAAGTTAGTTGGGATGGGGGAGTTAGAAAGGGTACTGGGGCAATAGGGGGGACTAAAGGGCTCACGGGGAGAATTGGGGGACCAATAGGGTCCATGGGGAGATTGGGGAATTGGGGAGAGGCAAGTAGGGTCTGTGGGAGGATCAGGGAGTTGGGGGACAGATGGGGTCTGTGAGAGGATTGGAGGGGCAGGTAGCATCTATGGGGGGATCAGGGAGATCGGGGGGCTAGTGGAGCCTGTAGAAGGGTTTGGTGGGATCAAGGGGCTTGGGAACTCATTCTCACCCCCAGAAGCTGGGGCTATGTTTAGTCCCCTGATCCCTGGACAGACAACCCACACCCAGTGAACCAACCCTCCCATCCCGCTCACTGCTCCCCTTACCCCGACTTACTTTCTTGGCTCCCAGCATTGAATAATGCTGGTAAAAGTGGCACCAGGAACAAGATGCTGGTTTTGGAGGGCTTGGGGAGGTGGGGGTTGTCTATCTGGGGGTGGGACGGAAGGTGCAGGGAGGCTAAAAATAACCTGGTGCCGGGTGGGGGGGCGTAAAAAATGTGCAGTCCAGGGGCTGGGGCCAGCAGCTAGGCTATTCCAGCCTGGGGGCTGTGCTGGGAACTGTACAGAAGTTTGGGACAATTAGTTCAGTCTAAAAATGGGCAACATGCCTAAATTGGGTGTACCTTGGAGACAGAGTTAACTTAGATTGGGTTGGCCATTTTTAGATCAATCTGTCCTGAACTTCTGTACAATTCTTACTTAGATCCTTAAGTGTGCAAGGTCCACACCTGGAAAAACTAAGTTAGATGAGGTAGCCATTTTTAACTTGGTCTAACCTCCCTGTAACCTCTCCCATTGTCTGTACACAGTCTTTGATGGGTCACAATTCAGTGTTTACCCTGCTATGTACAAGGCTGCAACTAAGCAACACTTCTCTCTATATTGATATAGGGGTCAGTGATATCTGCAGAGGAATGGAGTACTCTAGGCAGTTAGAGGAAGGAAGGACTAATTCTCATATTTATTTTTTTATAACTGTGTGTATGTTGGCTATGAAATACACCAGATTGAGAGATTTAGAGAAAAAAAGTCTTCTTGCTATATAGTGTACTGCATAAGTCTCACACGTTGACCCACTCAGATGTCTCAAGCCCTGACATGCTATCCACCACTAGATAGTATAGAATAATTCAGATTGCTGTGTTCATTTCAGTCTTGTGCCTCTATGAGATTTTCAGGAATTAGTGCCAAAAGTTGTGATGAATCCTGTGTACATAGTTGTTTGCTACTGGAAATCAGGCTGAGATTGTCAGATTATTTTCCCCCACAAAGATCCCTATGCAGCCAACAGGGTAACTTCCTATGGCTCCCAATTCTGATTTTAAAACTTGCAATGTAAAGTTGAGAGGCTCTAAAGTCCTGTCAATCCTCACAGCTGTCTAGCTCCCCACTATTCTGTATAATATATAGGTACATATTAACTTTTACACATCCTAAATACTTCCAATCAAGATGTAAAATCTTAGGCCATTATTTTATAATTCATAAATGCATCTCAGCTCAGCTTTAAGAGAGAGGGGATTGCTTTTGAAACATTTTTGGTGTGCAAATTAATGCTCTGTTTCCCTTAGTATTAGTCTATAGTGGTCATAACAAAAAAAATATCCATTATCATCCATCAACAACTGGATACCACCCAGCCTCAAGAACATATTCTTGCTGGAACACTGACACTGCAGGTTTATAACATTCCATGCCTCAGATGCAAGGAGGGTTTTAAGCAAGTTTTAGCTAAAGAAGCAGAAATTTAACTTTTATCTTTCATACTGGATCCCCAAAAACACATTTCTCCTGTCCAGACTTACTTGCACTTTGCCCTTGAAAAATGAATACTTAAAAACACAAATTTCATTCTCTACAAATAGGTTTTCATGAGTATTCAGTTAGATGTGTTGATTCTAGGAGCTAACTAAGTTTTTCTGTTAGCACCATAGATACAATACAAAAATGAGGCAGTAGAATTCTGTTCCTTTTTTTTGCATCTTCAGATATTTTCATTAGGTTTCAGCCAGTTAAGCCTTTGTAGACCCTTTGAAAACTGTTTCCAGAAGTGTCAATAGAGACATCACTTGGAGACAGGGGGGTTACATAGGTATGACTGTGGCCTACAGTACTTGCTGTTGATGGTGCACAAATGGGAAACAACCTACCATGCCTTTCAGAATCTAGGTGGAGTTGCAGGACTGGCAGACTGAAAGAAAAATAGTATTATTGGAAAATTTAGTGCACCACAGTTAACAGAAAAATATTATGTGAACCCTCACCTAATTTTTACTGGCATTTCTCAGAGTAGAACTGAGTTTTAACATGATCTTTTTCAAGCAACTGCCATTGAATGTTTCAAATGGAGATGCATAAGCATCTGGGATAGGTCAAACCACAAAGGTCAGATCCAGTTCAGATCAGAATTTTTGGTTCTTAATGCAATGGGTAGAAAAGTAAACTACAAAGCTGCACCTATAAAACACTTTTCCTTTCCAATGCCTTGAGTGACTGCTTATTTTAACTATCCTTCAAGTCAGTGTGGTCTATGTGTCCCTTCTGAAGCCATTATCACACTGCCACCCAAAAGAATAATGGATGAGTTGCATGTCAATGACACGTTGTTATAGTGTACTGTTTTTATCATGTAGGGTAGATAACGGAGGATAGATGTATATTTTTCTTTGCCCTGAATTCATAACATTGCAGTTCCCTACAGTTTACATCAGGACTGTGTTTAAAGGCAATATTGCATTGCTCTGCAAATGGCTCCATGCTACAGTGGATTTAAAGAATTAGTGGAACCCTACTTGCATTTTCTAGTAATGTTCTATGTGCATCCTGCACATCATTATCCATTGCTAAGGCCTCAACAAGCACAACTTTGGTCTAAAAACACTAATCAATCCACAGTATCAGCTGATGAACAGGAGCAATCTGTATCCAAGTGAACCAAGAAGCCTGGCAAACTCCTTTGAGATTCATTTGCTTCACTGGGTTAAGACACATAAATCTGAGAAAGACTGCATATACAATTGGAAGGAATAGCTTGGTTTCTCTCCCCTCTGTATCAAGTCCAAACTCTAAGTAGCTACACTTTCTTCCTTGCAGTGATGAGTGGCTTAATTGTTGTTTTTTTATTTACAATTTGGAGGAATATAGATCATTAAGCAGCAGGTTCCATACATCGAAAGTAACATTTTCTGTTTTAAAGTATATATTTTGTTATCCTCCTGAAAATGAAAGTGAGAGTTGATGCTATCTTTTGCACCATTTTGTGCTGTCTGACTGCACAGGTAACATTTGGAGACAAGAATTCAGAGAATGGCTCTTCACTCTGAGTTTTCTAAGATTACACAAATCCAAGCTTGAGGTAATTCAATACTTCCTCTTTACCCACTTCCTTGCAAAAGCCTAGTAAGATGTCTGTCACTAACACCAAAATAAACATCACCATCTGTTGGCTAAATGACATTGTTACTTAACTCATGGACATGACGGGGCATAGGGTGTAAAATAATGGGAAACAAAATCAATTACACTGAAAGACTTCAGAAACATCTCTGAAAGAGACTGATGTGAAAACAGTAGAAAAATAATGTGAGAGCTACTTACAATTGAAATGTGAGAGTAAGGTCCAATATACTGCTTTTAAGCTTTGTTCAGTCAGCTAACCCCTGCAACAATTGAAACACTTTGTTTTATTACCACTTTCTTGTAGGGCTGTTCTAGTGCATAAATGTAGCATGCCAATACCCATAAGTTCACAACCAATAGAAGACTAGATGGCTTAGAGAACTGTGCCTTTTATCTCTAGATGCCAATTCAAAAAGTACAACAAGACAGTGGTACCTGGAAGTCAAAGGTTTGATCGATGTTCAGTGTCTCCACCGGTACCTGTGCATTGTCTCAGACTGTAGACTACCAGACAGTTATCAAAATATCAAAAACCACTGCCACTATTTGTCAAATAGGCAGTAGGAGTAACTTCTTATCCATAGCAAGGGTTACATGTAGATGACACATTGGCAAGGCAGTTTAGGCAAAAGCTGCACTGTCCTTGTCTGTTCCCCACTTGTTTAGTGGGCAGAGAAGTTCAGTTTATGAAAGCAATACCAAGCCCCTTCCAATGCCTAAATGCACTTGCTATCTGAGATGGCTCATGCATTCTCTCCTGCACCTACCAAAAAGAAGTAGAATATAGATTGGCAATAAGGATTGCAAAATGGTTAGTAGTGCAAGTAAACTGTAATAAAAAGGTAATAGGAAAAATGCAGTTGATTACCTTCAGACTTCTCGGCAGGGGTTAGGGTTCAATCTGACCCACAGACACCTGTATATTATCTCTACTACTTTCCATTCATCCATGGTTTTGTAACCATGTCAGCTATTAAGTAAATGTATATTGCAGGATCAGGAGTGAATTCTGGGGGGGCAGCAAGGAGGCAGTCCAGCCATGCCCTGCTTTACTGCCAATTTGATGCCAACAACTCTGGTCTTGGCTGCCTGAGTGCAGTGAGCTATTCACTGTCACAGTTTTTGCCATCCTGAACATACTACTGGGCATGATTTAGTCAAGAGTTTCAAAGTATCTTATTTTTTTGATATCCAACTTAATTGTGAGCCTCCTTTCAAAATCAGAAATGTTTTAAGTGTCTTTCAATTGATACTCCAAAACTGAGGACACCCAGAATCAGTAGTCACTTTTTGAGTAAAAATCTACAGCACTTAAGTACCAGACTCTTTACAGAAAACCCCCCTCCTCTCCATCTTGCATCATTTCTTGTCATAAATATTTCACACTGTATGCAAACTGTATAAAAAATTATGGGACATTTACTTCTATGCAAGTGGCACAATTCTCACTAACACACCGTATCTCATTGTATAGCCCTGCCCTCTCTTACCATCTGCTGGGAGAAAGGGCTGGAAATTATAAAATGGCATGTCAAAAGCAGCAAGCCTGAGCAGCAAGTAAGATGTTCCATGAATAGTAAGTTTAGTACGTTTTGGAGAGTTGTTTGCTTTAAGTTAGGAAACCTGATCGGCAGGTCTGCTTCATTTGACTGACACTTACACAGAAGATGGCACAAACTGACACCACACTTGAGGGGACTTTCGGGGTTTTTCCTTGTAAATTTTCTTGAACAACAGGTTGAAAAAAAAATACAGCATGAGGCTGTTTTTACTGTGATCGGTTTGTGCCAACAACATTTCTTTCGCTTTCCCTGGGTTTGTGGCACATTATGGGGTGTCACCTAAGTCTCCCACTCCTCTAGGGCAGTGATGCAGCAATTGCTCTTCCTAGAAACACATCTATTTTCCAGATCAACTTGCAAGCTCCATTATTAAGAAGCTGTGCTTAGTATATAGTGACCTTCTGCATTAATAAGGACTATTTATATATATATCTCCCTTTCTTGTCATGCAGCAGCATTTTTTAGTGGTTAAAGTTTTACTGGCAGTGTTTATGCCATTTGAAAGAGTTAGCTGCAGAAAAATTGTGTGTGCCAGTAGATCAATGTCCACATCGGGGATTCTCCTTGTGTAGCTTGTCTGCCATAGCTACAGGAGTCTAACAATGGCAGCAGTGGCAGTATAGTGGCAGTAGTCTGACAGTGTAGCCATTCACTGAGCCTTAGTATTACCTAAAATAGCTGATTGAATTCCATTATCCTGTTTCTACCTCTGTGACAAATTATAATACCAAAAGGAAAGAGAAATCTGTCTCACAGTCACTATAAGAAAGGAGACTGGTTTCTTGCCTGCCTCTAAGGGCCTAGTTACACTTTAAGTTTAGGCAGCTTCTGGAACTCTTAACCCCTGGACTAGCTGTACTTTAACACCTTTTAAGTGCCTTAAAGCACTTGTTATTCATTTTACAGTTATGCCACTCCAGGGCAGGATTATCTCCAAACTGCCTAATTTTGTTCGTGTTCTGTTACCATGTGGTCATTTTCCATAGCTATCCCAACCAAGTTGAAGTCTTCCAGTATCCCAGAATGCTCTGAGCTCCGCAGGGCCCAATCCTTTTTCACCAGAGCACCCAGCAGCCACAGTGTTTCCTGCTGTCTCTGCTCATGCTGGTGACATCTCAGAGGGTGGAATCACCTGAGCTCCAAGGAATAAAGAATCACTCCCCTTGAGCACAGAGTGAGCGAGCTAGCCCTGGAGCGGAGAGCAGGGCTGTCAGGGCTTAAGCGTGGTGGACCTACACTCAGTGCAAAGCTACTGTGTCAGTTTTAGCAAAACCAGAGAATCCTAGGAAAGCTGCTTCACCGGTTCTTTCTGGTCCTGCTGAAACTGAAACAGTGGCTCCACACTGACAGTGGGGCTACCAGGCTTAAACCCTGACAGCCCTGCTCTCATCATGGAGTTGCAGTGTCAATCTCAATGGGCTCACCTACGCATGTAAATGCTACGGGGTGGGTTTACTCTAGAATAAATCTACCCTGGGTAGGCATCTATATGTGCAGCAGTGGTGGGAGCAGATTTACTGCTCCTGGCAGTAGTCTGCTCCATCCAGAGATTCCTGCCCTTGCTAATATTGTTACATGGTACAACTTACTTTTAAACTTAAAGTACGTTTGTAAAAGCATCTACAAGCTCCATTTTCACTACAAGTACACCTTATATAAAAATATTAATAATATAATAAAAGAAAAAGACAGAGGAAGGAAGAAAGGATAGAAAAGAGAAAGCATCCCCAAAAGGGGAAAAATACTGCAAAAGGGGCCTTTGCCATATGGAGGAGCTTCACATTGAGTCGGGGGGCAGGTAAAAAGGTTTCTTGCTACACTACTGTGCAGTAAACCATCTCATGTAGATGCACCCAATGAGACCAGAGAGCCCCAGTGAAGTTCCTTCCTGAGGTCTCACTGAAACGGACACAGTGGTGGGCCTGCCCTCTGCCCAGCAGGAGCAATGAACCGGTCCTGCTCCTAGTTTTACTTCTGTTCACCAGGCCTCTAGTGGCAAGTCATAGCTTTCCAAGTGAATGACAGCCAGAGCACGTTTTTCATTTTACTATGTGACTGCTCCACTAAGCAAACAACACCAAGTCCATTAACCTTTGTTCAGTTTACACCTTGTCTAACAAGGTCCTAACATTATTGTCCTTGATGCTCAAAGCTAGTTGGAGTTCAATTGCAGCCTTGGCTTTCCTGGTATGCTCTCTACAGGACCGGACCAGTGCAGAATAATTGTCCTTGGAGGTGACTCCCATCCTCCATCCTTTGTAGGCCTTTCTTTTTAGCCTCAGAAGGTCTGCTAGGTCCCTGGAGAGCCAGGGGGGCTACTGTGTCCTCTTGCTGCCTTTCCTCCAGGATGGAATAGACTTAGTTTGTGCATTGAGGATCGCTCCCTTGAGGAGCAACCACTCTTCTTGAACGCCCCTCTCCCTGTGGTCATGGTCCCTTAGGGCCTCACTGACAAGCCTCCTGAATACTTCTTGAATGCCCTGCATCACTACAGGGCAGAGTTAAGTTTAAGTGTTGTGACATGAAACTCTACAGTAGGGTTGTGCAAAG
The DNA here is from genome assembly GCA_030014935.1 of Caiman crocodilus. NCBI lineage: Eukaryota > Metazoa > Chordata > Crocodylia > Alligatoridae > Caiman > Caiman crocodilus. The sequence goes on along the minus strand of JAGPOW010000304.1, from coordinate 55,963,991 downwards.
CTTTAGTCCCTGATTCAATTCAGCGGAGATTGGCACAATTCAGTAGCCAAATCTCTGACTGAATTGAATCAGAGGTCACTTTAATCTACCCAAATCGAGATCACAGATTCGGTGATTCAGACATAGATACAGCTTTAAATTATTTTTCTACATACCTCTAGGCAGCAGGGGCTCTGAACACTGCAGTGCTGGGGTAGATGCAGCGTCCCACAGAAGCGTGAGGGTCTCCCCAGCACACTCAGCAACAGACCCAGAAGCATTTCCAGTCCACTTCTTAGTCCACCAGGGAGCACGCAGGGGGGCCTCTCCCACCCCCCAACTCAGTGACTGGTACCTCTTGGGTCAGGAGGGGGCACCCAGGGTCCCCCTGTGGCTGATTGCCAAGCCAGGGGCCATGGGGGAGTCCCCCCAATGTGCTCGGCACCAGACCCGGAAGTGGACCAGAAGTACTTCCGGTCCACTTCTGGGTTTGCTGCCGAGCATGCTGGAGAGCCCCCACACTGCTGTGAGACACTCCATTCACCCCAGCACTGCAGCAATCACGAGCCATGCTGCTACCTCAAGATATATAGAAACTTTTTTAAAGCTGTGACTGTGTCCAAATCGCTGATTTGCCAAATCAGCATCAAATCATCAGATTCAAATTCAGCCAAATTGAATCAGGGACCGTGATCGAAATCAAGGGATCAAATCACTGTCCCTGATTCGCTCCAAATAGAATAGGGCCCATTTCACACAGCCCTACTCTGTAGTAGAATATAATTCATCCATCTTTGCCAAATAAGAAATGTTCATTTATAAAGGGGAAAATAACTATTAACCCTTTAAAAGTCTTTTAAAATATGCTACACATAAAGGTTTAGTGAGTTTTAATGAGAATCAAAATTTGAAGCATCTGCATTTATGAGGACAGAAACAATACCTAATATCAGGTTTTAAATTTCTGAATGGAAATTTTAATCCAAACTTACTAGTTTACTTTTATATTCCAGAGCAATACATTGTATGCTTGAAGTGCTATTAATATGCTGGTTTTTTAAGTGTAAAGAAATGGTTGGCTCCCTATCACATGGGCAAAATTGAACACAGCCTTAACTATCAAATCATTCTTCTGTAAGATATCAAGCTGAAAACAGTTTTCTTGCTAGCTGACTCGCATGTTGCTAGTGTCCTGTATTGTCACTTCCAAACATCAAAAACCACGAGTCACTCTCCCCCCAAAAATCATGAGTATGTTGAAAAAAATCATATGACTTTTTAAAAAGATGGGTTCATCTTATTTTCCTTCTACTTCCTTGAGATTTTAGAGTTTACCTGCTTCACAGTTTCAACATTTCTTACAGAACTATGAGGGCTTTAACAAAAAGGGTAGACTTGTTAAAATAATTTCTTGTCTTTGATTGCTGGGGTGCTGGGTGAAATCCCAGTTAATAAGACTACTATAGAATACTACTATAATAGGACTGCTATAGTATACTACAAGCAAATGGAGAATGCAGCTAACGACTCCAGCCTGTATCAGAATGGTCATTCCCCACTGTGCAAATGAAGCGTTGTCTGTGGCAGAATCTATACAAATTGGGTAAAAGTAGCAAGGCTCTGTTGCCTTTGAAGTATTTACCCTCATCTTTCCAAGTAAGCATTCAGTAGGTTTTCATCATTTCCACTATCATTGAGGTGAATAATTTGAAAGCAGATGCTGGATCTGAGCCTTAAAGAATGAGTGAGGTAGGCTGGAACCCAAAAGGTGAAAACAGCAGGGTAAGGACCCAAGATCTCCATCTCTCCCCCACATAATTACCCATCCATACCAACTTGAAAGAGCCAAAGCTGAGAGGTGAGAATCTAATGTTCAAATCTTTCTGTGAGGGCTAGTAATTTCCTATCACTATAGCATCTTTTTATATTAAGTCTAGATGAGAGTGTGTGCAAATGAGTGAAAGATAAGATAATGTGCTAAAAAGTTACATACTTTTAATTCTTTAAACATTTTGATTCTGCCATGCTTAAAAATGTTCCTGCCTCAATAGATTTCTTTTTCATGTGCTAGAGTCTGGGATGTGAAAACTGAAAAAAGGCTGTAAAAATGGGGTCTTGGTCACATGATTTGCCCTGCAGACAAGTACTCAGATTCTTTCTTTTTACAGCAGCGTACTAGTAGTGTAACTTCTCTGGCTTCTCTTATTTACATCAGTTTAAGTAAGAACAGAATCAGACCCTCTATTTAGATGCTAAGATGCAATTGCTATCTATCAAAGTGAGTATGTTGGACTATATGGAGAGATTTTTAATAAGGGAGGAGGGGGTGCACTTTACTTAATAAAACAAGCATATAGAGACCCTGACTGTGGCTAATGTGCATAAAAAATTCAGCTTGTCAGATCCTCACTTTTCTAATTCAGTAATCTAAATAATTTATTTGACATTTTAGCTCAAGATGACCTTTCTTGGGAAAAAATTACTGTTTTAAACTTTTAGCAAGTGCAACCACTGCAGTGGATTGCTGTTACAGTCTGCATTTTCCCAAATGAGCAAAGGTTAATCTTGTACAGCTCAAACACATTTCTGACCCTTTTAAACAAGTTCACAAAATGTCATTTAATTTTTTAATCTAATTTCAATTATATTGTAATATTTGTGTTGAATAGGGTTTTTTTTTCTTTTGTTACTATTGCTTAGAAGCTATCTAATATGTGTTCAGAGATGGATTTAGGCAAAGGGCTTGTTTTAAATAAACCTTTTTTTAAATGTTACCTTTATACCAAGTATTATTTATAAAAAAAATCCATAAATCAAAAAAATACATAATGGATTAACAAGCAAGTAAGTTAAAACAGCTTCTTGTGCTAACAAGTAAAGTCTGTCCAGGCATTCAAGGTTCCCAGCTTGGTCATCTGACTTGAGGTATCAGCCTCTGAGTGATGCCACAAAAAATTAATATATACAGTCCTTAATTCTCCTCCTCTAACTAAACATTCCCATATTTTGCACAGGGCTTTTCATTGGTCCTACTAAAGGACATTCAGTTTAATCCCTACTTTGCCTGTTTCCGATAATTTATCTAACTTTCTGACAGGTCACTAAAAAAATCTTTCAATATAAGGATTAATATACCCCAATTGTACATAATAAAGGCTATAATTCTATCAAAGGGTTCTGGTGACTTTATAGGGGTACTTTATTTATTATTTAACATGGGAATCTTCTGGAATTGCTGAAATATTGCAAAGCTGCTGGTAGCTGTGGGAAAGCAGTGTTGGTTTTGCAAGCCACTACAGGAACTAAAATGACCTGGCACTACCAAAAGTGCCAGTGATTCTCACAACATCGTTGGAGTAGAAAACATGTAGGTTGTCTCAAGCTGTAATTAAAAAACAAAACACAACATAGTATTTGCAATGTTACAAACAAAAGTCCTTTTTTAGATATGTGGGGAGCCAGAGGAAAAGCAGGGGCAACATTGGACCCCTGCTCAACCAGATGGGCAACTGACAACTAATTTCCAGGAAAATGCCAACTTATTAAATAGGTACTTTGCGTCGGTCTTTCATGCGTCCCATGGGACACCCATGACCGCTACGGGACAGGGAAGTCCAGGTGAGGGTGATCCCCTGCCCTCCATTAATGCTAACTTTGTGAAGGAACATCTTGAGAAGCTGGATACCTTCAAGTCAGCTGGCCCTGACAATCTTCACCCTAGGGTACTCAAGGAGCTGGTGAGCATCATAGCCCAGGCTCTAGCGCAGATCTTTGAAAACTCTTGGTGCTCTGGTGTCGTGCCTGAAGACTGGAAGAAGGCGAATGTGGTGCCTATCTTCAAGAAAGGGAGGAAAGTGGATCCAGCTAACTATAGGCCCATTAGCCTGGCTTCTATCCCGGGGAAGATCTTAGAAAAGCTTATTAAAGAGACCATCCTTAATGGACTGGCTGATGCCAACATTTTAAGGGATAGTCAGCATGGGTTTGTTGCGGGTAGGTCTTGTTTGACCAATCGCATTTCCTTCTATGACCAGGTGACCTATCACCTGGACAAGGGAGAAGAGATTGATGTCATTTATCTTGATTTGAAAAAAGCTTTCGATCTGGTTTTCCATGGTCACCTCTTGGAGAAACTGGCCAGTTGTCGCCTTGGGTTCTCCACGATCCACTGGCTGGAAAATTAGCTCTGTGGTCAGACCCAGAGGTTAGTAATTGACAGAAGACACTCTTCATGGTGTCCTGTGACCAGTGGGGTCCCCCAAGGCTCTGTCCTTGGACCCATACTATTCAACATCTTCATTAATGATATGGACACTGGAGTCAGAAGCGGACTGGCCAAGTTCACCGATGACACCAAACTTGGGGGGCAAAGCATCCACACCAGAAAACAGGCGGGTGATCCAGCTGACCTGGACAGGCTCAGCAAGTGGGCGGACGAGAATCTGATGGTGTTCAATGCTGATAAACACAAGGTTCTCCACCTTGGGAAGAAAAACCCGCAGCATCCTTTAGGCTTGGCAGTGCTGTGTTGGCTAGCACTAAGGAAGAAAGAGACTTGGGGGTCATCGTTGACCACAAGATGAACATGAGCCTGCAGTACGATGCTGCGGCTAGTAAAGCAACCAAAACGCTGGCTTGCATCCATAGATGCTTCTCAAGCAAATCCCGGGACATCATTTTCCCCTTGTACTCGGCCTTAGTGAGGCCACAGCTGGAGTACTGAGTCCAGTTTTGGGCTTCACAATTCAAAAAGGATGTGGAGAAGCTTGAAAGAGTCCAGAGAGGAGCCACGTGCATGATCAGAGGTCAGGGAAGCAGACCCTATGATGACAGGCTGAGAGCCCTGGGGCTCTTTAGCCTGGAAAAGCGCAGGCTCAGGGGTG
>JAGPOW010000304.1:55908448-55955205 GCA_030014935.1 Caiman crocodilus | reverse complement strand
GCCGGCTTGTTCTGTTGCCAGTTATTTGTAACTACACAAGCAACTCATTACCTGTAACTACATAAGCAACCTTACGACCTGCGTCGCGGCCACCAGCGGCGTAAGTACAGTTAAAGTAAAAGTTCTTTTTTGCAACCAATACACTGTGCATGCCTCTCCATCACCGGCCTGCCTGACGTCCGATTAAATTAGCGATCCTCTGGACAGCTCCGGCTGCCCAAGACACACGTGTTTGGCTGTTGCGGGTGGATGGGGCTGATTCATCCATGGTCCATGGAGGTGCTGTTGGGATCTCAATGTCTGTGGGTGGGTGAGGGCGAGGGTGGAATGTTAGAAAGGGTAGATGGATGAATGGAAGCAGTAGCAGATGCATGAGGGTGCAGTTCCCAGTGTGTGGGTCTTACTCTTACTTCAGAGATTTGGGACCCCTACTCCCAATTTCACCTGGGCTTGGCTGCTAAGTTCACCTCCAGAAACTTGAATTGTCCAGGGACTTTCAACTGACACCTGGAGATTCTGGAAACATGACTCACCTGCCTGGGCTAGAAAATTCAAGAGTCCATGGCCTACATGGTACCTTAAGATCATGGGGAATCTCTCAGCTTGCTTCAGCTTGGAGGCTTAGTGCTGCCCCCAACCACATCCTCTTGCACAGTGAACTATCTGGCCGATCATCTACTAACTGTCTGATCAGTGAGGAAGAAGAGTAGGAGTCAATCTACACTGAATGATAGTAAAGGACATGACAGGGACCTTCCTTCCAATAATAATAATAAAAAAGGGAGAGCAAAGAGTTAGGCCCATCTCAGCCACCCTTATCTTATGCCCTTATAACATGGAGGACTTTAGTATAGGGGAGTCCATTAGTGGGATGTTATATATTTGAAACCCAAATAGTACCTGCCAAATGTTATTAGGTTTCATTTTTTTACTTTTACTTTTTCTTTCCCTGTCCCTTAACTGGTATTGTATAAAGCCCCTGCTTTGAGGAGATTTTAATATAAATATAGATGTCACAAGTGAGGAGGCATAAGGCAACACACTGTAAATTGGTTATTTTGCATTATTATGAATTCATTTTGAAAAGGAAAGGGATTACAAAAGGGAGTATGAAACAGAGATAAGAAGAGATCATCTCCTCTCATTACTTTCCATCATTCAGAGCTATAACCCTTCAAGAAGAGACATAAGCAGAACTATTCTAGGGTTGGAACCAAAACCATATGCCAGGTTCAGATTCAAGACTCCAGTGCAAGCACTCCCCTATGCACCTAAATTAAAATATCATATTTAAGACTTTATCCCTTCTCTACTTGAAAGTGATCTTTGAATGAACTAGGCAAGTCCAGAGAAGTTTTGGTTCAGAGTTGAGAACTAACCTAAATGTCAGGCAAACATAGACTTGGTTTGAACAAGACACTGTTTACGTCAGGACATTACAAAATACTTCTCAGCATAAGCACCATTTAGTACATCAGATGTATCTGAAATCACTTTGGAGAATGCAAGATGGAGATTGTAGATACCAAAACCAAGAAATGCAGTTTACTTTTTGGTTATTTCCCTCCCTCCTTTCCCACCCTGTAAGCCAACATGTAGGGGGTGCATGGGGTTGCACGTGCACCCCCTGAGAGTGCTGGTGCCCCCCGCCCCCTGAGAGTGTGCACTCTCAGCTTAGATGATGGGTGAGGGGGTCTTGGCTTAGATGATGGGTTGTGGGGAGGCAGGTGGAGTGCTGGTGCCCTCCCCAAGAAGTGCTGCTGGCACTTCCTAGTATGCCACCAGCATTTCTGGGCTTGGCATCCAGCCATGGGGGATGCCCCCCAGTCAGCAATCAGCCACAAGGGAAACCCCTCCCTGCTGCTGACACGACCGCAGCCGCGTGCACACAGTCCCACTCTTGGCCTGCATGCACCACTGCCAGCAGGCACTCCCCACTCGCTGCCACCACAACCCCATCGCCAACACTGCTGTTGCCACCTGCGGGCAGTCACCATGCCCCTAAGCTTGGGAGGCACCCATTGCCTATGCTTCAGATGAAGGAGGTGGAGTGCTATTAAAATATTTCAGACAATCCTTTGGTTCTTAATTTACAACCACACACATAACTGGCTCTTATTCCTATTTTCTTTACAGGTGTATAGAGCTCAGCAGCTTCATTGATAAGCCTGAGTTGGCCTCATTCATGCCTGACCGTGCTGTCTTCGCTCCCCCTGCCCCACAAACTGCAGAATTTTTGCATATTTGTAACTTCTCTTAATAAGTATCCAACTAGAGAAGTAATATTCACCAGCTCTGGCAATTTCTCTAATTCATTGCTAGGAAGGAGCAAGGGCAGGCTAGAGATGTACCTGATAAAGTAAACAGTACAGTACAAAGACCCAATCCTGCTCCACTTGAAATCAAGGGAAAATTATGCCAATTTCAGATTTCTATTACTACATGTCAACAATTTGCATCTGACTGAAGGACTGTGTGATAAACTTAACCATGCCCCCTCTTCCCAAAGTTCACTGCACTATCATTTAGACCACTTCAGACAACACACAATGGGAGTGTTATTGCCCTGAGTGCAAACAATCAATGCCTTTTAAAACCTTTGAAGTATTTCTTGGTAAATAGTGTATTGTTCTGATCCTTTGGGACCTGGATCCACTGCCTGTCCTGCAAATACACAATGCCTCTAATTGGCTGGTAATGTAAGGGCAATTAAAAAAGAACCCATGGAATATTGACACAGTACCAAACACCTGGTGATCCTAATTCATCGTTTTTGGGGCATGGGCCAGCAACTGGGACAACCTGACTGCCTCCACTCACACTCACACTCTCCACTTCAGGAGATTGACCTTGTTTGTCTGGGGACTTCCAAAATTCTATACAGATTTTAGGGTTGTTGGTTGTAGCTGTGTTGGTCTAAGGACATAGGCAGGCAAGGTTATTTGGGTAGATGTGATATATTTTATTAAACCAACTAAACAGTTAGGGAAAATTTCTTTGCAAGCTTTTGGGCACAAACACCCTTCTTCAGGCATGGGAAGACTGCTGCTGTTATGAGTTCTCCAAGGTAGAAAAGAAGCTAAAATAAACAAGAAGTTTGTGAAAATGCAAATGAGTGAAAATTTCAAAGGTAAAGGGTAGAGATGGGGTGGGGTAGAAGGGAGGGAAAAGTGTGAAGCAATGCAAATAGCTAGCTAAAGGCAGGTTACCTGGTGTGTCAGATTTCAAGCAGGTTGTAATGTGTCATAAATCCAATGTCTATATTAAGTTCATGATTTTTTTGTACCAAGTAGATTTAACAGGTATAGATTTTAGGGAATTTTCTGGGTTCAGAAGGTAAAATCAAATCACTGATTCTTCTGCAGATAGCACATTGGAAAGGTGGGGAAAGAGTTTCTTTTCTTCCTATTGAAAAATGTAATTTTTTTGTAAGTGAAACGTCATAGATGCTGTGTCCCAGAGGGGTTTTTTTTATGTGGAGGGGAGGGGGTTACTTTAAGAAGGAAACACTATAATAGGGCTAGCAAGACCTTTGGATATTACTATTCGTATAGCCAGGAAAAACAATAACTAATGGTAACTAATAAAAAAAACCTGTGGGAGCTTGACAAAATCAGAGTTCCCAGAGGTAGCTGCCCTTTGTACATATCTGTGGGACTCCCAGCAGCATACCTCAAACTCTGTAACAGGTTGTCTGAACCAGCTTTCTGTCATGTGCATATGGTTCCAAACCATTACTTGAGTGACCAGAACTATTAGAAATTGGCTTTAAGACATGAGAACAGAGAAATACTCTCTCTTCTTACATGGGCTATTGAATGCGTCCAAGATTTCTGGGACTTTGTGTCTGTGAACTGGATCCATGGGTTTCTGGTTCTCCATCCTGTATTGAGAACAGGCTGTGCAAGTACTACTTACAAGCTACATTTTACAAATGCATTCCATTTCCCGAGACAAGTTGGAAAGTAGTGATGCTACATATTAGTATGCGTAGCTGTACTGATGTACATTTTGGGCATGTTCAAGTACATTTTTATGTCCACTAGGGAGCTTGCCCATTGCCAAAAATCAGTGCAGATGAATCAGTTCTTAAGACAGCTTAACTGTGAGCAAAAGCAAAATATCAGCAGACCCACATTCAATACTTGCTCACCTGCACCCAGGACTCTAACCTACAGTGCTGAAGTCTGATACCACACCCATCCAGGGTTACCTTAGAGCAGGATCTGCCATTTTTACAGTGGTCTATGGGCCCTGATAGTCTGGTTATGATTGTAGAGTGCTTTCTGCATACCTACTGTTCAATAAGTGTAACTTCTGTACAAAACAGTAACTGAATTTCCATATTTTAACTTCCAGAGTTAAACTTATTTTAAAATAAATTTTAACTCTGATTTTCCTGTAATACTTATTGGTTTGGGGAGAATTGCAACATCCCTGTAATGTATTCTATCTTAATGATACATGCCCTAATCTTATCTGTTCCTTAACAAAGTTTATGTCTGGAATTACTTTATGGGCAAACACAAACTCTCCTCCCTTCTGATATCTAAAGTGCATGTGCTGGAACAAAAGTTAAGTGTATTGGATATGGCAGCTATACAGGAATAAAAAATTCTGCAAGTTTGCAAGTATCAGAATTAAGGCACTGGTGGAAGCAGGACCACATATGGTAAACTGCTTAGTACTTAAATGTTTCCTTCCTGAAAGGATAAACAGCTTAACCAAGCCTGTTTTCAAAGGGAGCACAAGTATTTAAAATATAATACTTCAGTAACTGAATATTCTATCTAGCAGTAATGGTACTATAAACCTTCCACTTTTTTTTGGAAAACTACTACTCACTTGCTACTGGAAAGGTATCAAACAGCTTTGTACGGGCTTTGTGATGTGTTTTCCATAGCAGAACCCCTGAATAACACTGTATACGCAACAAGGCAAATCCAACACCTAATATGAGAAGCTGAGACCAATGTCAGAGATGTATGGGATGAGAAGTGAATGTTGGGAAAATTTCTTTACCAACTGACTAGAGGAGACTCCCTAGGTCTTTATGAAAAAAACAGATCCTCTGGTCCCACCTCAGTTCTCCCATTGTACATGCCATATTTTTTTATTAGCTACAGTTACAGTCACACAAAATCCATTATAAATGGCCTCCACACAGAAAGATCTGCTTGCAGACTCACTTTTCTTCTGCAATTTTATTTAAAACTCTTAAGATTTTTATATTTCCTCCTGCAAATATGACAATGTTTCTGCAGGGCAAGCGTCCTATCCACCTGAGTCTGAATCTGACCAATATTAACTTGAATGCTTTCAGAGGCACCAAAAGTACTTAGTCATTTGTGCATCACTGAGAAGAGGGATTTAGTGAATAAAAAGACCATAGCATAGGCCTTACTCCTCAGTGATTCCTTATTTGATTTGGTAAACCTCACAGAAAACAGCATTAATAAAGCATGACGGTTTGAAGAATAGAGCCCTAACTGTTGACATTTCTGTTGTCAGGCCAGGTATTATGCTATGATAAAGAAAAAGAAATATTAAAAAATAAGTGCAGCAAGTTCCATGGTATTAAGTTTCTTAGTGTTGCTTAGGTGTTATGTCCACTAGTACATCTTCTACTCAGGGATCATTCAGTATTTGCATTATTAATTTCCCTTTTTCTTTGTTTAATCCCAATGTACGTTTGTGAGATCACATAAAGCTGAAGGTGCAATTTGTTGTTCAGTGGGCATGTCTACATGAGACGGTTAATGTGCAGAAGGCTAATTCTACTGCGCATTACCGTGGTGGGTAAAACCCATGTTAATATGTTAAAATGTAGTAGATTTAGTCTAATATGCATTAATATCACTAAAAAAAACATTCATCTGCACTAATGCACACTAGTGCTGATTATGGAGCGTTAAGTTAGTACCTGTCATTACATGTAGCTAATTTGCTTCATATATATATCTGAACACTGAAACTGAATCACAGATTAACTTGCTATGTGGAGCAAATCCAAGGATTATCTGAGAGCCATAGGTGGGTCAAAGATGGTTAATGAACAGGTTAAAAACTTAAGTCCATATTTGCCCTATAGCTAGTTTGAAATATTTCAAAAATAACAAAAAAAATGCTATTTGTCAGAACTAAAACAGTTTGTGGAACCATGTGAATACGGACCAAACTTTGGCCTGGGAGGTCTTCAGGCTTAACTTATTGAATTATTAACAATAACCAGACAGAGATATCTACCCACTCTTCTGTAACCAATTTCAGGTTTCCACAACCCAAATAAACACCCTAAAGTCTAGATTTTTTTTGAATGTTTCTTTTCTCATGAAAGAAATGCAAACGGTCTTAGAATTGGAGAAAAAAAAATTCTTTTTTTTTTTTGGAATCTCCAAAACATTCACAGGACAAGAGCATTATATTTCAGTTTCTCAACTTGTGATCCTTCAAAGATCATGGACTAAGGTTTGTGAGGGTAATAGGCCTGAAACTCAGGCTGTGTGCAAGTGTTTTTGATATTTAAAGTAAATATTTTGCAGAGTTGCAGTAAACTCATTCACCTGAGAATGAAGACAAGAAATGGTGGGGAAAGCTTCTGGGGGCATCAGAAGCATAAATCTCAGTCACTTAAGCACTGTATTCAATGAGTAATTCAGATTTGTTTTGTGAAACCACCACATTTTTGTGAAGAATATGGTTGTGAATGCTGCTTCTGTTGTTTAGTGCCATTCAAAGCATTTAGTTCATTGTAACACTTGTACATGCCATCATATGTCTAAAAAAGGAACTCCCTTAGAAATCAGCACTCAGCTCCATCAAATTTTTCCCACATGCTGATATGCAGTTGCATATTTCAGAAATTCTTTTTCATGCATAGTGTGTAGTCAAATGATCCAATGTGATATGTAGGAGATCAGCAGGGAAAAGAAGATGCCTGTTAAACTTTTGATGTGACCTTTTAGTGCCTTACAACATACCTCACATGGGCAAAGAAAAGGCACTTTTATAGGTGCTGCTTGATGTCCGGATAACCTATTAAGAAAAACAAGGCCTAGCTTTAAGAAAAAAGGCCTAGCTTTTGTTTTCTAGAAATTTGGCACAAATTCCTAGCAGCCAGAATTCTGTTTTCAGAATTACTATTTATACAGAAACCTCTTATGCATGGAACTGGCATTATTTTAAGGCTGCTACTAATGTGTTTAATTGAGGTGTCTGTGGTTGAATTCAGAAATTCTGTGTGTGAAAACATATGTAAAATTCAGTCCTTTCATCCCTACAGAGATCCCCTACATGCAGTCTCATAAGCTTTGCTCTAGGGAGAAGTATTTGGGCCACATAAGCATGTGTGCCTCTCTGCTTCTCAATTACAATTATAAACATAATTTTATGACTACATAGATGCACTGCATGAGAACATATCCCTTACACTTCTATATAAATTGGTTAGTCTGAATACAGACATGAGTCCCTGATGTCCAGTTAGCCATATAAACCTCTTACGCAGCCTGGTTGGCATCTGACTTCAACAATGGATTTTGAGTTCTACATAATTCTTTTTTTCCTGAGAGCTAATTAAAATCAATTCCATGGCATTTTGCTGCTGCTAGGAATGATACTGCTGGTAGATGTTTCAGTCATTAGCAATATGGTCCTGTTGGATTAAAAACAAATTTTCATATAATGCAGCAATGATTAGTGAGTCTATGATATTGTAAGCAATTATTAAGGAATAAAACCTGTCCTGCCTCTATACCTTGATTATTTGTTAATGGCATCTGAAATGGAGATGTTGAAATGCAGGTTGTTTTATTTTTAAAGTGCATTCACTTTTTTTAGTTATGTAAATATAATGCATCTCTGTATTTCACAGATTTGGATTCTAATTAGTTTTTTAATCATGGAGGATGCAAACCATAAGAATGTATATTTATCTACAGAATAAAAGCAGCAGCTCACTTAACGCTTTATGTTGTATTTGGTTATAGGATGGCCCAAATTTAGCTTTAGTTATATCAATGTAAGTTTTAGCTCAGCTCAGTGCAAAACTTGTTCAGCCAATTTACTGAAAGCTTGAAGATCTTGGTTCAAAGTCATTGAAGCCACTGGGGGTAAAATGCAAGCCACATTAATGTCAATGGGAGTTTTGCCACTGACCTCACTGGAGCTAAGATTTTACCTCAAGAATCTATGTAAAGAGTCCAGTGGACTTTGGACCAGGCTGCAAATGATGAGAGCATTTAAAATATATATTTTTGGAAAGACAGGAATTGCACTCAACAGATGACTCTCTATTCCTGCATATTGCTGAGCTGCAGTACAGAAACAGAACTAAAACTTCTCATTTCTGTCTTTTTCCACTCGGGGATTGCTCTCTAACCAGTCTGTGAGAAAGTGATATTATGGATTCTGATGTGAAACTAACGCCAAAAAGGAGAATCCAGCTAAAACTAAACTAAGACTTATGATTTCAGAGTCAAGCAATTTTAAGCATGATTTACAAGTTCAGGCCACGTGCCCAGTAACTATAAGCTTGAGTGAATTTTAACACAAACCCTCTCCTGCACCACACATATAATTAGAGCTGGCTGGAAAACAAGATTTTTTTTTTTTAAATTGAGGTTTTGACATTTGGTTCAATTCCAGGTTTGGTAAAAAATAGACTTTTCCAATTTTATTTTTGTAAGAGAGTGAGCTCCCAGAATGGCCAACAGTGGTTAAGGTACTTACCAGTGATATAAGCCATCCATACGTCTCTGCCTAATTGGTCTATTGCCTAGTCTGAGTTGAGTGACTAGGTCTCCCATAATATGTTGGATCCAAGCAACTTTTCTGATGACATTTTTATAGAAATTGACAGATTTCCACAAAAGTTTTCAGTTTAGACAAATCAACATATTCCAAACAACAAATCTTGTAAAAAAATGCTGAATAGCTCTACCCTACCTACAATGACTTCAACCACTGAATTTCATTTGATATTGGAAAGATAAAAGCAAGCTAAAATATGTATTGAAATATTTTAACATCCTTTTCCAGCCTCTGGATTATTCTTTTTTGCTACATGTTTTGGCATCTGTATACACAAATATGAGTATGCTCCATAGCATTTTAATACAAATCATGTGTACTTTACATCAAGTTATTTGACCATATTAAATATTTCACTGGAGGCATATCTGAGCTGAACCTTTGGTTTTTACCTTGTTCTCTTTTCTACACAGAACATTTTGGTTGTTAGGTCTGTCTCTAGTCTGATGTGTATAGTCCTCATACAATAAGAGCCATTTCATATGTAATCATGTGAATGAATCCACTCAGTTATAAAATGTCTCAGCTTCAGTGGCAGAATAGAGCTACTTTTCATTATGTAAATCACCCAGTTTGGAAATCACACTTTACTGGCTTCCTTTGTAGCTGAAATAGGCCACTTTCCTGCAGCGCACTGAATCAACATGGGCTTATGCCCAGGAACTGATCATTTGTTAAACATTCGGCTCTTTAACACCAGTGTGAAAATATGATAAAACTAAGAGATAGAAAAAGATAAGATGACCTTTAAGGAACTATTTGCATCTTGCAGAGAGAAAGGACACAGCCCAATCTTGGATCTTTCCCCTCTCAAAAAAGCCATGCAGCTTTTCTACGTGTATGGCTCTATCTGTATTTCTGGGATGGGGGAAGGATTTAAGTATTAGAAATTCACCAGGTTCTGAAGGAGCAATTAACCTTTTCCCCTCTCCTGATGTATAATGCCCCAAACTCTCTTTGTGGTTGCAAAGTGCCTTCCATTGGTTCATGAAAGCCTGTCAATCTCTTTGGCTCCCTTTAGCCAAATCTCCCCACTTTTATCATGTGATTAAAGGGGAGGTAGAAATAGACCTGTGGGCCATGTCCATATGAGCACGGACATGTAGTATGTGGCACATGCAGGCATTCTCTGCATTCCTACCTTGCAGCATGGTTTTTTTTTGACTTGGGGAGATCCCAGCATCAAAAAAACCCATGCCAAACCCCCCTCCGCAAAAACAGGATTGTGCAAGTGCCAGCAGTGTGTACCAGCCCAAACCAGAGCCTGGCCAGCTGGAGTCATGTTGCAACTGCCATCCAGGCTCCCAGCTGAAAGATTGCTGTGTCTGCAGTTCCCTGAGTCCCCTAGCACCCCAAGTAAAGCTGCTGAAGCCAGCACAGTTACTGGCCTCAGCCTCTCCTACCCCATCTGGGGTAACCTGCCATGAGCCAGGAGTTTCTGGTGGCTCCCCATTGAGCACACCCCGAATCCAGGATAGCTCGCACAGGGTGACCTTCCATCCAAGCCTTGACAACAGGACGTCTCCAAGCCACGTTCTCCCCCCCCCGTCCACATAGCTGCAGTCCACCGGCTCGCTGGGCTCTGGGCCTCTCTGCTTCTCTGTTGGGGCCCTTGCTCTGTCGGCTGGGATCCAGCATTCTGCGGCCTGGCTTAGGCATTCCCTAGAAAAACGGCCCGTCTGCTCGCACCGGAAACACACGGTATATTGTGTATGAACTGAGGACATCAGGTGCAGGTCAGTGGGAGGAAAACGTTGAGTAAACATATCAATATATATTTGCAATATTTGAGCACAGGGAGGAATTTGAGGGTGGGTACATATGTGGGGAAACAAATTAATCTATGAATCTATAGGTGGGATTGGTGAGTATCAAGGGAGGAAACAAAAGAGTGAGAAAGAAATGGGCATAAAAAATACAACATAACCACACACACAGAAATAATGGAAATTTCATATTTTGCCTTGTTAAGTTCTGCGAGCTTCCAATGTATCACTTGGAAAAGCTTCATTATTTTCTCCATTGACATTAATTAAGCTTACTCAGGGTTTATAAGCCTAGCTAGTGAAAAGAAATGTGAGGTTTATTTTTACTATTATTATTTTTAAGCAGCAACCTCACCTTGCCAGGAGGAATTTTTCAAAGCTTTCCCAGTTCTTAAGAGATTTTTCAGGGCTGGGAGGGTGGGTGTATTTTTCCCCTTGTAAAACCTGGCTTTATAAGAGACCTGTGCTATTAAATAGCCGGCTGCACTGATTATTTCTACTGCTTTGACTGGCACTTCCCACCCCACCAATCATTACCAAAACACACTTTGCTGCTAATTTCCTGGAAGATTCAAATGCTCCTACTTCAAGGTCATCTCAAAGGATAGTTTAAAGAGCTTTTTCTGTAAAATATGTATATTTACAAGAGCACGCATAAATGGTCACCAGGGAAGATAAGCTATCAGAGAGTAAAGAGATGTCTTTCCTTATACAGTTCACACACCACTGAAGCAGATAAAATTGGTTTTGTACCCAGCCTATGAATACACTGTTAGGAACTCTGTCCTGAAAATTGATCTATACTACTGAGATAAAATTCAATGCATCTCTTTTCATAAATATCTAATGGTGGCATCAAAATTCTACTGCTCTTGCCTAAATACCCATGTACTGTAGTTCCTGCAGGTAGTGGAGTGACTTACCAGTTTGCTTCACTCATGTGCACAAGAGACCTTATAATAGGCTGTATCCAACCTTAATTAAAGCTTTAGCACACAAAGATACACGCCTAAGTGTATAGTTATTAAAGTCAGTTGCATGACTGACTACAAAATGTTAGATTAAATCTGTGTTTAATTTTAATAACAAAGGAACCCAATATTCAGTAACATGTCTTCTTTCAAGCCACTCTTCACAGCTTTGTATTCCTGGTCTTGCTTACCCTGTCTCTTGTGCATATTACTAGATCACTGCATTATTCACTAAAATGAGAAGTACTGTAACATTATGGCTCTCTTTTGTCTTGTCTTACTCTGCTAATTCATTCTATGGTCCTGATCCACCTGTACAAACTTAACTTAAAATTCCCATGAAATTTTTATGTGGGCATCCGGGTGCATACAGGATTGAGTGTGCATAAAATATATGGGCAGCTCAGTCACAGACAAAATCAATTGTGGGCATGAGCAAGCACATAAGAACTATTCACAGCTGGAAATTGTTCAGGAACTTATTGACTAACATGGAGATAGCGGCAATTTTAATGTATTATTGGAAGAAATGAAATTGTATTACCAAGGTGAGCTGCCACATGAAAACCACTACAGTTTTCCCTCATAGTTACTACTCACTTCTCTTCACGTTATGTTTTATGTGCTACATAAACTTTCAAAATAAAAAATAAACATATTGAGAAAGTAGATAGTGTATTAGGCCCAAACCCACTGACATGATACTCATTGTCAAAGCTCTCATTGACTTCAAAAGTAGAGAGGCTCATTCTTTGCACATTTAACAGTGTGCTTTCTCATAGAAAAGTATTCTTAAATCCACTGCAGGTAACATAAAAACTAGCATCCATCATAATAAAAATCCATGTTTACTTAATATCATGGAATTAGTTACTCCCCAAATAACCCAAAACACAGTTATAAGATCCCCGCTTTAAGCATCCTCAAAAGCATTTTTTTTTGACGTGGTACATTTTTTGTGTATGGTAATTCTGAACCTGATTTCCTATTTTTCCTGATGATTCCCTGAATCTCTTTTTGGAAAATAACTCCTTTGGGGGAACACTTGAGGCTGAGGCAAAGAAAAGAAACTTTGATTATGAAAAACACCACGTTTTTTTTTTTTTCTGCCGGGTAGATTCAATAGTTAGCTGGAGTAAATTGTATAGAAAGCTCACTCGAGCTTTTGTTATGGTAATAGACAAAGCAAGCTTAAACGTTTTGGCTCTCAAACATTAGGGAGACAGCTATTTGTCTTCTTGTGGGAGGGGCTGCACAGAGCCTACAAAATTACTGGGGAAAACCAAATCCACCACATATACATCACAGGATATCTGCATGGATCAAAGCTTCCCTCCCCTTTTAATGAGGATCAACTCTCACATGCTCAGAGTAATAGAAGATGGTTTAACTTTGCAGCCAGCAGTATTAATTCCTTTTCTTATGCCTACTTTAAAACCTGGTGATTCTACAGAGGTATATGCCACAAAGACATACAGCTTCTTGTTTCCATTCTTCACAAATCTCAACTACCCAGCAATGTTTAAGTGCTTCTAAAAACTGCAAAATGCCAGAGCAGGACACAATAATTCCAAATCTCTCCAAAAGGGTTTAGGGCCCCTTGTTACTGTTTAATCTTCTGCCCTACAATTCAGTGAAGTAGCCAGGCACTGGGCCTTTTCTCAGCGCAGATTTTAATTCTGGGTATCCTATCTGAAGTCATTCAAAGCTATTGTTTGGAATCAAATTACTGTATTTGTTTGAATGGTGATAAATGGGAACAAAAAAGGTATAGGCACCAGCCAGGCCATGCACAATTCTGATGCGTATATGTTATCTACAATATCTGCTTATGGCCAGGAAGAAATTCCACTGGCTTCACTGTGAAATTAATTTAGATTTCCTCAGATACATAACCGAGATCAGAATATAGCCTTTTGTCTTTTAAAGCTAATACGATAAGGTTTTGGAAAGAATGACTTACAATCCTGACCCAAGTGAATGGTAGTGACTGAAACATTTTTGAAGGGTAATTTATCTGTCAATAATATGGGGGAAACACCTATCATGACCAACATCTCACCCTCACTATGAAACGTTTCAGTGCCAGCTCTTAAAAGATTGTCCCTTCATGTGACTGATCTTGAAAGTTGATTCTTTCCTGTCACTGATTTCAGCTTCTAACTTACCTGAATATATAATGATTCAATTAAAAATTATGCATTAAGGACCATGCTGTTTTACAGTGGAGCTATTCCAGAGCAGAAAACATACCAGAATTAAGTTCATTTATAGCAAATGTTTGAAAATATATGTTATTCTGTGAAAGTAATAGAGAAACCAGTCCTGGCAGGGCCGTGGATTTTTTTAGCTGATCTGTAGTTTGATGATATATTTGAAATAAAAACGCATTTTTCCATTTGTGCAATTATATTTATTTTGGTTGTAAAACGTCTGCCTCCATGCTTGTTACATTTCTGCTTGTTGGTACTCTTTTTGTGGGTAGGCACCATAATGAAATTTGCACCTGCGTCATCTAGTGCTTGGTTGATTCACCTCAGCATAGAAGAAAGAACTTAAAAATGATACAAGCAACTGAGCAATAAGGTGGGGAGAAAGTGTAACTACCTTATCTCATTTAGGTTTCCACTAACTCTTATCTAGATTCACTTACTCAAAACCAAGGCCTGTGGTCTTGTTTAATATCAGCCAGTAATAAAGAGCTCTTCAGCTAAATACAGTTATATTCCACTATTAACTGCAGCTCCTGAAGCAGTCATTGTGGAAAGGGGAGTCTAAACCCTTCAATGTCAAGGCATTTAGAGGCACTCCTAGCATCAATCAAGGTCTACGTCCAGTAAGTGCCTGCTTACATTTACATGAAATATTCATACAGCATTCAGTTTTGCTTTTCTCTCTCCTAATCATCACTTTTAGGAAGAAGCTACAATCATCTCAGTTAGGGGAGGGCGTTATGGGACGTGCAGTACCTTTCAATGTCAGGCTTCCTGCAGATAGCTAGTTCTGTAATGAGGCAGCACACTGTATAGACTAGCAAAGGTCTTCCTCACACTGCCTAGCCTTGTTATCATGTACTATTCACCTTCAAGTATACAACTTAGAGCAAATGAAAGTAATTAATTAACCATAACAAACCTGTCAAAAAGCTTTTTCAAATTTTGACAGAAAAAATAATTTAACATTTCCTCTAAGTGAACAAGATTTCCACCTTCTCCAAAAATATTATTCAGATCTACTGCATTCTTGTTGATTATACAAGCAGCACTGAATACTTTTCAGCCAAGGAGGATTTAGCCTTTACATATTTGTCTGGTGCTTTTCATGAATGTACAGAGCTCTGAAAATCTAAAGTGCTATGTGTGAACTATTATTAGCTAGCATTGACCAGAAGCCATCGCTAGTCTTCTCCCCGGCACAAATACAGCATCAACAAGTTTGTGTAGTAATAGATCTACTATCCTAGATAGTTCAGAATACATTAACCTCGGTACTTTTTAAGGCAAAATAATGAATAACATTTGTGTTGTGTTACTTAAGGGTTTGGCCAAACCAGAAACATTGCACAATGTCTTCTGAAGGAAGTACAAATACATTCTTCATCATTCTATAATGTACCTTAGAGTAAAATCAGTTATTACATTATTGTCAGCATTTGTAGAGTATCAATCCATCTTAAAATCTGACTTTTGATTATAGAAATTCAGTTTTTCCAAAAAAATTCAGTAACTAATTATTTTATAACCTGAAACATCTGCTTTTGTCAGTGTGGATTTTCTTGCAAAGCAAAGAATGTTCTTAAAAATAGCACAAAAATAAAAAGAGCCAATAAAGGCTGTACTAGTATCAAAACAATAACTGAGCTACCCTAAGGTAGAAAGCAACTTCTAAATTTTGAAGTACAATATCTAATTCTAAAATACTTTATTACAGCATGTTAAGCATACTTTGAATATATATATAAATATATATATATATATATATATTTAGCTTGATAAGTATGCAAAGCTAGTGTATCTCAGAAAAGTATCAAGATTAAAATTTGAATAGTTGAGAGTATTGCTATTAAAATTATTATTCTTTCCTTTTATTACAAACCCTCACCTCTTAAATATGTGCACAGCAAAATAATAGTGTGTACATTCACGTTGTTCATACTAAGCTTGCTGGCATCATTGGGTTTGATTCTTTTCTTGATGAAATTAGAATTGTATAATAATTACTGTGTCAAAATTATAGCTGATTGCCTAAAAACTAAATAAAAATGGAAAAGTGCTTAAACCCAGGAAAAAGTCTAAAATGCCTTGTAATCTTGTGTGTTATTTTTAAAAGCTCAAGCATATTTGTTTACCTTTAAACCACTTTAAAATTGGAGCCATCTTCTTTTTTATAATATTCTCTAAATAATAAAAGAACCCCTGATCACGTTGTACACAATGCAAGGGAAGGAGGAAGGCACTGTAATACCTGAATTCAAAGTATTTGCTCTTTATAGATTAAAGTACAGATAATCTAAAACAATTTGGAACAATTTGGGTCAATAATGTTCAGTTACCTTAAATGAAGGAACAATCACATAAAGTGCAACTGTGCTTCTGCTGAATATAAAAACAGTACACCTGCAAACTCACCAAAAATTCCTTTTACAATTTTTTGTAATTCCTGTTACAATTTTCTGTTTCCCCCAGTCAAAACCCCAGATTTTCAGAACAAAACTAACCAAAAGACAGTAGCTTTCTTTGATTTCTGTCCTCCCCCTAGTAATTTTGCATAAAACCTACTTTCACTTTTGTTTCTTTTTAATGGTTTCTTTTTTAAATAACAGAGCCCAATGAGTTGAAACTGTGTAGGCAAAGGTGACATACAAAGAAACGTAAGTTCAATGATAGGTTATAGAAGTGAGTAAAGTTTGCATGGTATATGGCTCTGAAAAGGGAGGGCAAAGCCTTCCGTAAGCAGGCCTCAAACTATTTTAAAAAATTATGAAAGGCTTAGGAACTCCCCAGCAGTGACAACTGGCTCTGCTAATTCATATAATTTTGTGTATCATTTTTTGTATAACATTTTTGTGGCAGAGGATCAGACCCTGGTAGCTGTGAAGCTCCTTTCATGTGTCACTGAACACCCCTCAGCTCCTGAAAATTGCCATGGAGTTGAAGGTGCTTTGCATTTTGCTGGATGCAGGCCATTAATTTATGAAGCATGTGTCTTCTGCCCATTTTGTTATCAGCACTTCAATTTATTAGTTCATACCCTCATTTTAAAGGTGTTTTCAAATACGCAGCATTGAAATAAAATGTTGTCATTAAATGCTAGATATTGGACTCTTATTTTACCTGAAGTCAACAGGATTTGCAGATACTCAGCACCTTTTCAAGGTCAGACCTTGAAAAATTTCTAAATCTTGCATATAGAACACAGGTTAATTGCAATTTCTCACAGCTGTTTGTGTTTCAAGTTAAAAAGAACCTTGGTAATATTAAACTACAATTTAGAATAAGTGTTCAAAAGGAAGCCCTGAATTTAAGATAAGCTTCTTATGCACATTAAGAAGTTACCCAGTTGGATTCATCCTCCCCTTTACCCCCTCCCCCTACCAGTACCACCCATCTTGAATAAATTAAAACCTTGGAATGGAAATGTAATGTTTTTTAAAGTCTGAATCATAAGTAGCATAATCCATTATTCACCGTTTGTATGCATGCTAGGGTAGACTTTCAAAGTTGACTTGCTTCTGTTTTTTTGGTCTGACATTAGGTATTGAATTCAAATTTGACTAATATAAAATAGACTCCTTTTTTTGGTTCTTTGAGGTGAGTACAGAATGGCACACAATCAGCTGTGGTTTGACTCAGATTTCAAGCTATGCTGGAACCTGCTGAAGTTTGAAGAGTTTGAATCAGTTGTAACCCATCATACCTGTGGGATATCTTTAATCCCACAAGTTGTGGGAACTTATGTATACTGTTAGCTTTTGATCTTACTACAGTGATTTTGAACATAACTGGCAAAAGCAATGCTAGACAGACATAAAAGAATTGAATCTCTCTTGTTCTGCTTCCTAAAGTGTTCTCAAAGCTGTGAATAACATTAGGCTTTGCTTTGTGTCAGTGTGTAATACGATAATTTCTACTGACCATATTCAGAAAAGGGAAAAACCATCATCTACCCCAGCATTCCTCACAACAGTTACCTCTCATATTTAAGAGACAATAAACGTTAATGCATCTGTATGATTATATTTATATATGGCCTATTGCTTACACATGCATATACAGTAAGTGTATGTGGGTATTTGGGTGTATAGACACAGTATAATAGATACATATAATCAATCTATTTAGTTATTGTATTTTTTTTAGAAATAGAAATAAATTTTTAAAAATGTGGCATTCTATATTTTTTGGTCCTGATACTTACAGGTGCAAATTGTGCCAGGCACAATTTTCTAGTTACTATTCTCTTCAGGCACAATCAGTGTCACTAAGACGGTTAATTACCTGATTTCACCCACAATTATTTGTGCCTATAAAATTGCAAGTGCAAAAAAAGGAGGCGAGGCTGAGGCCACTGGTGCAAATAATACAGAACTATGCAACTTGTGTTATCAAAAAGTGCTTGCCATATTTTGAATGCATTTTTAACATATCCTCAAATTAAATTTTCAATTTTTTTCCCCTTGCATAATCCACTGAAATGTATATTGCTGTATTTTAGTACTGATTTTAAAATGATGGATAGGTTACCATTCAAATTATTTGTAAGACGTAAACGACCATTGTGTGTTTCTTTGAAGTTAGTACATCTATTCTGTATGACTCGATTACTAAATCATCTTACAAATGTCTAACAAAACACCTACATTTAGCTATATTTTCTATATTTACAATTTTGGCCTCTTTCTAAGACCAGGTATAAATCCACCAGGCCACTTTAGAACTTCAAAAATTCCTTCTTTTACATATCTAGTGCTCATTATTCAGAAGTTATTCTGTCCCCTATGTTAAATTACTTTATGCTACAGCTTAAACGAACATGTCTTGCTTTCATCTAGCATTTCAAATAGGGCAAAGACTGCTGTACAATTTCCAAACACAACTGTGCTAACAGAGATGAATTACTAGAGTTTATATAATTTATATTAGGAATTCATAGACCTAGCAAAAGGGATTAGTACATTTTATTTCAGGGTAGAAGATGATCCTGTCATTAATGGTCGATACTTTCATCATCTTTTAAACCTGAGGAATTTCTTGGGTGACAAGACTGTAAGGACATATCAGGGATTCACAGCTGTGAGCTTTATCTGGCCATGTACTGCTTTACTCACAGTATGTGGACTACATTCCATCAAAACTGGATTAGACTGTCAATCATGTCCCGCGATGTATATTGTATTATGATTTTTTGAAAATGTCACTGAGATCAGAGTAATTTCTTGGCTAATTGCATCTTGTCTCTTCTTAATACTGTGCATTTAATGGTTTCATTACCTTACATGACAATCACAGTGTCTAGTCCAGCATTAAGGGCAGTTTTACTTTTTTTAAAAAGAATATAAGAAATCCTCAATCCTTTGAAAAACAGAAAAATGTTTAAGACACTTCTATATTTCATTAAATGAAATAAAATTTATTTGTGGTATCTGTATTGTTCCCTGTCCTCTAATATATACATAATAGCTGAAATTGTTTCTCTAATCCCAAAAGCACACCTTATGCTTAGCACATATTTCCCCCCCTTCTCCCGTTATGGAAACAGATTAAAGAAAATATTAACCTTTAAGAAACTGTCACTCACTACTCACACGGCTTCCATTTTATATGTACAGGTCTCTAGAGACTCTCCCCAAATACAAAAATATTTGTGTTTCAATATTACCCATTTAGGGGTGAGAGATTCATTTAGATGAACATTACAGTATGTTTGCAGAGGTTTCATTAAAAAATACTTTGCCAACTGCATGCGATTCCACCTGTATGTGACATTGGTGGAAAAGATGGTGCGGAAATACTAAAATTACCAAAGTCAAAAGTTTACTTTGGTTAAAAACAAATTGTTTACCAAAACCACAAAATCATTATGGATAATTTATCAGCCATAATTAGTGAATATATTAGAAAAGAAAACCATAAATCTAAGGTTCTCCAACTCTATGAAAAGTGAACAAGAGGCCTAATTTGACCCTGCATTGTGTAGACATTTATGCTTGTGCCAAGCAGATGGCAAATTAGAATAATTGTACAAGGCGGAGAGCTCTGGGTATTCAAGCCCCAATGTTCCATTATCAGTTCAGAACTGGGGACTGAAAAAATATACTTTAAATCCTTAAAATGTATGTTTTACCATATAGAAATACATGCTACACTTTACCATACAAGTCCATTATATAATCAGACTTCTAATTCTGGAAGTGCTGAAGCTCTTGAACTCTTCTTCTTTTTTTTTTTCTTCCTTTTTTTTTTTGTGTATATGCTAGAGAAGATTTCTCTCTTTTTCTGACAAATATCTCACCTCTAAAGACTCTCATATCCATCAGGCAAGGGGAAACAGCAGCACTTCTGGTATTCTGCAATTCTTTCTCTTCTATCCTGTTGACTAATTGCAAGCTACAGGACAGTGGATACACTGGAAAGATAGACACATATTGCCTACTATTCCTGGTAGGGGTGCTCATGATGAAGGACACACTTGCTTTTGGATCTGACAGCAGCTGGAGTATCCAGTTCAAATTTGCTGTGGCAGGTAGAAAGAGTGTGAATCTAAAATATCCAACGTGTTTGTAAAAACTCAGGCCGTACACATCTGGTTTGGGTACACTGGTACTGTCTCTGGCATAAATGTAAGATGACATCTTTTCAAAAGTGCATCTACTGATAATTTAGTTCTGAATGTTGTTAGTTAAACATCTCAACACATGCCATTGATATTCTTATAAAACAGAACTAAAATGATGATTCAATGCTGCATCTGTCTACTCTATATTTAATGGGAAAAAGTTCACAGATCTCATCAGCAGATGCACGTGTGCATTCATGAATCACCAAACTCCTACTAAGTGTCAAGATTAGCAGATAGATCATTTACTGTTCTGATACATGCTTGACAATTCTTGTTATTTTTCTTTCTTTTTTTTTTTTGAAAAGTGAAAATACATTTGAAAATTAACTGAACCACTGTGTTTATCCCATGACAAATCCCTTCTGTGGAGGAGGTCAGTTAGAAGGTCTGGTCTTGAAAGTAGCTCTAAGTTTAAATGATGGTTTAGCTAGACAGAGGGGAAGCACATGCACTACTGGACATTCATCAGCTTTTTTAAGGGACCACCAAGAAGAGTCATCTTGTTGCATTCATTTCAGGTCATGTAATGGACATGTGGCCAAATATTAAAAAATACTCCATCCCAGTCTATATAAATCGTATCCTTTTTTAAGCTCTCAGCAGAGGCTAAGGGAGTGGGTAGGGTGAGTGGATAACATTGGGTACCAAGAGCTAGTTGTCATGCTGGGCCATGAGCTAGGGGAGTCACCTCAGGGTCAGGAGAAGCCAGGAAATCAGAAGCCAAGAGATCTGTCAGGGGAACTGAGTCAGGGATCCAGAGGGTAAGGCAGGGGGAAAGGTCAGGAGGCTAGCTGGGTCAGGTATCTATGGAATCCATCAGAATCAGTAGCAGCACAAGCCAAGGATACAGCAGTCTAGGTACAAGGTTGAGACTTGTTGCCTGGGCACTTCCTCTTCCAGGCCAGGGGTTTATATGGGAATGAGTAGGTGGGAGATCAGCTGACCTCGACTGGCCACTTGGTTGGCAGTGAGTTGGTGTGTGCCTAGTCTCAGGTGGGGGATTCTGGCCACCTGTGTCTGCCCCAGTGTTTCACTGGGGAGGCGGCAGACTGGACTGAACTGCTTTGATGGACAGGCCAAGGCCATGACCTGACACTAGCTGACCAAGCCAGTTTTGTAAGTATATTCACAAATAAATGGGATGACTTTGCTGTTTTGCTATTCTTGGTGTCATGTTATTTTTGGGTGTATGAATGGCTCCTAGATATCTGAGAAAATATGTACAAACATTTCATTAATTTTAGCACATTTATAATTCTACAAAAAAAATCAAAATCTACATTACATCTTTATACTCAAATGTACTCATACAAGCAATTCAGCAAATATTTATGGATGGCAAGTTATTATGCAAAATTAAGGAATTGTTTGTGTACAGCTTGGAAACACATAAATGAATAAATAAAAGACTTAATTTAAAATACTTGTAAAGAATAATTTGATTGGCAGGATCCTGGATAATCCAAACTGATCCTACAAACCAGAACTTAGACACTTTAATATATTAGTAAAGAAGAGGCTGCAATATTACTTCTCATAGCATACATTTTATATAGACAAATAAATGTTTATTACTGAATAGCAAGGGATTTGGAAAAATTTTACTCAGCACCATGTCACTTAATAATAAGGGAGCAATCAGCATAATCTCTGAAAGGATAGAGGGATTTCATAAAGTGAGAGACCCAAAATTGAAGCTGTATGAAAAAATTATTTTGTTTCAGTGGGTTTCATGACCCTTACATTGGGTTAATCTGAATTGCTTTCAGATCTCTCCCCATGCTTGTGGTTTGGGTAATTTCCAATTAATTCAAACACAAATATTAGGCAGAAATTCAGTAGAACCACAAGAATTTGGAATATTTAATTGGTATCACAAAAAAACCCAAAAGTTTTGTTGGCTCCTTTACGCTTATCTCCAAACCACCACAGTTCCTTCCTGTTAGCTGAAGAAAGCCTGAACTACTCATCCACTTTTCCCTGATGCTTTTCTGGATCAGCCAAAACTATTTTGATTATAACTCCCACATGTTTAGGGAACTGACTAATCGGCTCCCTTCATCCTACCTCTTCTTCTAGCTAACTGGTAGACCACTCTTCTTAAAACAATAGTTAAGACTGTTTTAAATATGAAGAACCCTCCCCCCTAAAGTAGTACTTTTGTGGCATCTAGAACACATGGATTCATACCCAGAGCACAACTAGGTTGCAGCTCAATGCAAGGTGATGAAAAATCACTATTTGAGTTGTCTCATTTTTGTGGCCAGTTGGGCCACTTGCCATGCCATGCCCAAAGTTGCTTGACAGTCACTTTGATTTATCCTAGCTAAAAATGGTCTGGAGGAGTGGTATTTTCCTGGTACATGATATTCGTGGTTATCCCCATATTCTAGGAGTTGATCTATCTCCTCACTCCTATGATAAAGAGATCATTTAGGAGACTACAGTAACTTTAGGACAGTTTCATTCTGATTTTGCTCTATCTACCAGAAAACTAGTCCACATTGTAGATAAAATTAGCCCAATTAATAAGAACGTTTCAAAATATTCCTGTTTAATAAGAAACTTTAAAAAATGCTTTTTAAAAGTTGTAGTAGTTTTAGTTATTTTAATAACAGAAGTAAGCCTACTGCCCTTCCAGATAGCTTCAAAGATTTTGCTCCCCCTGGCTGACCCAGTCTAAACATGGGCTTAGCAATCTTCAAGGCACTATAGTCAGTCCCTTTGTCTCATCCTTCCCATTTTACTGAACATTTAAAAATAAACATATAAATGCGTACTGTACACATCCTTAAACAGTGAAGCTCTCTCTTTGAGAAGGAGGCAAGGCCTACGTGATCCATCTCACTGTTGTGAGTTTCAGTGTGTTTCTCTGGTCTCTCTGTTGCTTCTTTAAAAATATTACTACAACTTGGAAAATTCCATCAAATGATTTGGGGTTTTTTGCCATCTTTGCCCCTGTATCATCTTTTTGGTCTCGTTTGTGTTTCCTGTTACTATATACTTGGGGTTCACCTGCCAACAGTAGTGTAACACGCACCTGCCATGTATGGTATAACAAGCACCTGGACAAATCCTGTGGGAGAGCTGAGGAAGGATGGGGGGGGTGCGTTTCAAGGGCAGGAAGGAAGGCACAGCCCACCCAAAACATCTCCTGGGTCTTGCTGCTGCTGCCTCCATCACTGCCGGCATATATTGTCCTTTCCCCTGCTCTTGCTCTTACAGTAGTCAGCGCACTAGATGCTGATGCAAGAACCATGCTGTTGGTCTGCTATTGCTGCTGAGAAATGGGATTGTGTCAGGGTGGAGGATGATTTTGGTGCCCCTCTTAAGTCAGAGGCCAGGGCTGCTGCCCATCTCATCACCCGTGGTTGCACTACTGCCTGCCATTGATGTTACTTGTCCTCACTTTGCCTTCACCTTGTTGTCTCCTCCTTATGTACATAAAATACATGTAATTTGATGAAAAACATTTTGAGTCTTGAACAAGTACTCCAGCACATACATCAGGGAGTAGAACCATCTAAATACCAGGTTTTCTCTCTCTATTGTATCCATTTCATATTATAAGAATGACACTGCCATTTCATTCTTCTAATTAATTTCTCCTCAGTTATGATTCATATAGTTTTGTAAACTCTGAACTTTCCTTTCAATTTTGGGTGCAAGCAACGCCCATCCCTTCTCCTTTCTCCCCCCAAAAGGTAAGTCAAGCAATCAAAAATACCAGTTACTGCCGGTTCCACTAGTTTTCATGTAAATCCAGATATATTTCCAACTGGTGCCACTATTTGCTTGTAAGATTAAGATTCACAAACAAACCTAGTTTGAGCTTTGAATTCTTGGCAGACCTGCTGAGTTCCATATGGTTTTATGTTTTCACACAGATTTTGCGCACTAAGCAATACTTGACACTTAGGTAGCCATCATAGATAACAGTCCGGTTGTCCTCTGTGTTCTTATTGATATGAAACCAGATGCCTTTATGTCTGGTTTCATATTAGTAGCGGACAGAGGACAGAACAGAAGAAAACTGGAATGTCCTCTATGACGGCCACCCTACATGACACTAAGCAAAAATGGAAGAGAGGTTTCAAATCATAACTTTGTGCTGAAGTGTACCATTATTGGTCAGAAAGGTGAAATTAAAATGCTGTTTTTAAATGGCAAACTGTGAAAATAAAATGCCAGGCATATTTACTTTCTTTAAACCCACAAATGACTACTTAGGAACTCCCTTGGTTCAGCTGCCCAAGCCTGTGTAAAGTTAGGAGAAAAAGTTGCAAAGGGTTATTTTGTTGCCTTGCCCAAAGTTTGCAAGTCTGGATATCTGAATTCTATCTCATCTTATTTTTACAGCTGAAAAATAAGATTTATTAAAAATGTAAGACTTGATTATATGCTTACCTAATTTGGTGGCAATGTTTTTGTTGATTCACTGGGTGCAGACTCAAGCCAATTGTCTCTTTTTGATTTACGAGTTTATTCCAAATCTACACGCGTGTTTGTTAGAGATAAGTAACTGTGGAAAGAGTCTGAGAAATACTTTTATAGATTTCAGAGGTTATAAACATGATTCCTAACACTTGGCAGTTGTCCAAATACTCTTGAATAATGATATTTATGTATACATCTAGCAAATTTAATTTAGCACTCCAAAATTACTCATGGATCTGCTCTATAATATTTCCCAGATATCAAGGATGGGACCAATAGTAAAATGTGGGAGTAGAACATGAACACTCAACAATTCAGGGTTTTTATTAGGGAAATTATAAATGCAAGAGGGCATTATGAAAATTCAGGTCCAGATATGGATTTTGAACATTTTCAAAACTCAGGATTACTTAGACTGGGGTTTTATTTTGTGACTATCTCTAACAAATATTATTTCTTTTCTTTGCAGTAATATTTAGCTGTTTTTAATTCAGTCAGCAGATGTGACTTCTGCTGCTGCTGCTAAGCATGTTGTTTTCATACTAAGGAACCAGCCTGTTTAGAAGTGAACATAGACTTGAGCGTCAGAGGAGGGGAGAGTTTTTCCTCACAGCAGTAATTGTGTGGCATTGCCCAGTGGCAGTACCATGATGTCACAACAATTTATCATACTTAGAGCAAGTCTGCATGAATCTGACTTGTTTAAGTGTTTCTGGGCCTAATTTCTCAGGCAGAATACAGGACAGGAGAGCAACAACTCTAAGAAGCAAATCTGACATAATGCAGTTCAGCTTCTACCTTTCTGCTCTGGTCTTTGGGTCGCTTGATGTAGATGAGAAAAGAAATGCAGAAAAATCAGACTATATCTACCACTTCCTCCAGTTTCCTTTCTATGCTTCAGACATATTTGAGCTTGTCTCCCTCCACCCTGTGTTTGTACATTTACTTATCTAAAATGAGAAACAGAACACTGAATCAAGTCTCAATCATTTACCTAAATAGCATGAGCTACAATCTACATTTTAATTAAATATTAATTGTCCCCCCAAAAAAATATTAAAATACACTATTATTTTGCTCTTCTCTGTCTGGTTCTGGGGTCATTCTAGGTTTATTTGTTGTGTGTGCGCTTTGAAATGAATCTGCTGCACCCTTGCGGAATGTGAGGAATGCATTTTTTGTGCCTTCCAAGAAAGATCAACAGTAATCATTCATCTTGTATCAAAACACATATTGCTAAAGGAAATATGTACTCTAATGTTTTTAACACTTTGCACATCTAAAGCACCTTTAATCCTAGGGTCTTAACATATTACTTAGACTTTGAAGACCACGGTATCCTTGACCTTTGTGACAACGGAAGTGCACTTATTTTTATTACAAAGTTGCCAAGAAGCTAGGGCCCCATTGTGCTAAGAACTGTTAAAAAAAATAAGAGACAAGCCCCTTCCACCTCCAAAACAGCCTTCAATTTAAAGGCCTGGAGAGACAACACAATTATTTCAGTATTACTTACATTACTTTTTTACCCTGAAGTAAATTACACCATAATCTAGAGCAGAAAGATATGTACCTATCCCAGTGTAACTGCATGCAGTAGGTGGCCATTACAATGCTTTGCTACTATGTGGTGAGGTACACAGATGGCAAGCCTACACATACACTTTAACGTGCAATAGCCTTATTGCACATTAAACTTCATGTAAAAAACTGTGGAATAGTAAAATAGGATACTGGGCATTAAGCATCACTAAAAAAGAATGTGTTTTCACTACTGCACAGTAGGGGAACCTAATGTGCATTTATTGAGTACCTCACATTGGAAGTACTAATTTTAAATGTGCCTTGGGAAAAGTGCATTAATACATGTGTAGGCATGCCAAGACTATACTGAGTCAAGAGATAATGCAGGATGAAAACAGATAATACTTACACTGGTTGTGACTTACAATGGTGTAGTTTTACTCCTAGATTGTTTCAGGGGTAATTCTACACAATATTGGGTAAAGTCGCTTCTGTTTAGAGGTTTACATCATTTGCTCCCTTTTTATACTGGCCATAAAGCCCAATTTCACTGGTATAAACAAACTGTGATTCAAGCCCCTAAACATAAACCTAATCTAAGCAGTAAGGTCACAGAAGTTGTCTCTGCCATGTAGTGGACAAAGAAACATTCACAGTCCTTGGGCACCTATACACGATCAGCAAGGCTACTCTGACATGCTGTAATTGCAGCATGTCAGAGCAGACTCAATTAATCAAGTCTGCTAGAGTGTGGTAATTACCATGCTCCAGCAGACTCCAGCATCTCATGTATCAGCATCCTTGAACTGAAAAATGGAGGCAGGGGCACTTCAACTAAAGCTTGCTCAATGCACTTTAGTTAAAGTGCCCCTGCTGCCATTTTTCAGTGCAGGGACACTGATACATGAGTGTCAGGAAAAAACATCAAGACCGGGGAAATGTCCCAAGAAAGTTGTAAGGGGAATACTCACCACAGGCATGGAGGAGAGCCCAGACAGAGCGGGGAGGAGGCTGATAGATTTTTGTAGCACATGCTCCCTCCTAATTGGTGGATACAGCACAGAGAAAATATTTTCAGCCCTGGAGAGGGGCAGCCAGAGAGATGAGATCAGCAGAGCAGCCACATGCCAGAGGTTTTGCCAGCTGGCAGGACCCAGCTCCCTGCTGCAAGAGGGACAGTTGAGCCCACTGGCAGGGTGGTTGGAGGCCACGTGAAAGAGCCCCGGATGCATCATGTGGCACTAATGGTGACAGGAGTGGTGGAGGAGAAGTCAGTGAAGCAAGGGAGTGAGGGCAACCACTGCAAGGAGGTCAGTGAGTTTTTAGGGGCAATCTTTACCTTCTTTTCTTTTCTAGTGTACCCAGAGGGCCCCAGAAAGCCAAAACAGGGTATACTCCTGGTATGAGACCATTGATCCTGGCCAGAAAGGGCACTTAATAGGTGAAAATTAATGCTAGCTGATTGTCCCAGGCATCTTTGGAGGACTGACTGAGATCACACTCAAGAGCGGGAGATAAATTATTGATGATTGATTGCATCAGGCATCTCAAATGGACTGTGTGAATCTGGACCTGAGAGCTGGGAAGGAGTTGAAACTAGTTGATTGCCCCAGGTATCTTGGGAGGACTGATTGAAATCATACTTGAGAGCTAGGGAAAAGTAATTGATAATCAGGCCTCAGGTATCTCAGATGAACTGATAGACTTTAGACACAAGTACCAGGGAGGAATTAGTACTGCTTGGTTGCCCAAGTCATCTTTGAAGGATGGTTTGATTTTGATGGATTTTGTTCTTTTTTTTTTTAACAGTGACCAATGTGATAAATTGATGTAAGGCAACCATTCAAGAGCCAATGACTGAGCTGTATTTGAAATTTAATTCAGTAGCAGGTCATTATTGGTCTGTCAGCGGTTGCTGGCCTTCCAAGATCCAGATACAGCTGCCTATCATCTTGGAAGTGGTAAGGGTGGGATGTAAAGGAGAGAAGAAGCCCCACAAAGAAACCCCAGAGAGAGACTCAGCAGAATTGTTGTCCATTCTATATCTAACTCCCTATAATAAAAAGTAGAACCATCAAGTCATGGCAGGAAAGAGTAGAATGCCTGAGGTAGGTGACAGTGACATTCCCTAGGATCATCCCAATGGCATACACAATTAGAGCATCAGGCAGGTGGGGGCCCTGACCTTATAATATCTACCCCCGACAATGAGATGCTGTGGGCACTTTGAGTAGCTGTCAGATCTGTTCTAATTAAAGACCCCCCACACACACACTCTCCTGAAGCACGTGTATAAATGCCTCTTGTGTTTATGGCAGTGCAGAACTGCCTTTATGATGCCCTAGTTGTGCCCATCACCTAAAACAGGTTATTATTGTATAACAACTTTTACCCTCCCCTTGCTACAGGTGCACAATTTTCTGTGTTCCCTGCTCCACTCTGGTGACCTCTTCTCCTCCGGTGTTCCTGTTTATCTCATCTGCCACATCCTGATTTTACTCAGTGTGCAGGTAGCTGGAGACAGTAGTGTAAGTAAGGCTAGATGATTGGGGCAGCAGCCCCAACCAATGACTTAGGAAGAGGGTGGAAAAATAGCAGCTGCCAGGCAACCATGATAGCAACATGGTGGCAGTTGGAAGTCACTGCTATGTCTGTGCATCAAGCTACCCTGGGCACCCAGCTGACCCTCTTGCTAGATAGAAGGAGCATCTAGTTGACAGGGTTTGTGACTTTGCTTAGATGCTGCATTCTTAACTTAGATTATATTTTCGCTGGTATGTCCTCTGTATTCTTCTTCCACAGGCCAATTCTTTCTTTTGAACCTTCTTACTCTTTGTGAGCAGGCTTAGCACCAAGTTGGCCTTCTTCATGCCTTTCAGTCCTCTATTTCCCCCAGGCTTACTCCAGTCAGTTCTCTTGGGTCTCTTCTTTTCTTGTACCAGCTAGATCACTTTCCTTTTCCCCAGCTAAAGCCTTTTCCTTCTCTTGCTGCTGAAGCTCTTTCTTTATTCTGCTCCCAGGAGTGTGGCCTCCAGCTTTGAGGTTTCTCCTTAGAGGAGCCCATTCCTTCTTCCCTGTACTGGGGATTGAAGGCACTCTATTACAGAATACTGATTCATTTTATATACTCCTGCTGTGCCACCTGAAGCCTAAGAAACAAGTATGATACTCTGATGCACAATCTTTCTGTAAATTCAACTCAGGGCAAAATAGTTCTCTATCACACAATCTAGACTTGTGTAATCATGGCTTTTATCCAGTGGTTCTCAACCTTTTGAGGCTCAAGGCACTCCTCCTTAGACTCAAGAAACCTCAGAAAATTCTGGCTCTTATTTTTCTTTGTTACCAAAAAATAATAGAGCAAATAGTCTGATTGCAAAGTACTCAGAAAGACCACAATAGATCAGAAATGAAAACTCTGGTTTCTCATTTGAAATCTCTGGGTTTATCTTATTGATTATGTTTGCACACTTAATAGTGCTGACATTGTGTGGCATGCCACAGCACCTTGGAAAGGATTTCCCCAGGGTACCTTAGTACCCTGCTTGAAAATCATTACCTTAAGACCAAGAGATGCTGAACAACAAACAGGAACTATAGTATTGCAATATATTTTATTTCTAATAAAAAAGACAGGTCTATTTAAGATTAAATTCAGTAGTTCTGCAGTACCAGTGCGTGGCCCTCCATGGTACTTAAGAATGGCTGTAAATACCTGCATGAGAAGTGTGATTGCTGGAATAGCCACTTTGGGTGGCAGGGAAGGATACTGGATCCACAGTTATGCATTTGCTGTCATAGGCACTATAAACAAAAACCCTATGTCATTCCACTGTGAATATGGAGGGATCAACTTCACTCTTACGGAGTTCTTTTCTTTTAATATTTACCTGTCTCTCTTTAGCATAAATTGTCTTATCTAAATATATAATTATAAAAAGTTTGCTTTTCTATTTTTAGGTCTAAAATGAGAGGAACCAAGACAGATTAAACTATTTTTTTACAAGTGCCTTAGTTAAAACATCTGTTTCTTTTTAATTTTAAGATACAAAAGGAGAGATTTCTTCAAAAATCATTTCTAGTATTATATTAACATTACACAAGATACTCATTTACAGTGAAATTCACCACTGAATTCAAAGGCTTCAGTGATGCAGAGAGGTGAATTTCATCCTTCTAGTATTCCTGATAGAATTCATATCCATGAGCTGTGCTGTGACCCACCCTTCATGGGTATAACAGCGTGTGTGGGGGAATCACGCTAGGGAACTAAGTGCTTGCTGGATTAGACCTTTGGATGCCAGTCCTGAAAATTTTTATTCAGGTGAAGTTATTTATTCACATTAATGGGACAATTCAGGTGAGTTTAGTATTAGTATTTCAGAATCACAGCATTAGTTTATGATTAATTTGCTATACAATCCAGTGTTGTTTCCACTGAATCAATAGCAGTTTGTCTATTATCTTCAAGAGTTTATCTTCAAGAGTTTTTCTATTATTTTCAAGAGTTTATCCAAGATCCAACTCTTGAAAAAAGACATGGTCCCTAGCTTTGCTTTCTTATGACACCCTTTAGTGACATTAAAAAGCACTTTGTTTTATAACATAGGAACCATGAAGAGAATAAGGCATAACATTTATCTCATAAAAGGTCCTCCCACTTTTGGATGCATTTATAGTTTTTACTATATAGAAGAGTTGCCTAAGTGGGTCCCATTTATCATGCTTAAACCAATTATATTGCTAGGTAAATTCTACAAGTTAGATTTATATATTATCTGATGAAATCATACAGTAAAAAATAAAAAGCATTTAATTGCCATAGCTTTAAAGACAATTAGAACTCATTAAAGAGTTCATAGTAGGATCATGTGTTTTAAAATTCACTACTTTGGTCTCTGAAGGTATCATAAAATGTATTTTCATTGTGCACATGACATTTACAAATTCTGATTCGCATTTCCCTTCTTGAAAAAGGGTTTGGCTCAGTTTTCAGCAAATATGACAATAGGCTGTACAAATGTACATCTGAAACATAGCCCTTCTGGGGTTAAACATTCAAGCTTATATGAGAGATCATCAGTTTCAGGTCAAAGTGCTGTTCTTAAATGATCAGTGTAGAACAGAAAAAAGGCATTGAAGTGACCTTGCTGAGGGTCTAAAAATGTGTTAAAGTCTTTTCTGCATGATTAAGTGAGCAGAATCTTAGATTAGCTAAAAGCAGTGCAGAAACATAATGAGTTCACTTATTTTGGAGCATTTAATAACAGTTATAGACAGTTATGTGATCAGGCGGAGTTATGACTTATTCATTCTTTCATTGCTATTAAAATTACT
Source organism: Caiman crocodilus (assembly GCA_030014935.1). NCBI lineage: Eukaryota > Metazoa > Chordata > Crocodylia > Alligatoridae > Caiman > Caiman crocodilus. The sequence goes on along the minus strand of JAGPOW010000304.1, from coordinate 55,923,521 downwards.
GCATTTGAGCTTTTTAAAGTCATTGAAATAAAAAAGTCTGATTTATGTTAGGAGAATTTAGCTTGCCCTTTGGTCTCTCAGTTTTTAAATTATATAATTAGACTTTTTAAAGACCATTCTAAAAGCATTATTAGCATTTTCTATAGCTGAAAGTAAATGCATGTTTTGTGGATAGTTTAATTTAAAAAGGATAATAATAATACTTGATTCAGGCAGCAATAGATTATTTCCAGAAAGGCTTTTTAATAAAGGTAATTCTGTGTGTATAACACATATGTGTATACATATACATATACATATAATTTACTTATGAATTGATGTTCCAGAGAAATGGTGATATAGCATAAAGCTATTCCCTCTACCCATTTGGGAAAAGGAAGACAAGGGGAAGAGCAAGTTCCATAGGATGTATTAACTCATGACCTTTAACATATTACCTCACAAATTACAAAGCCATCCATCAATCTTGGGGGAGTAAAAGTGGTTTGATCAAAACAAAGGGATTTGCAGGCACTTTGATTTAGCAGTAAACAATGATCATTGATAAATTGTTGTGAAGGGCATGAAAGCATCATGAGAAGATAAACATTTCAGCAAAACCCCATTCCATTCTTTAACTTTTACCATGCATATTAATTTTCCACATATATACCTTACGAATCACTATGCATGCCTGATGTCTGTCCAGATTACTGATGCATTTCATATATGTGACTTTACACATGCATATATATTCATGATGTACACAAATACAATCACACCCCTCATTAATGACTACTTGCATCCTGTTGCAAAAAGCAACCAACTAAACTAAAACACTTTCCTTTCACATTCAGATTAAGAGTTTCTTCCACATTGTTTGGCTTAGAAAATAAATTCTCTCAGAAGATTAAAAAAATCTGCTTTTAGTTGGATACTATGGGAATGGATCTTTGCTTTCAAAAAATTGAGCTTGCTATGGCTTCCATAAATGACAGGTTTTTGAGGGGGTTTTCTGGTGTCATGAATATTTATTCAGAAAACAGTTTGGATCGCTTTTTTACAATTCACAATGCAACACACTTTTCTAGTAAAACATTATTAAAGTTAAATCAGAAACCCATTTAATAGTCACTGCATGTGCTTGACTGATGGGAATACATAAATTATCAGACTAATATCTGATTAAATCTTGATTAACAAGTTAATAAATTATGCTAGAAAATGTTGATTTTTTAAATTTTCCCCACTTTTACTTAAACTTCCTAATTGACACTTCAATTATTTTAGTCTCTAAAATTTTGCCTTCCGTATGAATAACAGCTTAGATAAATTATTCTTTGCCAGAACTTGATATTAAAAATGATCAATTACAATTATTAAAAACTCTCTCTTAATCTGTTAATTATTATGAAAAAGTCAGCTAATTTTTGTTTGTGAACAGAACAGGATTAAATTTATGTCTGACAAGAGGCTAAAAGCTGCTCTGGATACCAATGCCCTTAATTAATCCACAGGATGAAGACAATTAGAGAGGCTTCAGTGGGAATTCTCTCACTGCTTAGAATGCTGTTAACTTTGGTCTGTCTATATCACTTCTTGGCCAGCCTCTATTAGCTTCATGTGTCAGTACTGCCTTTAATGGCAAATTACCTACAGGAATCTTGTAATGCAGACTCCTGCCCACTAGAGACTGATCTCAGTCCAGTAAACACATGTAACTCAGGACCCTCACAGTTTAGACTTGAACTATGGTCACAAAGGTGAGAGGCCAATGCCTCATCCACTAAGCCATTTACCCTTGTCCTTTGTAAGGAAGATTGATTTTAAAAAAGCTATTAACCTTCAGCGATTTATCTCATCAGATCATCTTCATTTTGTTCTGCTTATAATAAGAATGTATTACATAATTTTATTCTTCAGTTAATTCAGCCAGACTATCTGAAAGGGAAATGCACAGCAAAACACAAAGCCAGAGAGAGCAGAAAATGATCAAAAACTTTTAAATGAAAATGTTCACAGGAAAACAAAAGAAACTGAGCAATGTTATCAAATATCTTGGAGGGATAATTATAAAACTTACATGTTTCTGGTTTTCCAGAATTTCTTCAGGATCTCCCATTGAGTCTATAGACTAAACAACATGTTTTCAGTGAAGTTAGTATCCTACCTGATCTCATGAAGAGACAAAAAGAATTTTCATTTCTTAGCCTGACTCACAATAGCATCCAGAGAACACATTTTCATTACATTCACAGCTACTATCATTACTGATGGTCCTGTTCTAAATATGAGGCATTTCAAATACATTTAGACAAGAACCTGAAATTTTAAATTCTACCCAGTTTTTCCATGTACTACCTAGAGAGGCATGCAAAACTGAACTCTTTCAAGATCCTGCATGTAACATTAATTTTCTTTAAAACAAAGTAAGATGGGTTACTTGCTAGAAAAATAATTGTTTTTGATTTAATGACTGAACTCTTTTTTTTTTTAAAGAAGTGTTGCATTTTGCAAATATTATGTTGGCATTAGTAACATGCATTCACTTAGCTGAATTTTCTGAAAGACACCAATTTAAAAAATTTCATGAACTATCTGATGACCAAAGCAGCATTGGAGTTCTCCTTTTCTCAGGATGTTGACTGGCCTTAAGTGAAAGCCCCAGGGAAAGAACCTCAAGTCAAATATTCAAAATCATTTAAATGACTTAAGGAGTCTAAATCTCATTGTTTTTCACATAAGTACTTATAAAAAATGTTATTGTTTCACATAAGTACTTATAAAAATTGTATCCTGGTTTGTGTGCTTGTAAAACACTATGTAAACCTAGGGCCTGATCCAAAGTCTGTGGGAATCTTTACATTGTTTTTGCTCCATGAAGCAAAAGGTTTATATTCTTATTCAAGCACACTCTGAATAGGTTCAATTGCCCAAGGAAAGATGAAAGGAAAGGTGTGACAGTGATCAAAAATTAATAGTTTACATACAGAGTTTTATATATAATAGTTTGTATGCATCACTCCCCTCTAAGTTATATTATGTATACATAAAAACACACACACACACTTATCTGTCTGATGGGATATTCTTCCTTCTTTTTGACATCTGGATATTTAAAGGAAAAGTCAAAGTGAATGTTTACACTAACATTTCAATATTTGATCAAATCATGTAACAATAGGAATCTGTCTTAGCTATTTTTGCCTTTGCTTACTTAACACTCTAGGGCTGAAAGCTCTTTTGTTTCAAGATTACTTGCGTAAGTTGATATTTGGGCAGGTGAGGCAAACTTGACAATGGCAAGTTCTGACAACTTGATACAAAGAGAGCCAATAAACTTCTGGCTTGCAGGCTCCAGCATGGTGTTTCGTATCTCAATGGAAGAATGAACACAGGTAAACAAATGTGAAACTTTGGAAGCAAAATGCAAAAGAAACTCTGCTGGAAAATAGTTCTACTTTTTTTTTCTTTACAAATGAAGCTGATGATAAAGTAACTCTTCAGAAACAGGTTATAAATCCTCTTCATGCATATTTAACAGTATACAGTGAATAGGATTAGTAATATCTTTTGTCTAATTTGTCAATCTAGTTCTTAGTTCCCCACAGTGCTTCAGTCAAATACAAAGACATTCTCAGTTACTTTTCCATAGATTAAGTAGCTCTTGAATTGATATTTGCTGTATGGTTTTGGACTTTCACTGGTAAACACCGTGACGGATGCTAAAGGCCAGAAAAGGCAGCAGTTAGGAATTAAAGTGATAGACTTTTGGTTGACTTGAAGGGCAAATCCTCTCTTCTCTTCAGCTGTAAAAACACAGTGATTAACTGAAAATATATCACAAGGTTTCGTCATATTAATGGTTGACTGATTTAGCCTTTTTCCTTCTTTTCATTGCTCTAATTTGTTGTGAATTTTGAATCTACAAAGCTGGGCCAGACATCATGCAAGATTTACATGTCCCTGCATTTCATAGAAAATTCAAAGGCCTAGAACAGTAATCCCGACTTTTGTCCAAGATTGCCTTTGACCCCACTTTGAAGGTGGTTCAAAGGGCACAAACTGGAGAACTCCCTGGCAATACGACCCCAGAAAACTCATGTTATCATGCAACTGGAAGAGAATCATCACAGAGACAGTTCTTCTCCCATTGATTTCAGAGGGTCTGCATGTTGTGGAACATGAACTTCAAGCTCATTTTTCACAAGGGGATACTCTATATTAAAATAATATACTTTCACTAGGACTGATATAAGATACATAGATGACCTGTACTTGTGTATTGGATCACCACATCAGGAAGACTGTCAAGAAGCTTCAGGGTTCATGAAGCTATGGTAAACAGCATCAACACAAAACACTTCTGGAACCATAAACTGTCTTTCTTTTACTATCATCATTTTACTTCAAGAAGAGCAAAATCTTACTGGTGGTGGCAGATACAACTACTTGCCTTATGCTGATAATGAAAGGGCATGAGTAACAGATAAATTAATATAAAAAAAATTAAAGTAAATAAAGGATATGGGCTATGCATTAAAATACTAGGATTTAAGACTCCAAAGTTGTTGTTTTAGATGTACTACTAATAAACAGAAGTGTTATTTTTGTTTCTAATTCTGCCCTATTTCATCTTTCTTTCTAGGGCTATGAGTAAATCCATTAAAAAGGGGAAAGGGCACAAACTTGAACCCTAATCTGAAGCTTAGCAGTATTTAATTACTCTACAATCTTCAAGCTAGGTAACTAAGTCTACCAGTTCTCCTCCTGTATAAGATTTTTGGACATTTGATTTGACCTATTAAAACTTGTTAAGTCTGTCTAATATCTGCAATCCATATTTGACAGGTGCTTATGAATATGTTTGCAAATGCATTCCTCAAAGAATCTTGACTTTTTTAGGCCAGTGCTTCTCTGCAATATCCCAGAACACACACACAGGAGGAAAAAGCATCTCCTGTATGAATGTCAGCTTCCTCTTGATTGATTTAGGGAACAGCATTTTTAAATAAAGACTTTTTGCACACCCTGTTGGCCAGAAATGTACAAGAGTGGCAGAAGCTTTGTGAAGAGGCAAAGTTCAGAGACTATGAATGGAAAAACAAGAACTTTGAAGAAATCTTACAACATGATGCCTACATTTCTTCTGTCAAGGCTATTTTCTATAAGACCAAAGTTGTAGAAAAAAGCTATATTCAGCTTTCTTAATTCTGTGCATCTTTGTTACAAACTGTACATTCAGGCCAAGATTCAGTTTCTATTCACAAAAATGGAAAGAGCCCTATGCCATTCAACAGGAGGTAGAACGTGCTCTCTTTACAAACCCATTTTACTTAGCTATCTAGAGTATCACATTTCAAAATCTTAATATAAAATGACCATGCTTGGATTTAAAAATTAATTTACATAGAAATTTGCTTACAGCTGTTCAGAGCACATGTTTAGAGACAGGTGCAAACACATGTGTATTTCAGATCCATCTTATCTGAACAGTTTTTCAGGACAAGTTTTGCACGTGCAGGATTATGCAGATATTTTTATTTGTACCCTTACTTGGATGGAATCTGAGGACAGATTTCAACTCCCAACTTAGTTAGACTTAGACTTCCTGTGTGATCTGGAATAAACCATGGAGGTCATGTCTATGCGGTAATCTCACCTCATCTGGACATCGTGCTGTCATGCATGCTGTGCTGCTTCATACAGGCCAATGTAGCAGGATATGTCTGTGTTTGGGGTAACTGCTGATGCACAAGGCAGCATCAGCTTCTGTCATGCCAATTGCAGTGGTGTAATCAGATGCTGCTGCAGTGGTGATTGCTTTTGTGTCCCCCACAATGGTGACACCTAGCACTATGGCCCTGGTTGCCACCCTGTTAGTTATGCTATCACAAAATACCTCCTAAAGCTGATGTAGCACAGTTAGGTCTATTTGGCACTAGGGTGTGTAACAGGATCCATGTCCCAGGGGTGGCCATGATACCCCCTGATAGCCATGTGACTCCTGCCTGACTCTGGTTCCTCAGGGTACTCTCCTTTGCAATTTTTCTGCCATGCCTTGATGTGGCTTACAGACTTTGGCAGGGTGTCCCAGGGTCCCCAAAATGAGTCCAGGTCCCAGCTATCTTTCTCCTTGGGCACTAAGTTGTGGCCCTTCTGGCCCTAGTGGGGCCTTAGGGTACCAGGTGTCTTACAGGCTATACTTGTGGCCTCTGCCTGCCCCTTTAGCCATGCTCACACTTCACAGATATTACTCTCAATCCAGATACCAGCCTGTCCAGGCCTTAATCCTCTTGGTTTTGACCCGCTGGGTGTTCTAGCTGGGGATTCCTAATATTTGGCCCACTGGCTTTGGTCTAGCTTCTCAGCCTTAGCATCCCCTCGGTTTTGATTCACTCTTCAAGGCTCAAGCCCTCTCAACCACTAGCCTGCCCTTGTCTTGCTTTTGGGGTGCAGGCTCTGGCCCCCACAGACCTTAGACTTCCCTGGCCCCCTTGGCTTCAGCCTGTCTCTGTCCCTGTCCCTGTCTCACCCTCTTTGGGCTCAGAGTGCCTCCCAGGCACCCCTTGTGTGGCTCCCAGTCATACACTATTAGCTACACCTGGTCTTTCAGTCATAGTCATTTTACCATTGTGAAAAAAATTTAAAAAAAGAAACCCAGCCCCACAAAACTTTTGGGCATCCACAGATGGAACTCAGACTCATCCTCACCCCTGGATAAACTGAAAGCCAAACAAGAGAAAACCAGGTTTCACTACTTGCGTAATAAGGCTCTCCATACTGTCCCCTCCCAGCTCCACAGCAACTGTGGAGATCCTCTCCCTTCCCCAGTCAGGGCTAAACTGACTGTTGGTCTGAGGGCAGCCATCTTATACTTCCAAGCCCTTCCCCTTCCATCCAACTTGCACTATCACCTCCCTGCCCCGCCCCCGGTTCTCTCATTGGATGGTTCCTGCTGCAGGGCCACTGGTGTCCATGGAAAGCCTGTCTCCATTCCCCATATTGTCTCTGCTCAAGCTTCTCCCCTCTGAGCCACAAAATCTCTCTCCGTAAAAGGCCTTTCCAGGTCCTGCCTGCCCTCCAGCCTTCTCCTAGTAACAGGGGTAGGGTCACCTGCTACAGGGCAGTTGTTTAAGCACTTTGACTCAGAAGTGCTAATTAACCTTCCTGACAAAGCACATGTGTCTACACTGCTTCTGGTTTAGGAGGCACGCCATGCAAAGCAGCAATGTTCCTGAGGATACTACTGTTGGCCAGTAGCTTCACAAGCAGAGTTGGTGCCTGGGCAAACCTGGTAGAGGTGCATAGGTCTGAAAGCAGGGAGAGGGTCAGGCATTGGTTCCAAGACCCGCAGTTGCACAGATCCAGAGCGGGGCTGAGGGGAAGGTCCCATTTCCCCATACTGGAAACTCCTAAACAATTCCTGGCTGAGCTGCTGCTGCCACTAGCCATGTCCCAGCTGTTGCTCTTAGAGTGGCAGCTGCAGCCACTGGGGCCTGTTTAGGATTCCCAGCTGGAGAAGGCTGCCGTGGTGCAGACTTGGTGGGGATGGGAGGATTCTGGAGCCCCCCGAGCATGGTGTCAGGGAGAGTGCCCCTCTTCCCACCCCCGGCTCTGCTACTGTTATGGAACATTCTACACTGACGTGGCCTTATTATAACTCATGCCTCAGTTGCCTATCTGTAAAGAGTAAGGATGATACTAAACTACCTCAGAAGGGTTGTGAAAATACTTCTTTAGAGGAGGCCAAGCAAGGATTCAGAGACTGTAAAACATGGGTGACTGGTGCCCCTAATACTGGGAGGGGCACTAGTGGCCAATTGCCAACTGGGGAGAGGGGGCAGTCCCACAGTGGCTGATTGCCACCACTGATCACCGTCACCAGCAGAGGTGCCAGCAGCAAACTGGAAGTGCCAGCGGCAAACCAGAAAGTACCACCAGTACTTCTCTTGGTGCCCTCACAATCTCAGGGGGGGTACCAGCCTGCCAATCTCACCCATGTGCACCCAGTGTCACCCGCAGGTGCCCAATCTCACCAATGTGCAACCTCGATGCATTGTCACTGGTGGAAAATATACTTTTTTTATGCAAAAGGGGTATGGGGGGTTGTACAAAAAAAGGCCATTCTTCAGATGTTAATGCAGACAGACATCTGACTGCATAAACATTCTTGAGTAGTTGAGTAGTGAATAAAAATAAGTGATCCTAACACCTATCTTGAAAATGAAAAATGTTTGCTACTGCTACTGCTTTTTGAACTATTCAGTCATCTCTGGGCTTTACGTATACCTGTGCATGTTTTGCACATTCAACTGTTGATTCCAATTCACAACTGCGTGTTTTGTACTCACATATAACAGCATGCAAGTGAGGCACTCACCTGGATACTTGCCCCTGTATGGCAGAAAATAAAAAACAAACCAAAAGCATTAAAGGTGAGAGCACTGTGGAAGAAAAAACAACACATATCCACAGAAAAACAGGGTTAAGATTAGTTAACCTGAAGCAATTTTGTCAGGCATGTCACCCACACATATTGGTTAGGCCCTGACAAATTAGGTTGTCTTCACATTCACATTCTGCTGCCACCTGTGTCTATTTGCTTTAACTGCTGAGGGCTAGACACCCTTCCTTATGACAGTGCTGTAACACTTCTTTTAACGCAACATGCCTGAAGGCAGATCTTTCAGACTAACACTAACCTTTGGTACCTTATAATCAGTGAATGTGTAGCTGTTTTGAAACTAACAGGAACAAGATTTATTTGCAATTGGATTTATTACAAGGCAAAGTAACATAAGCATCAAGTTAAAAAAACAAAACAAAGAGAATACCCAAGGACAAGTAACACACCTCTAATCCCAAACTCCAGGAGCTAACAATGCAGGCAGAAGACCTTTGAGATACTTCTATAAGAGATAGATCAAGAAGATAATTATCTAGTGGTAACTTTAAGGTGATCTATAAAGAAAAAAAATGAAATACGTCTTCTTTTTTTTTTTTGCATTTTTATGGTATATCCAGATAATCTGAAAATCTTGATTTCTGCCTTTTAAAATATTAGTCTTCACTTTTTACTTTAGTAAAGTCTAATACAATATCCCTTGCTTTTGCTAGTGGATTTGAAATGAGTCTCAGAGATGTATAATTTCCACCATGGATCACTGAGGTCAAAAGCATGGTAGGATTCAATAAATGATTAAACCTATACATGGACAGACATAAAGTCTGTAGCAGGGTGCTGCTGCCAGCCTATCTGAATCTTCCAATCTCTATTCCCCTCCTTCTGTGACCCAGAGACATTCATGCCATACAACAGACAATCCAATTAAACTTCTTTCCTCTTAGGGTCTATTTTAGTATGGCACAACAGGAAAACCAACCACCCAGAGCACAATCAGTTCCTTCTTTAGTCAGCAGGGTTTACTAGATCAGTTTATCTGCTCTTCCCAGGGTTCATAGAATAAAGTGTTTCCAGCTCTACTTTGTGAGATTTCCCTTTAGCCCTGTGGAGGGAGAGGTATGTATACTTCTTGATATGTGCATCCTGCTTCCATTCTGTTTTCAAACAGTGCAGTCATGTGCCAAGATTAACTCTTTCCTGACAGCCTGTAGACTAGGTCTGTAAACCTTAATGTATCATCCACAGTTGTATTCAACTCTTTTCCTTCTTTTACAAAACACTCATGATTCACAGTATAAGATAACTGAAAAACTATACAGGTTTGTAGGAAACTTTTCTCTGAGTTTGTTACTCCATAATTGTTCTCTATGTGAAATCTTCCATTTTTTGCTGAAGCGTCTTGTACCAGCCCATTAGAGTCTAGATTGCTAATTCTGTCAGGGGTGTTCACCAGGATCTGCGGGAATGATTGTTCACCAGAGCGCTCCAAGAGATGACAAAGTTGAATGGTTATAAACTCCTGCAAGACTGTTTGAGGCTGGACATAAAGAAGAATTTCTTCACTGTTCAAACCCCCAAGGTCTGGAATAGCCTGCCATTGGAGGTGGTTCAAGCACCTACACTGAATGCCTTCAAAAGAAATTTGGATGCTTATCTTGCTTGGATCTTATGACCCCAGCTGAGTTCCTGCCCCTTGGACAGGGGACTGGACTCGATGATCTTCCAAGGTCCCTTCCAGCCCTAAAGGAAGGGAAAAATGTCTATGAAATCTGTGAAATCTATGAAATTTTCAACCAAGATGCCACAGCAACATAGGGTTCTGTGAGATTATTTTAAGGGTACTACACAATATTAGAACTGTTAGGTATGCAAACACCTACATGAGTCACAAGATAAAGCCAGAAATTTCAAATAAGAATGTCAAAAACATTCTGACCTGTTATTGTCTTTTTGAGCTCTCAGCAATAGAAGAATTGCTCTATTATTTCCATAGTGGAAAAAAAAAAAAGTGAAAGCTAGGAGCTGGCGTTTTCTGAGAGGTCTAACGAGTGATGCCCTGTGTCTAAAAGGTTGAAAATCCTATGTTCATATACTGGACTTGATGCAGTACAGGTCTGCTCCATTATGGCAATGGCTGCATTACTATATTTCATATTTTACCATAGAGGATGAGCACTCTGAATTAACCGAGTGAGTCATTTAAGGGATACAATAGATTTGAAAAAATAAGAGCACAAGCAACTCAATTTTCATACCATTATTAGTCAAAAACTGCTCTTGATTCTGTTCAGGTTTTTGAAAAATATTTTTTTTCTGGATCAAGCCTAAGCAATTAACAAGGAACTCAGATTATTTAAAATAATTCACATAAAGTAACAGTTTTGCTACTGTAGGAAGAATGAGAGAAATGGATAAAAGAAAAAGTGAAAAATGAGGAGGCTGAGAAAGTGAGAGCTGGTGGAAAAAGAAGCGAACAGTAAAGTGAGAAAAAAAGTGTGTACAAATGTTCCAAAAAGCCTAGTCCAGGAGTTCCCAACCCTCAGGCTGTGGCCCAGTACTGGGCGATGAAGGATTGGCTGCCAGTGCACAGGAGGGTTACTCAAGTCACAGTTCAAGTGGCCAAGGTCTGGAACAGGCTCCCAAGGGAGGTGGTGCTCTCCCCTACCCTGGGGATGTTCAAGAGGAGGTTGGATATGCATCTAGCTGGGGTCATCTAGACCCTGCACTCTTTCCTGCCTATGCAGGAGGTCGGACTCGATGATCTATTGAGGTCCTTTCCGACCCTAACATCTATGAATCTATGCCAGACTGGAATTGACCGCAAACTGGTAAACTGTGGAGGGGCAAATTGCGGACTGGAAATGACTGGCATACTGCAGACCGGCAGCCAACCCTTTTTTATACTCAGTACCTTTTTTATACACAGCCTGCAGTGTGCTGGTCATGCTGGTCTACAGTTTGACAGTTTGTGGTCACTTCCAGTCCACTGTTTGCCGGTCCTCACCATAAAAAGGTTGGGAACCCCTGGCTTAGCCTATTCAATACAGCTCAGCAGGTATCAAAGCCTGAAAACTGGGCACAATAGCCATTAGCCAAACTGGACATTAGCCTGGGCCTGAGCACATGCCCAGAGCCACTCTCCAACTCCTTGACTCAGCTATTGTAATGCGTGTTCAGAGCTGAGCTACACCAGTCATCTTGCTTAGTAGCCAAAACATTGGCATACACAGAGTGGAAGCAAGCAGACAATGCATTTCTTGGCGCCACTCCAAGGCTTACTCCAGAGGCAATGTAAACATTCTTTTTAAGGCCATAACGTTTTATGTACTACGTCTGGAGAGTGCCTAGCTCAGTGGGCTCTAGTCCTTGTTGGGGACTCCAGGTGATATTAAAACAATAAATTGAAATAATAGATAAATAAAATCTGCCATTAATCTTTAAAAATTTCATAAAATAGATAAAAATATTGCCATAAATTCAGGTTGCCCTTGATTTATGCTGTACATGCATTCCTTGAGAGTGGCACACAAATCAAATTTGCATAAAACAAACCCACTTTACAATGTAACAAATAGGGATAGAGTCTCATGGCAGTAAGGGAGGGAGGGAGGGAGGGAGGAGAACTAGGGAAAGGGTTGGGGAGGCATGCCATTCCCGGGTCTGCACGAGGCAGCAAAGCAGAGGGAACAGAGTGGCATTCACCCCAGCCCCAGCTGCAGTGGCCCTGGGAGTGGCCAGCACCACCTGCCTGCAGCCACTAGGCTGCACCATGCTCTGTCTGTCCCCACTCACCTCTGTTTCTGGGCTGCGCTGTGTTCTGGTGCAGGCAGCTGGTATCAGCTGCTCTTGGGGCCACTGCAGCTAGGGCTGGGATAAGTGCTGCGCCCCACACCACTCAGGGCTCAGCTTGTCCACACTCACTCCAGCCCATGCTAGAGCAGCCCTGGGAGCAGCCGACACCAGATGCCTGCACCATGGCACAGCACAGCCCACGAGCTGGGGTGAGCCCAGGCACACAGGTGGAGCATGGTACAGCCCAACAGCTTCAGGCCACTGGCTTTGGCCACTCCCAGGGCCACTGCAGCTGGGGCTGGGTTGAGTGGGGCCACAGCCCTTTCCCTTCCCCCATAGACTTGGGGGGGCATCTATGCTGATCGCGTAACAGTGAATTTACCTTGTATATAACAAATTATGGATCTAAATATGCTCATTGCATAAGAGCAAATTTGCATATAAAGAACCCACATAAATCAATGGAAACCTGTACACATTATTGTATCCAACAAAATGATTTACAAACCTATCCCTTTCAGAAAAACAATTTGTGTTCTTATAGTTCCAAAACAACAGATAACTCAAAAATGGAAAGTTCTCTCATCTCTGCTGTATTCTAAGATTAGATGTTCATACTGAAGCAGTTTAAGTACAAGTCTGAGAGGCAGCAAGCTTTCAACTAACTGCCTGAATATATCACAATTACAGTAACTTTCATACTTACATAACTTTGCTCTGATTTATTGTGTAATAGCTCAGAGTGTTTAACACTCTTTAAAATCTCATAAAATCTTATACAGTACAATATGTCTGGTGTAAGACATGAGCTAAGACTTTGGTCTCCTCCTGTGTCATGATCGTACACCTCCAATCTCACCAATCTAATGCTTCTCTCGCCTTCAGTGCTACTCACCACTGTGATTAGGAGTGTCTGCAGCATAGCTCCAGTGGAATAAACTACATAGGGATCTAGCACTGGATTGTAGCTAATGACAGTTTTTGTAGCGTAAATGTAAATGGGGGAAGGACACTGGGTATGTCTACACATGCATATTTAATGTGCATTAGCCTGATTTAAGGTACACTAAATGCACCTGAAAGATGGTGAATTTAGACTAATTCAACCTAAATTTGATTCCTGAATAAAGTAAGTTTCAAATGTAGGTGCAATTTGTTAAAGCACATTAATCCGTGTGGGTGCTCGAATGCCTACATTTATGAGGCCATTTCAGCTGGGATGCATGTGCAAGGCCACTCCTGGATGGTGCGGCAGTGCCGTGTGAAGGCCAAGGTCTTGCAGGCACAGTGGGTGGCCCTGACCGACTTCAATCATTGGTCCAGTCATGTCAAGAAGACTATGCCCTTCATGTGAGAGCAGACCCACATTTTGGCACCCTGGGAGACAGGCCACACTCCTGGGAATGCCACCAGCAGGGGCAGCCTGCCCTCACTCGCACCTTGCTCTGATGCCTCCAGTGACATATCACCGGAGGAGAGGACCTCAGGCCTTAAGTACCTAGCCCTGCCCACCTCCCTGGCTGCTGCTTCCATTAGAAACTCAGGGAGCCCTACCCAGTGGCTGCCTCACCCTCAACTGAACCCCACACCCCACCATAAGGAGTGGTAAGCCACACCACCGCTTGCTGCCAGCAGTACCAGTTCCTCCCAGGAGGGAGGGGCACCTTGGTTGGGTGCCAGCCTGCTGTACACCACAAGCCATGGACACTGGGGACACATGGAAGTCATCGCTGATGGGGAGTCCTGTGCCAAGAGCTTCACCAGCCAGTCCTGCAAACCCACTTTACAGGGTAAGTCCTGCACTGAAGGAGGGTCCTCTCAGTCCCTGGCCCTGCCTCCATTCCCTGCGTGGCCCACCCACGCTCCCCTGGCCCCAGGTTCCACACTCCCAAAGCATGCAAAATGGTGGGACACAGTTCAAAACTTTATTGAGCTGCCTGTGCCCCCACAGCTGAACAGGTACAGGTCTCTTACATGCTGAGGAAGGTGTCAATGTTGGTGATGTCCTCCACAGAAGGAGGGTGGGGTGCAGGGCAGCCCAGAATTGTCCCCTATATTGTCATAGCTCAGGGTCCTGAACCAGGAGCACAGGCATGCCTGGGGCACCAGCAAGATCATCAGCAATAGGGTGTAGTGGCTCAGGCATCCCTCTTGCCTACAAAAATAGTTCATCACTCAGGGCACACACAGCAGGGGCATATTCAGGGCACAGTAGTGTCAGGGGGAGGCCAGTCCTGGAGCACATCCCTGGAGAGGCACCCAGCAGTGACGATGGGGCCGTGGCCAGCTCCTCACCCCGGTTGTCCAGGATCCCCATGCATCGCAAACCCAGGCACCATGGGCTGGGTGGCAGTGCAGCAGAGTGGCTGGCCTATGGGGGTAGGGGGGCACTGGGGGAGCAGGGTCTGAAGCTGTGGCAGGCTTGGCTTACCCTGGGAGGGAGGCAGGGAAAGCAGGCTGCCTCGAGTCAGCACTCAGTGGGGTGCTGGCCCCAGGGAAGCAAGCAGGGTTGGGGGTTTGGCCAGTGGTCACATGGGCCCAGTCCTCCCTGGACAGCTTACTATAGTCCCTGGGCGCCCATACGTGGCTCACCTCTGATCTGAGGCCAGACAGCACAGGGCCCCTGGTGCAGAGCATCTGATCTCTGCAATTGTGCAATGTTGTAAAATTGCACAAAAGGCTACTGTCACTTGCCTCTACAGGACCAACATCTGGATGCCAGGGAGAGGCTGCAGGGCCCGGAGGTACTGCTGCATCAGGGTTCTTGCCATTTTCTGCTGGAGCTGCCTGGATGCGTTGGTTTCATAGTTTCATAGTAACTAGGGTCAGAAGGGGCCTAGAGCAGGCCATCTAGTCTGACCCCCTGCCAATGGCAGGAAACAAGTGCTGGGGTCA
>JAGPOW010000304.1:55888475-55900152 GCA_030014935.1 Caiman crocodilus | reverse complement strand
ACTGGCCTCAGGTGTTACTACAAGGGGTTTGATTTCACTACAGGGGTTTGGCTTCTTAGGTGGTGTCATGAGTCACCGCCTACAATGCAGTCTGCACAGGTGCAAACAAGTGTTTAGTTTAGGGTGCCTAAACCTGATTTGGGATCATTGCCACATACAAGCATTTACTACTTGCCAGGAGGAGGAAGTGTGGGCAACTGGAGTGTGACAGGGGAGGCCCTGAGGCTAGGTCTCATGTCAGCCTGCCCACCTATCTAGGACAGTCTGTCCCACCTCACTTGCCACAAATCGATGTTCTATGATATAATAAGTGGAAGGCTGCCCATAACTGCCTTGATGCCAGGGGGTGCTATCCACAGCTCTGTACCTTCCCTACACCATGGCCCATGCCTTGCAGATGGCATCCAGATTATTATTGCTCCCCAGCTTCAGGCTGAGGCAAACTCAGTCCATTGTTGGATCTCTTTCACACTCACACTCACTCTGCCCCCCTCTCACAGGGGCCTCTTGCATAGTGCCCATCACTGGGCCACTCTGCTTCCCTACTCCCTTGAGCAACCCCTCTTGGCCCTCAGGCTTCACTACTCTTCCTCTGGCATGGCACACACAGCACCTTTGCACCTTTGGTTTGCTTGAGCTCCCCTACTCTACATGGCCTTGTCCTACTAAACACTGGACTGACTCTGCCCCCAGTCCCTCACCGGGCAACTTGATCCTCATCTCACTCATGAGGTTGGCCCATGTACTGCCCTATCCAGTATGCCTCCAGTGCAACACTTCAAGCCACCTTCAGCAGCCTTACTCTGCATCCCACACATGCACAGTCCTTCAATTGACTCTTTGAACCCTACTCTGTGCAGGCCTCCACACCAAAACTACTCCCTTTGGGGCCTCTGGGGTCTTACAGTCCTGTTGGGCTCAGATGCCTCTTCGTTAGTGTGCCTAGCCAACATTGCTCTTACAATTACCCACCAGATGGTGGTAGCTGGGAATAAGGAGCCTCTACCCACTTTTCACTGGGGGGGGCTCCAGGAGCAGTAGTTCAGTAGGGTGATGTTACTCCTTCAGTGGCTGACAGCCAATTGCTGCCCCCAGCCCTGAGAGCCAGGCTCTAAAATGGCTGCTCTCATTAAGCACCTGCTGGCTGGCTGCCTGCCTCTAGCCCTTAAAGTGGCTGGCACCAAAGGTGCACTGCTACATAGAGTTAAGTCAGTTCGAGGAATGGGGCTGGTGGGGCTGGTGTAGGGGTGAGGGCTGGCGGGTCTGAGGCGGAAGTGGGGTTGGCAGGTCCAGTGGGAGTTGGTGGAACTGCAGAGGGTGAGGGAGCTGCCCTGTCTGGTTGTAGGCAGGGATAAAGGCAACACAGCTCTGGGGCTGTGGAGAGTGACTGGGTTTGGAAATATTTTGGGAATGCATGCAAGTCTTCATTAGGTCTGGTTAACCTATTTTAGGTTAGGTGAACCCATGCTGATCTAAAATGAGTTCTTGTATGATGAGAACTAACTCTAGATAGGGCACATCATGTTTAAGATGACCTAAGCCCTGTGAACTCCTGCACACACAGTCATTCAGATCACCCTAAATTCAGTTAGGACAATCTAAATGTAACCTTTGTATGCACTCATAGTCTTAGTTTTTGAGACTCCCAGTGCCATAAACCAATGTCTATTGCACTAATATAAACCTTGGAATGAAAACTAAAGTTATACAGAATTTACATATAGGTGAATTGATTAGGCTTGGAGATAAGTATGAAAAGAATACTGCTTCAACTCCTGAATATGAACATTTCACTATTGCCTTTCCTACCCACCTCATACAGGTTTATATGCCCACTGTCCCTTATCACATTAGATTTTTCTAAAAGTATGGCAAAAAATGTTTTTTATGATCTCAGTGTACCATACTCAGTTTAACGGGGTCCTGATCACTGATTTGCTTTTAAGTGCTATGACAATAAAAATAATACTTGGCCCTGTTGGGCTAACATAAGGTATAGCAATACAAGGCCTTTAAAATCAAATGCCATAATTCAAAAGTTTCTGAAAAAATAAAAATTAGCTCTAGCCAATATCTTGTTAATTTATATTCATGAGACCAGGAGAGAGAGCAGTGAAGAGGTGTGGCATACTTAAGAGATGGAATATGTTCAGAGGCTAGTGAAATTTGTACCACTCTTTCCAGCAAGGACTCTATATTCACACTCAGCTATTGAGTAGTGCTACTTAAATCCACTAGACCACATATTTTAGTGGCTACTTATACATGTGTAGGGAGGCTGCTCCAATGCGCTGTAATTACAGCATGTTAGAGCAGACTCAATTTAGCGAATCTGCTGGAGTGTGGTATTTGCTGCACTCCAGAAGACTCCAGCATCATGTATATCAGTGTCAGATGTCCAGCAGGTTGCAGTGTGCCAGAATTCCACTGTGTATATTGAGTCCATGAGTTTCTGTACCTACTACCTAGGAGGCTGATGAAGTGCAGTTCATAGGCCTTCTGTTGCTCCACCAGCCTTTCAAGCATCATGTATGTCGAGTTCCACTGAGTCTCCACATCTGGCATGATTTTGTGCTGCAGGATTCTCAGTTCTGCCTGTTTCTCCCACAGCATCTTGCCCCTCTTGATGCTGTGGTGGAAGTAGCCCACCACCTTCCTGCATTTTGAAATCAGCTAGCTCGTAGCAGTAGTGGTGGTGGTGCCATCACTGGCAGCCCTGAGCCCCTCCAAGGCATCCCTCACTATGAGGTGCAACCTGTGTGCAAAGTTGCCAACAAAGTTGGCATCACAGACAGCCTTCACCATATTGGCCCCATTGTCGGTGACCATGAACCCACAGGTGAGCTCAGCCTGCCCAATGAGCCACTCCTGCACCATGTGGATCATGGCTCCCATGATCTCCCTTGCTGTGTGGCACTCATCCAGCACCTCGGCTTGAAGTAGAGCCCACTGACAGCCTCCCTGATCACACCAGTACCCTGTGAGGAAGAGGTAGATGCGATCACCACCCCAGCTGCTCCAGATGTCGGAGGTGAAGTGCAAGGCTACTTACAGCCCTGCCTTGTGCAGCTCTTCCCTCAAGTACTCCTCACATATCTCATACAGGGAAGGCACCTCTGTCCTGCTAAAGATGGTATGTATGGGTGCTTGGTAAGATGAGGCCAGAAGTGCTATGAGCTGCCTGAACCCTGGCCACTCAACTAGGGAGAATGGCTAGCTATCCAGAGCAAGCATCTCCGCAGCAGTCTGAGTGATCTCGCTCATCTTGGGAACATGCCTCCCTTTCTGTCCCCCTTTCCCCCACTGGTTCAGGGTGGCCTGCCTCTGCTTTGGTGGGAAAGAGGCTTTGGAGTGAGTGGGGAACTTCTATTTTGGCATGGTCACACTGGTGCCAGGCAGAAAGAAGGGCAAGGGGGTGCTGCCTCCTCAGATACATCAGCATTGGTGTGGCGGAAAAGTGTCTCACATCCTTGCCACAGCTGATATGCCTTCAGCAGTGCTGGCAGATGGCAAACCTGGGATCATCTGCTAGCTCAAAATACCCCCACACTAGGCTACTTGCCCGCTTCCGGGTTGAGGGTGAGGGCCCTGCCTTATCCCACTCCTCAGCAGGCTGAGGCTCAACAGCAGGAGGAGCTGCCTCAGGCGAGCCACTTGCCTCCACAACCTCAACCTCCTCTGAGGTGCTGCTTTCTGGAGGACACCTGGGTCTAGGGGAAATTTGAGGGGTGTGGAGCACAGACTCTGATTTCCCCTCAGTCCCCAAAATTGCTTGAGCCAGTGTGCTCAGCATCCCTGGTTCCAGCTCCAGCTCCTCCTCTGGCAGTGGGAGGCTTATGCTGAGAGATGACATTGGGGTGGAGAAGACAGTGAATCCACTGCTGGTGCCCACTTCTGGACTGAGGGGAGGTAATACAGGTGCAGGGACATCAGGTGCAGACACTGCTCCCAGTGGCAGCACTGATATCATGGCTGCTTGGGAAGAGAACGTGTCTATGTTTGGGAGGTGGGGGGATGCAGCTCTAGCTCTGCCCCTACCCCTTCTCCTTCACTTGCCAGAAGACCTGGCATCTGCCTTTCCAGTATGCTTCATATTAATCTTTCCTGTGCTGCAAAAGGTCTGTGTGTGTGTCACACCTTTTGTGTTGTGTGTTTTATTCTCTCTGTTGTGTGTGCACACTGGTCTCTTCCTTGATTTCTTGCTTCAGTAACAAGAAGTGTTAAGAGCTATGTAAAAAATGTGTGCTGTCTGTCTTCTTCTCCTATGAACTTCTAATTTTTCTTCTATGTGTGTATATTATAAGTGTGTGTGTGTGCGCGCGCGCATGTGCATGCAATCTGTGTGCCTCCCTGAAAAGTGGTGGATCATGCTGGAAGGGAAAAAGCAGCTTTCTTTTTTCAAAGTTTGCAAAAAAAAAAATATAAAAATTGAAATAAATGAATTGAATAGTAGTAAGAGATGCTATAATAAGCTAAGCTAAGCTACATCCTACCCACTCCTTTCTAACAACAAAAAGAAGGAGGCAAGATCAACTGCTTACTAAAGCAAGCCAGGCCGAGCTGTCTGCCTGCTACAGTACCTTTCTCATGCAGTTCCCAAGATAGAACAAGCTTACAAAAGGAACAGCCCACATGCAAACAGAAGCTTTTATGCTGTTTCTAGGTCCCTCCCCCCAGACACTGTCATTGAAAGAAATCCTTCTCACTGACCACCTGGACATGTCAGTCTTCTCCCTCCTCCCCCTCCCCCTCCCTTCCCTGCTCCCTCTCCCTCTTCTTTCTCTTTCCCCACACAAAAAGCCCTCTGAAGCATCTAAAGCTTTGCTGAACAGTTTGGAAGCTCTGAACCAATTCAGAAAGCCTAAAGAAGCCAGCTTCAATTTGGACATGTTGCTTCGGTGTCTGAAATTTCCAAATCTTTTCCAGATCCAAAGCACAGTCCGAAGGCTCGCACAGACCTAGTAACTACTTTTGTGGCTGAAGCTTTCTTGAGAAAGTTGAACTAGCCAATTACTTTGTGAATTAACCACTCTGGAAGATCCTAATGTGAGCAAAACATCAGGCAAATGTATCAGAAAACAGAACAGAAACACTAGTCTGTGTTGTCCTTGGCTTCTTTGCATTCTAAATCATCTTCTGCACTATACTCTTACAGCTGCTTGGTTGGGAGATGTTTTAGTGTTTCATTCTTTCCTCATGTTTAAAAATTAGTATGAAAGGTCAGATGTACATAAGAAGCTTTTCTGCTCTAATAATATGCAGCCTGAAACAAAGGCTCTGAAATAGTTAACTTTTAGGTGGCTTAATATGTCCAGGAAAACTGATAGTTCTTAAGTTTCTTATTGGAAAAGCAAAACCAAGGCAACAATGGGGACTACACATACATGTTATTTGTATCACTATGGACCAGGATTTTTCTGAGCTAGGCAGTGCATAAATACTGAATGAAAAGATGGTCTATACGCCAAAGGATTTACAATCCATCTATAATGGACAAAAGAAGAACACAGAGACAGGAGTGAAAAGAAACAATGAGATGCATACTAAGGATGGACAATCCAGCCCAGAATACGACACTTTTTGTTGTGTGCAAGGGGGACAGTAGGGCAAAAAGCCTTTAGAGAACAATTTTCATGACATGACTCATTCTAGAAACAGTGAATTTTACTTTGCTATTAAAGAATATTCATGGCAAGATAATATTAAATATCACAAAACATTTGCCCCAAATATCTGATTCTAAATGTTATGCTCATGCAAACAAGAAATAAAATCTGGTGATGTGTTCAATGTATCCAGTAAAACATAACCAACCAACTAAAATTTTAAATGTTAAATACCAAGTACTCAGAGTGTGTGACTTGCAAAGGAGGTACAGAACGAACATTTATATTTTTTAATAAGGGGGCAATTTCAAATTAATGCACTTTAGAAAGTGGTAAATTGTTTGGGAACAATCAGCAAATAGAAAAAACAAACTTCCTAAAGTCACAGGTACAGTAGTGCTGTATACTCCTGTAATTCAGTGTTAGGGATAATAAACTAATACTTTAATGGCAGGGCAGTCTATTTTAGTAACTGGGGCCTGCAGAGCACAGGGGTTGCAGTGCACAAACAGGGGCAGATATACCATGTCCCTCCACTCACCTCCAGGATGCAAGCTCCCCTAGCACTGCTTGGGTTGGCAACTCCTGCTTATGCATATAGGTAGGTGTCACTCCTCCACAGCTACACCGTGCCCATGGGTGGGCAGCCTCTCTCCAATGCTGCATGTCATGAATAGGTGGGCAGGTCCTCACTCATATTCTTGGCTGCAGGCTGTCCCTCTGAACCTTGCCATGGTATCCCCCAGCGCTGCAAGATGCTCTGAGCCGCACCACCCCCACCTGCCCCCTTAGGGCCTTGTTACACCTTACGCTGTGAGCTGCACAAGTATTGATTGGCATTTGTGCTAGTTGGAGTTTGGAGCAGTTGCATTTCAGGCTAGCAGAATCCTGGAGGACTCAAAGGGAAAAATCCCACCCCACCTCCATTCCAGGCTTGTCCCCAGGAGCCCCCTCAGTGTTTCCCCCACTCTAGGGCTTCCTCCCACCCCCAAGGTTCCCACATGACCCTTGTATTTACTTGTGGCTGCCTACACTGTCTGTCCTGGGAAGCAGGCAGGGAAAGGGTAACCTGCCTGCCCAGATGCCACCACTGCTGCCATGCTGCTTCTTTTCTCTTCCTAATCCTGTCCTATCTGCTCCCTGGGACAGGGCAGCCACAAATAATTGGAGGGAGCAATAAGCAGGGATCTGCGGTGCTGTGAAGGGTGTGGGGGCAGTAGGCCTGATTTGGGTCAGTGGGTGTGCGATATTTATGTTAAGGTGTAGCCTAGAATGGTTACACAGCACCATAGTGTAATATGAGCCGGATAACATGGATCAGACATAAACCTTCCCTGGAGTGGCATAGCTTTGAGGCACATAACAAATGCTTAAAGTTTTGTTTTTTTAAATTTCAGGTGTTAAAGTGCAGACAATCCAGGTGTTAAGAGCTCCAGGAGCTGCCCAAACTTACCATGTAACAAGGCCTTAAAAGGAGCATTGGGAACAATAATTACACAATTATTATAAGGTACTATGAAGACACAAATACAAGAGCAGGATGCCCAAGTGGATTAGATTTAAAATGAAAAATTAATTCTGAAATTCATTACACTTTTGTCATCAACTTGGTAGAACTCACCAAACAGCAGTGGGCCTAATTTTAACACGAAAAGCGACTTGCATGATACACTTGCTGAAAAGGTAACTCGGTTTGACAGATATAATAAAAAGTTAGACTTGAAATGGAAGAGCAGATTCACAAAATGATGCAAGTAATGCTTAAGAAAAATGCCTGAGCTGATTTCTGCGTGTTCTCAACTTTGGCTTCAGAGACTCAGAAAACGGTTTCTTTAGCAGGACAGTTTGTACTTCACCAGACCCCTATTTTTTCCATGCATTTTTGCTCAAATTTCTATACTACACTGGCTAATAGAGGCTGTCTTATGGCACTGAGGACATAGCTACACCACCTATGTGCCCCAATGAAAACACCACTGTGCAGTTTATACTCTGTGCATAACAAAGCATGGAAATAAATCAATGAAGCTATCTGAAAGCTTAAAATGTTCAGTAAGCTATGTACTAACAGGTGGGATAGGATCTGGTCCTGAGAGCTGAAGAGCATCACTGGGCTCATGATCATCACCAACCTTAGCCAACAATATTGCTGAGAGCTGGTACAGACAGGTCATGTCCTACACTAAATGTGTTGGCAGCTGTCAGTTTCCTTTAATGTCTGGACAGTAGAGATGGGGGTGCCCCTTTATACAAATAGTTAAAGCCTTTGCCCAGGAAATGGGAGATCAAGATTCAATTCCTTCTTCTACCTAAGAGGTTTCAGAACCACATTTCTCACTGGACATTCCTATCCACCAAACTCATAGACTATTCTGGGTGGCAGAAGTGCATTAAGATTTATTGGGGCCCTGGCCAAACACAACATTGGAGCCCTCCTCTTAAGGTGCACTGATATATCGGTCGCATATTGAATCAGCACTATTAAAAGAAAAATTAACATTATTAGCTATTGGGCATTTTGGCCAGTGTATCCGATACATGTCAATGATAAATGCTGCATGCACAGGGCCAGGAGAGCAACTGGGAAGATTGGAAAGCAGTGTATGGATCATAAGTCTGTGGGGAGAAGCAGTGTGGGGGAGGTAGAAGTGTGGGAGGGTAGAGTGAAGCCCCCATGGTAAGGGAGGGAGTAGAGTAGGGGCAGAGGCAGGCATTGTCTATCTAGGGTGTTGCATGGGACCCTGAGGCTGAGAGCAGGATGGAGCTATGGGCAACTTGTCTGGGGGGGCACAGAGGGGTGGGGAAGAGGGGAGGCTCCTCACCACTGCATTCACCCTCAGAGGAGGCATGGGCAGCATGTGCCTTCCTGAATTTGTGCATTGGGCAAGAGTGGGCTGCTTGCTGTAGGCGCGGGGCCAGGGGCTGCTCTGGCCTCTTCCTGGGTTGGGTGGGGGTGAGGTGGGCTCAGCTGCCTGGGGAGGGTGGTGGTAGCACTGGGAAGGTGGTTACAGGGGGCTATGGAATAGCCTATAACTACTTTGGAGTAGCTATAACTGCCCCCCCCCTCCGTACTGCTCATGCTCAGATCAGTCCACTCTGCTGCTTTTCCCTCAGGAGCCCCATGTGGCATGCCCTGAGCAGGGACCACACTAAGAGGGCTTTGAGGAGCTATAGCCACCCCAAAATTCCAATAGCCCCCCAGGGTTACATTCACTGCCCTGGATGGGCAGTGTCTGCCCCTGCCCTGCCCCTGCTCCAGTCCCTGCTCCACTTCCTCCCTTACTGTGGGGTCTCTGTCTGCCCTCCACACTCCTTCCCCTCCCACAGACTTACCTGCAGGGAACTGGCTACCTGGCTATGCTCCTGGCCACTTATGTTGCAGCATCTTTAATTCTGAATGTTCCTCTGACCCCACCACCACTGATTGGTGGAGGGTCCATTCCTGTAGCTCACTCCTTAGGAGGGTAGTGAAATCTGCAGTTCTAAATATGGAACCATTTTTGTCTCTCCACTGGCTGAGGGGCCTTGGCAGCCCAGCTGCTTGCTACCCACAAGCAGGGAGACAAAAATGGTATCAGGTTTAAAACTGCAGCTTTTGTTTCCATGCCAATGTGAAGAGAGCCCCAAGCAGGCCCTCTGGTTGGCAGGGTACCCTGGGCCCAGGCCCCATTGGCTCATCCATTAATCTACCCATGCTGGGTGGGGACCCTTGCCACTCCTGCTTGAAGCTGTACCATTGTGCAGAAAAGAATTTAAGATTCATTGGGCCAAAGAGAAGAGAGAGCGCTTGCAAAAAATATATAGAGCAGTGGTTTGGGGATTAGGATAGGGGCAACATTGGGTTTGGGTCATTGCTTTAAGGACGGTTTAGGTATTTTACATTATATGGTCCCTGGTTAAAATATTTTTACCCAGTACCGTAAGTAAAACAGCAAATGTGGGCATTCAGCCTTCTGAAAATCAGGATTGGGGCCCAATCAAATTTTCAAAACTAGCCTCTGATTTTGAGTGTCTGCCTTCAGACAGCTGGGACCAAATTTTTCAAGTCATAATCACTTAGAACAGGGGCAGGCAATTGTTTCAGGCAGAGGGCCACTTACCAAGTTTTGGCAAGCTGTTGAGGGCCAGATGGGTAGGCCTGCCCCTTGACAGGTGCCCTGCCCCCTGGTCACCACCTTGTGACCAGAAGTCCCTCCTCCTTGCCCCTAACCTTTACCATCAGAAGTCCCTCCCCTTGCCCCCAGAAGCACTCATTTCAGCAAGGGGTTTTGCCGTCTCGGTACCAGAAAAATACCAAATTATATTCTAGAAAGCAAACATCGACAGCATTCATTAATTAGTTTTGTAGCAGGCTTACCTTTCAGAGCTTGGATTGAGTCCCAGGCTTGAGAGTCTACTGTTCTGATTGGTGGAGTCCATCTGCCAATTAGGAGGCAGCAAAAGGAGTGAAGTCATGCCCCTTTCCTGAGGGGAGGGGAAGAGGAACCCCTCCTCCCTCCCCAGACCTGACTGTAGACTGAAACACTGTCAGGTCCAGAAGATTTCAGGGGTGGAGCCCTGAAAAGTATAAAAGGACCTGTGTGCCCAGCATGAGGGAGATGAGTCCAGGATGAAGAAGAAAGAAGAGCAGGACTTAGAAGAGCTAAGGTGAGCTGCTCAGCAGTGCAAAGCATTAGACCCTGAAGATTTCCATCAGTGGAGAATGGCAGATGGCTCCAGAAGCTGGGCTCTTGGTGCACAGCACAGCACATGGCGTCCAGACCATGGGAGCTGCGTGAGATGGCTCGGGTCTGGAACCTCGGGCGTGCAGCCAGAGACACGCTGCACAGGCTGGTGCATGGAGCAGGATCTTTGGAGAGCTTGGGCAGCTCAGGTCCCCAAGCCCTGGCATGAGGCTGGGAGCTCGGTTCAGGAGGCACTGCATGGAGAGTCCAGGAGTGGACCGAGCCCTGGTGCTGCATGAGGCAGCCCAGGTCTCCAACCCATAGCAAAAGGTTGAGTTCAAGGAGCCAGATGGTGCTTTGGCTACTGAGCCAGTGAGCCAGGCTGAGCCAGAGGTCCCAGAAGCTCTGCATAGAAGAGCCATATTCCAGGAGACAGCAACCCCTGAAGCCCACGACAGGTGAGAGAGCATCTTGGCACAGAGGATGAGGGCCACTCTCCAGGCCTGGGAGCCATGAGTTGCAGGGAAAAAGGATTCTCACAGGGAAGAGGGAGTCCCCCTTGGTTAGTTAAGGGCTCCTGAAAGTGGAGGTCTCACTGGAATGGCCCCCCTGAAATTACCAGTTTCCTTAAAGGGTTTGGGGAAAGGCCAAAGGGCATTGGGGTTTCTCCTTGGGATTAAATTCATGTTTGAGGTTCTTGTACCATAAGTGGTGTGATGTTGCGACTTATATTTTGTGAACTCTTATGTTTGTAAATTAGTAGATGAGTAGAGTCTTAAATTTATAACTTTAGGGCTCTGTTGGACCCCTTTCACTATTATTCACCTGTTGTTTATTTGTATTTATTTGTGGCTTATTTATTGTTTACCTATCCTTATCTAAGCTTATCTGTTGGTTATCTATGTTTATTTTAAGGTTTCTCTGTTTTAGATCAGATACTTACCTGTGACTTACCTGCATTGGTGTAAGGTTTTATAGCATTTTCCCAGAGGGTGTTGTTGTTTATGTTATTTGTTTGGATATCATTCGTAAATATATATATGTGTGTGTGTGTGTGTGTGTGTGTGTGTGTGTGTGTGTGTGTGTGTGATGCTGGGACCTGGGGTTCACCAGTACCCACCTCGGGCCACCCCTAGACCCTTAGCTCCCTCATCTTGCCTGCCACGACTTTGATGAAATATATATACATTTTTATAAGGAGGGTATTCAATGCCGATCTAAATACTGTAGGGGTATACCCAAGGGGTACTCACGAATGTGGGGTCCGATGTTCCACGAGGCTCTGCCACCCCTACACCTCGTCCACATGCCAACCGGTCACTTGTTGGTTCATTAGTTGAAAGGATCTTGGTCCTGGCAGTATCCATATCCCTCATGATAGGTGTTGCTTGGATCAATTGGATTAAT
>JAGPOW010000304.1:55846061-55888375 GCA_030014935.1 Caiman crocodilus | reverse complement strand
TTGTTGGTTCATTAGTTGAAAGGATCTTGGTCCTGGCAGTATCCATATCCCTCATGATAGGTGTTGCTTGGATCAATTGGATTAATTGAAAATAATACCTTATCTTCCCAGAATTTTCTTCTTTCAGAAAAAGTACTCTGCCACCCCAAAGGGACTTTCCGAGGCAGAGTATTGCTCTGGCTGGCTTGTAATCGCCAACCTAGCCAGAGGCCCTGATGCTGCCTTCCGCTTTCCCAGCCACGATGCGGGAAGCGTTTCTCCTGGCAGCAGCACAGGGCTCTCAGGAGCCGCAGCACTGGCTTGCCGCAATCTCCTTCTTTGCTCTCTCCCACTTTCTCTCTCCAGCTCCTCTCTGCCACGCTCCTCTCCGCCACCCTGGTCGCAATGCTCGCCGGGCTTTTTAAACTTTCCCACAGCGGCCACGCCGGCTGCCGCGATTGGCTCTGCTCCCCAACTTGTTAGTACTAACCACTTAAACGAGCGGCAGGGACGCAGCTCGCGCAGCTGTAATGGCATCTGCCGCAGCTGCTCCTGTTTTTCTTCTCCCAGCTCTATTTCTTTAGGTAAGTGGTCTTTCTTTTCTTTTACTGACCCCTGGGGCCCTTCCTGTATTCCTAATGGCAGTGTGCCACCATCACAATATATGTTTATATCCATGTTTCTTTCCCTTGTGATAAGTTAATGTACATAAATTTGTATATAGTTAAGTCTCCTGACTGTCCTGGCCCGATTTCTGGCCCTGATTCCCCTGGCTTCAGGGATGGAGGGAAACTGGTCTGCAGTTCCCCACAGCACAGCTGCCAGCTAACAATTCCCTTTAATTGGAGTAGGGGAGTGTATACCCGAGTACACCTGGGCTACAGTTTCAAAAAATATTTGGCCCTGATTTACATGTGTTTGTGTCGTGTACATAGAGTTGATTGTATAATAGGTTTAAATGAAGTCTTGCTCTTGTATATTGTGTGGGGGGACATAGGGGTGTAGGTTTGTGGGGGTTGTGGGTATGTGGGTTGTGGAGGAGGATGTGGGTGTGTCTGTGAGGGAGGTAGGTGTGGGGGTGTGGGGGTGAGGTGAGGGAGCATGTGGGGGTGTGTGTGGATATGTGGAGTGTGGTGGGTATGGGGTTTGTGCGGGGGGTGTATGAGGGAGTGTGGGCATGGAGGGTAGTGTGAGGGGCTGTGTGGGAACATGTGTATGGTGGGATGTGCATGGGATTCACACTACGAACACACACACACATACACACACTCCTGCCCTCCTGCTCCTGGACCCAGTGTACTGGTGCAGGCCCCATGCTTCCACAGTCCAGTGATGCATCCAGGAGCCATGTGGTGCTGGAGCAGTTCCAGGGCAGGAAGGCAGGGAAATGGCTGGGGATGGGGTGCAGCTGGGCTCCTGGGTCCTGCTGCTGGCTGCCTCTGGCTCCTGTTTTTGATAGGCAGCCAGAAGCTGATAAATATTAATTTTCTAAATTTTTTAGGGGCCTTGCAGGCCAGATAGAATGGCCCAGATTCAGCCCGCAGGCCATATCTTGTCCACCCCCAACCTACGGATTCTGAGAGTTCTAGTGAGTTGTAGGTAGGTACTAGATGCTTCCGAAAAGTGAGAGCCAAAATATCTCAGCTTAGACACTGGAAGTCCAAGAAATCCAAACTTTGAAAACTGTGATCTAACATTTACCTTAGCTTTCTTGCTCTGAAGCAGGGGTCTGAACAACTAGTTAAAATATGTTAGACATTGCTAAAAGAGACAGCCAGATCCTAGGAAATAAACAGAGAAAACCAAACCTTGAACCCCAGCCCACCTTCAAAAAACTCCCAGTACTTACCTGCAAGATGAAAAAGAAGTACAGCAAACAGCAATCGGTTACAGCATGAATTCTATGTGGCAACAGCTGCTTTGTTCTTTTAATTTAAGGGGCCAGACCTAAGAAAACATGGGAAAATCTTTATAAGACAGCGGCTCTATGGTGAGATGAGTTAATGGAAGTTATGTAATCATAAAGAGAAATGTTCCTAGGGAAGGAATGGCTTTTGTGGTTTCCGTTCAATTGCTATATTTTAGCTGCATAAAATGGAATATTGGTGTTGTTATAATTATTGTTATACCTTTTGCTGATTTTAGCCTTTACTATGTTTTCATGATGTAGAGATTTCAAATGCATATTGTCTCCTATCATTATACTTCATGCAACACTATCATAACTCAGTTTTCTCTTGAACCTTGCTTCTCTCCCCCATATTCTATATGCCCTTGACTTCCATCATGAAATGTATTACTGAACCACACACTGCAGTATTGGACAGATCTTTTTTATCCCTAGATAGGGCTCTTTAAGAAGCAAATGTACACAAATACATTATGGGCTAATTGACTCATGTTTGAATTATACTTTCAGTTACTAATAATTAATATACCAAAGAGTGAGCCATTGAGTAAAAGGTTATATCTATAAAATGACTAAAATGATTAAATTATGCCTAGCAGCTACTGGCAAAAACATATAGGGCCATAATCATCCATGGTACAACTCCTCTGGCTTTGGAGAAATTGGATGATATATTCATTTGGCCCCTTTACTTTATGTTATAGATTTCTCTGAAGTGTAATATATTTGAGAAATGCTGAGGAGACTAAGAGAAAATACTAATGGAGTGTGATAAAGTGTGGATTTTAATATTGAGAAATTAATGACAATTTCCTATTTCTGCTGCAGTAAGTGCACTGTTATTAATTACAACTCATTTTTATTTCTACAATTTAGTAATTCATTATTTTAGTAATGAATTTGGAAAAGAAAAATAAGGTGAATAGGCACTCCATTTAGTAAACACATTCTCATTATTTAAAAAGTGACTAATTGTTTAAAATAATTTTTGCCTTTGCTTAACTTTACTGAATCTTCTTAATGTTCTTTTCCATGTACACGTTTATTTTAACTGGATTTGCCAAGAACAGATGAAATACTTGGGTCACAGTACTAACTTTGCAAAACCAGGTATTAAATGTTAGTTCAAAGGTCATTTTTTGAGTCAAATGTTCATAGTCCTCTTTTGAAAAATTGGCCTTGCATAGGGCAGGGCATTGTACACAGCTGCAGCTCCTTTGGACTTCTTGGCACACACCCAGAGTTTATTGCAGGTTTGGGGGCTGTGTTAGTAACAATAGAAATACTTTTTTACTTAATAAAAAGCCATATGATGTGCTTACAGACTTTTTAGAGTTCCTAAAGAGGCACATGTGGAAACCTAATGGCCAGAAGTAGAAAATTTAATTCAAGAATTGTCTGCATTTCTTTCAGCTATCACACATTCTTTTACCACTTCTTATCATTCAGAAGCTTTACCTATACAGTAATTAAAAATGATTTTCCCAACTCTGTTGACAAGCCTTCAATTTTGATATGACAACTTTTGTTTTATAATGAGGTGAAAGGATATTAAGGTTGAAGAAAAATGGACTTCTCTGCTTGCAAAAGATTGTCAAGAACTATATTCCTCTGAACATACTGTCTCATTGGGAAAAAAATATTCATACCAGGTTCCAAATTTGCACTGGCGTATTTGTTTTTATAATATAAATAACTGTGAATCTAAGGTGACGTTCTTTAAAATTAAAAAGGGAAAAGATCCTTTCTTATCTCTAATCTAGCTGTTCTTTTCCTTAATTTGAAGGAGCCCTTAAAGCAAACAATGAGTAGGGAATGTTCCTTTTCACATTTTTACTGGCCGGTTAGGCAAGCAGCCAATAAGGTTTGATTAAAGTTAGGCCTCGTGTTTAAAAGACTGTTTCCTGATTAGAGGTTAAATGTCCAGTTGCACCATTTATAAAGTACACATGCAAAATCTAAATTGTTTATTATAAACAATGTTTTCTTGCCTCCAAATGGTGGCAACCAACCCTGTTTAACTTCTACTGTTTCTTCCTTTACGTGTGGTCTGCAAAATAGGCCTGTTTATCACCTGATACCAGCAAACCATCTGAGATGGATATATTTTTTTCTATATTTAGAATGGTTGCTTGAGAAGACATGTATTTCACCTGTAAGGCTAGGTAGAGACATTCAAGAAGTCTGAGGCAGAATTAGTCTAAGGTATGCAGTTTTCTGTAAATGGTGTAGTTTAAATTGGTAGCAAACAGAACACAGATTCGCCCATGGGTGGGGAAAAGTGAGAACATACCTTAGACCGGGTCCTGCCATTTTTAAACCAGCCTGTGTGTGCTGAACTTCTGTTCTGTTATAGGTATAGCCTGGCTTCTGATTGCTTATACCAGTAAAAGTGTAATGTCTGTACCTGGCTTTAATAATTTTAAGTTACTTTCAGGAGGTTCCCAAAGTAGAAAACCAAAGGCCAGAATACAGAATTGCTGTACCACCCAAGTCTGCTAGTGATACACACCTTAGCACTGAAAGACATTCATTCATTTTCCTTGGAAATGCCTGTCCTCAGTTGGGTGCTGAGTCATTTCTGGCAAAGTCTTAAGCATAGCCAAATGAGTGAAGTTGAGGGTTAGCTATATTTAGCATTGTTTCAGCAGGTGTTTCAGAAACTTCCTGAACATGGAGAAGTTTCTGAGTTTGGGGGAATAATGCTCTGGGACATCTTTTTTTACCAAGTTTTTTTGGGAAGAAGGGGGATTGTTTTTTGTTATGAGTGGGGGGAGGAGTAATTTAGGAAAAAGAGCCCAATTGCAAATAGCAAGTAGAAAGGTTACTACAAAATAGAGGTGTCAAGATATCTCTCAGCTCCCCACACTGCCCACTGAATTCCCCAAACCTAGGGAACCACAGAATCCCAAGTATAAACATACCAAAATTAAATGTGTTGATTACGCAATTGCATGGAAAAATTCACAGTTGAAAGAAACATTAGCGATTATATGATTCTATGAACCTTAATTTATCAGCTCTTTCATTGCCACAGAGTATGCAGTGACAATGACAGCAATAAAAGAAAAATCCAAGAGCTCTGAGCCCTTGTTTCTCTATTTGCTGTCAATAATAATTCTGGCTTGATGTCAAAATAATGATAAGTATTCCCACAAAGATGAACTATTAGTGATGGGCCTTTGTCTCTCCTTTTTTATCATAATACCTTATCAGAAAGAAAAGGAAGTATTTAATTGTTTTATTAAATATTCATTCTAGTGACTGTAAAAATATTAGAAACAAAAACATATTATACAAATAGGCTTATATCTTACTTTGTCTCAAGGCACACCTAATCATAAAGCACAATTCCTTTTGATTACTACCTCAGTGATGTTCACTGCTTTTCAAGTGCTAGTATATTCTCTTCATTTTAGTGTTTCCTATATTAGTGTGATGTTTATTGTTTTTCTGTGCATTTCAGATCTTTAAGATTGTATGCGCTTTGTTGTTTAAAACTTTTTTGTAACTACAGATTTCATATTATTTGTGTATTGCTGATTTTTTTTCAGTTTAATCATAGCACCAACCTTCAGGTTATTTGATAGTGTGATGTCAGAACAGTGGTAACTCTGGAAACAATCTTTTCTTACTGGCTGCTATAGGGACATTCAAAATTGCATTGACTTTTTAAACTAATTGCTTGTCTCAGATAAAGACTAACTGTGAGTACAAAAGGGCAAGGGCAGCAGAAAGAATGATGTTCCTTCATAGGAATATTGGAGCCTCATGGTAGATGAAGATCTCAGCTTTATATTAACTGCCCACGTGTTACTGTATGAGGGAGGGGAGGAAGTCAGGGAAAGAGTGTGCTCAATGAATCCAGTTTCTGTCAAATATTCCAGCACTCTTTGGCAAGGAAACCAAATCAATGTTCTGTATCAGCTAGGTCCTCCATGGACAGAAGCCAGATGACTCTGTAGTTGTTCTGTGACTTAAAGGAGAATTCCTCTGTGCATCCCCTGGACGTCCTACTGGACTACTCATATTGGATGTTGGCAGTAATAAATCTTTTTAGATGCTAGGATGCTGTAGTTCAGTCCTTCAAATGTAAGCTGAAGGCCTTCTGATCCACAGGGAGTAGCTTTCTAGTGGGTGGAATGAATGGTACTTAGTGGCTAAAGTCTTGCTCTGAAGATATGTCTACATGGCTTCTTCAATGCTTTTGAGGCCCCAACCAACCACTCCTGTTCCAAATCCAGAACTGAGAAAATGAGGACACTCTGGGCTGTGGCCTGGCTCCCCTTGCTGTTCCTTAGCACAGAACAGAAGGAGATCTCACAAGAACCAGCTTGGGTGTCCACTGAGCATTCACATTACCACAGTTTCAGGTTGGAGAATGTGGAGAGGGACCAGATCAGTGAGATTTATTTTTCAGCAGCAGTTTCAACAGCACAGCAGAGCTGGTTTAGACAGATCCTGCATGTCTAGTTTTGTCCCAAACTTCCTGTTAACCAAGGCAGGTCTTTTTGAATGAAATCCACTAGAGGACTTTGGCACCTAAAATTGAATTGAGTTGGAATGTAGTAGCCTATGTCCAGAACTGAAATCTCAAAAATGCCTTCTTAGTTGTCACTAAGCCCTGGAGATGCCTAAACTTCATAGGCACTTTGGACACTTTTACACATGCTTTGGTGGAGGAAAGGGGATGCTTTAATTAGGGCAGCTCTGAGAGCTGCTCTAGTTAAAATACCACAGCATCTCATGTATTAGTGTCCCCACACTTCAAAATGGTGGTGGGGGTGCTTGAACTAAAGCTTGTTCAATAATTTTCAGTTAAAGTTCCCCTGCCACCATTTTGAAGCACAGGGGTGCTAATACACGAGATGGGAGGGTGGCTGGAGCACGGTAATTACCATGCTCCAGCAGACTCAATTAATCAAGTTTGCTCCAGTTCATTGGAGCAGCCCTGAAGCATGTCTGCAGGCACTCTTTGATACTAATGTTCCTTGGGTGCTAGAGTTGCAACTCTGCAACTTTTTAACTGTCTAGGATCCTAGATGACATTGGGAGGGGACAGCCAAGATAAACGCTAGCATTTTTTGACAGGTGTTTGTTCCGTGGAAGGTCCAGTTCCCAAATAAATGAGAATCATCTGGATGGAGGGAGAGACATGTGAAGGAAAATATCTCTCAAGAAGTTGAAAGTGAGGCTCCTAATGTCTGATACAGCAAGGTGGCAACTAGACCTTTAACCTCTGTACAGAGGAGACAGTATGGTCCCAGCAATGTGTGGATATCAAGAAGAACTCTTTACCAGATGAAAACTACAGTGTTCAAGCCATAATGATGGTTCACACTGTATGACTTACTGGCAGTAGTTCTCAGAAAAGCAGGGTATCTGGTTCCTGGGATTTCTTGTTTTTTTCAAAAATCTTATCTTGCTCTTGATTGATCAAAGCCAACATTTTTTTAAATTTCCTGTGAACTTGAAACTTCCTAGAGCCAGAGGCTGCTGTATGAAACTGACATTCTCAAATTGTTAAACCCTTGTTTGTGTGACCAGAGGTCATTACAGTAGGGTAATCACAGGGCAGACCCCAGGAAGGCAAATAGCAAGGACAGACAAACTTGAGATAAACCTTTTATTAAATACATATACACTCAAACAATGCTTATATAGTATAAATAAAAAATAGTATGGTATCAGTAACTCCCATGACCTAATACTGACACTCTCTGAAGTGATAAAAAACCTTAATTCTGAGGAAGATCAAAGAGATGATGGGACTTTCTTTGATTTCTCTCAACTTGTGTGACAGCTAAGCAGGTGTTTTTATGAAATCAGTTTGGGACTTGCATATGTAAGTTGTAGGCCAAATACTGACTTTCACAACTCTGAATTCAAGATCTACCACTTAAAACGCTTTACACTCCATTGTTTATGTCTAATTATTAAATCACTTTAATCAGTATCTGTATAAACTGGGTTGTGATGGCACTTGTGGTTTAACTGTGTCCCAATGGAGGCAACTGTCAGGTTTTTTAGGCTATGTTATCACCAAGATAGCAGCAAGGATACCCTTGGAGAATCTTTATCAGCATATTTCCAGTTTTGAAGTATGAATGCATGAGCATGCAGTACATGAGATGTACCCCAGCTAGTTAACACATTGCTCCTGTGAGGTAGATATGCCCTTATTTCTCTAGTTTTTACCTCACCATGTTTCAAAATATCTGTTTGCACATACCTGCAATCTTTTGCTTTTGTCAAACTTATGGCATTTGCTCTATTTCATACCTAAGAAACATATACTGCCTAATAAACATTCATGCTAACTAACTAATTAGGCTCAAGGACAAGCCATAGCAAGACCAGCTACAGGTCTTAGGAGTCCTCGACTGCTTTATTTTCCTATATTTAAACTAAAACTGCATATTCATAAATCTTGGACAAAATACTGATTTCCACACCTCTAAAAGCAAGCAATGTCAAGTACATGGATCAGTTGTAAGGGGCATGCAGGATCGTGCTATACTGATGGTCTCAGAGCTATAGAACCTGAGAGCTTATCTTAGGGCTTCCAGGCACTTAGTGCTGTCTTCACAGAAGGAACCCTGTTTGAGTTGATTCCTGGCTTCAGTTGGGATTCTCAAGGCTTCCAGGCTATATACTGTGGAGCTGGGAGCTGAATTTTGGTTGAAGTCAGGGTTTCTAGAGCTTTCAGATACTTAAAACCTTTGTTTTCAGGTCCATTCTATGTGGTGGATCTACCCAGAAACAGACAACATGAAGATGGGTGGACTGCAGATTCCAAGAACCTGATTCCATGGTCCTCAGTTCTGGAGCAGATCAATTAGGTAGACTGCTTTGAAGCCAAGTACCTCATGCTTCCAGTGTCTTTAGCTCTTGGGTAGGTATACCATGCAGAGAGCCTTGAGGCTGAGCATGTGGAGCTTCCAGGGTTTCCAGCTGTGGGCAGTCTCACTAGGTGATTTCCCTGAGATCAAGGATGCATCAGTTGAGCTTCCCACCCTATCAGCAGACCTACTAGATAGTCAGCTGGAGGGTCAAGAACCCCATGGGTGCCTATACATGAGCAGGGAGACAGCTCTGACATGCTGGAATTCCAGCATGTCAGAGCAAACTCGATTGATTCTAAGTGTGGGGACACTGATATGTGAGATGTGGGAGGCTGCTGGAGTGTGGTAGTTATGTTCCAACACACTCCCACATCTCCCATGTCTCATGTATCAGCATCCTCACACTTAAACATAGCAGAGGTGGGTGTCAGGAGGGGGTAGTGCCTGAACAAAAGCTCATCAAATGAGCTTTAGTTTAAGTGCCCCCACTGCCATTTTTAAGTGCAGGGATGCTGATACACAAGACATGGCATCACTTTAATTAGAGCAGCTCTTTGAGCTCTTTGAGCTGTTCTAATTAAAGCACCATTTCCCCACCCCTGGAACATGAGTAAAAGTGCCCCATGATTCCCAGGTTCCTGGATCTGGGACAGACCTTCTATACAGGCTGTTCTGGGGCCTGGGGACTCTGGGCCTTTGGGACCCCAGAAAACAGTTCAAAATTGTGCTAGAGTCCTGCCTTGGATACAGTGAATGTTCATTGGACCTGAGATATTTCAAGGAGAATATTTTGAGTACAACAAGCTGAAAGTTTTGCCAGAAAATTTTCAATTGCATCCATTCCCAGATGAGCTAAGTTCATAAAGTTTTAACCTAATTAAATCTCTTATATCTTGCCTTCCTTTCTTTGGATACTGAACAATTTATACTTTTAGTCTAGTAATTTTAAATATCACATTTCCATGTACTACATCTTTATACTCATTCTACCTTTCCATTTATCTACTGCACATAAACTTCCAGGATAACTAACTGGCAGGGACTGAAACATACGTTTGTCCAGATTGGCTTTCATTTTCTCTCTCAGTTGCTAACACCTTTTTACTACTGACCTCTTTCAGTTCTAGCAGATGTCATTATGCTGCAAAATAGAAAATACAAAGCAAGTGAATCATGTTTTACAAAATGGAAACAAAAGAAAATGTTTGAGTACTTCCCAAATACTTACTAACCTAGTAAAGCTTTTTTGTACAGTAAGTCAAGACATTATATAACCCTTTATTTCACATCCTGGTCTATTGGAAAAACACGTGTTTCCTTATTTTCCAAATACCGCAGTGAACTGCCCAATAAAGGAAAAATTGCCAATACATTAAAAATGTGTATGCTTGGGTTTTCAGAATGTGTCTCATTATTATTTACTGCTGCTATCTATACAGGACAAAATATCATCACTACTACAATCAGCAGCCTCTGAGGTGGAGCATAGCAGTTTTTTTCCAGCAGGTAAAATGCAATTCAACAAATTTAAACCAAGAAGAGATGGGAAAAGATAGTTTTATTCATAGATTGCAAGCCTATCGTGTTAGGTATTGTACAACTTCAGGACAAAAAGACAGTTGCTGTCCGTTCCCCACCCCCCAAATTGCAGTCTACATAATTAGCAGCTGTGCCAGCTATGGGTCTCACTGAATATGTGCTTTTTTCTTCCTCAGTCTACTCACTCTTTGCCATTCAAATTCCCTACATGAAGGGAGAAGGTGGGTAGCATATGATCTGGCAATAGCCAAGGATTCGTCATACTGACTTCTTCTGGTCACCTAGTACCATCTAGTAAAATGTTAACAGTTTTCTTCAGTATTCTTAAGCAAATGATTTCATTATAAATTCTCAGAAAATTCATTTAGTCTCCCAAAAGTAAATTCTGTGATATTGGTGATGCTAGATTGTATTTTACATGTATAATAAAAAGGTTGAATCCCTTGTTTAAAAACCAAAACTACCTTATCCATGAGTGTTTGTACATGTGTTCTGGGAGTGTTGGAGGACACTTTAATTAGATTGGCTCCCAGACCCGCTCTAATTAAAGTGCCTGAAGAGTTTCATGTATCAGCGTCCCCCACACTTCAAAATAGTGGTGGGGCACTTTAACTAAAATTCATCAAATGAGCTTTAACTAAAGCACCCCAACACCAGTTTGAAGCGTGGAGATGCTGATACACGAGATGCGGGAGGTTGCTGTAACACAGTAATTGCTATGATCCAGCAGACTTAATTAATGGAGTCTGCTCTGATGCTCTGAAATTCCAGAGCATCAGAGCTGCCTCCTTGATCATGTATAGACACCTGTGGAGGCTTTTGCCATTTTTTATACCCTATTTTGGAACAACAGAGCAAATTTTAATTACTCAATGGGTGTGTTTACATGTGACACTATGTAACCATAGCAAGGTGCTATGGCAACTTACCATCTGCAAACACAAACTATGATGCCACAGCTACATTGCCGTAACAACATGTTTCCTCATTATAGTGTGTTGCTATGGCAACTTAGGGGCTAAAAATAACCATGTGCTGTTGATACGGTCTTCTGGAAGTACTAAATGATGGCACAGTAACAACGCTGCCTTAGTGACACATGTAGATGTGCCCACTATAACATAGATGTAGACCAGTGTTGTCCAACCTTTTTAAGAACAAGATCACTTTTTGAATTAAAGTGCAATCCAGGATCTACGTGAGCTGCACCTCCTGCCCGCCTGGTGGTGGGACACAAATCTCACTGCTCCTAAGAGCACTGCAGCAAGGCTGGGGGTTCAGAGACCAGCATGCAGCAGCAGCCACCTCTGCCCCATGCACAGATTGAGGGGGCACGTGCCCCTTGGGCCTCCACTGGGGTGTGTGCAGTGGTAGAAGGTCCCCCGTGCCCCAGGATGAGGCCCGGGATGAGCCACTGGGGCTCCGATTGTCCAGC
Source organism: Caiman crocodilus (assembly GCA_030014935.1). Classification (NCBI taxonomy): domain Eukaryota; kingdom Metazoa; phylum Chordata; order Crocodylia; family Alligatoridae; genus Caiman; species Caiman crocodilus. The sequence continues at coordinate 55,876,668 of JAGPOW010000304.1, read as the reverse complement.
CACCTAGGCTGACCAGGACCCCACACATCCAAGCCTCTGTTCCTGCCTCTGCCCCACTCCCTCCTTCACCAGGAGGGGTCCTCAATCTACTACACCTGCCCTTTCTCTCCCCCACAGATTGACTTGTTGGGTGGGGGGGAGGGGCACGTGCATGCTCATCCCCCTAAATAATTTTTTCTCCCTCCACCTATGTAGGGTTACCATATTTCCAGTACCGAAAAAGAGGACACCGGTGGATGCAAGATATGGAGGAGGGAGCAGGGGAGGGGAGGAGAGTGGGGAGGGGTGTATGATGGGGGGCAGTGATATGCCCATGCCCTGTCTTTACCCTTCACTCTTAATTCCCTGCTCCCCCACCACTGCCAGTGCCCCTCACTTCTGACCTGCAGCCCCCTGCCCACCCAGCCCTGTCAGTGCCCCTCACTCCTGCCCACAGCCCCCTGCCCCCCAGCCCTGCCAGTGCCCCTTACTACTGACCCACAGATCCCTCTCCACAAGCACTGCCAGTGTCCCGCACTCTCAACTTGCAGCCCTCTGTCCAACCCCCGTGCTGCTGGTGCCCTGCACTCCTGATTTGCACCCCCCTGCTCCTCCCCAGCCCTGCTGGTGTCCCTCACTCCCACCCCACAGCTCCTTCCCCCCAAGCCCTCTTGTCCATGCAGTGCACATGGACCCACGCACCCACACATAATCTGTCTATCTTACCTGGGAACAGTTTGCTGGGGCCCACATGCAGACCACATAACCTCCAACAGGCAATCACCTTGCCTTCTGTTCCCAGCCCCAAGCAGCAACCCCGGGAAAGCAGAGGCAAAGCAAAAACCTGGGCATTTGCTCGCATTTTAAAAATCTGCTTGAACACAAGGACAGGAGACCAAAAAAATAGGACATGCCTGGGAAAAACCGGCCATATGGTAACCCTACATGTGAGGGACTGAGACTGAGATTGACTGTCAGAGGCTCCATGATCAACCAGCCAATCACGATTGACTGGTTGGTGACTACTGATGTAGACACATGGCTCTAGTTTTGCTACTTTGTGGACTACTGTAAAATATCAGAAAGAACTCACAAGTGTTCTTTAAATGCCTATACAAAAATTGTGTTTACAGTCTTTTCTAGAGAAAGATTCATCAACCCAACAGCTCACATTCCTTGTATCACTCCAGTCATGCCATTCTAATTCTCTTGGTGGATATATCTTGCAAATAAAAAATAACAGTGTTACTTATGAGCTGATAAGTCATTTGGTGCTAAGTGGTGTAAAAATGGTCATTTGGCATAAGCATCAGTGCTAGACATATTTATCTATTGAAAGGAGAAAACTAAGAACAATTAAAAAATATGAGGGCTTGGGAGAAATCAAGTTAAGTTCAGTTACATTATAGCTTTCAGAGCAGAAAATAGTCTGAGATAAAAAAATCTGTAATTTGCTAAGGGTCTGGAACCTGTTGTATGAAAAGGAAATTGTTTATACGCTATTACAATCTTCAAACACATCAGCACAGCTATAACATTCTATTCCATAAGGTCAGCAACACCATCAATTCAATTAATTGTCTCAAACTATTCCCTACCTTATTAAAAAGCTAGTCTTGACAATGAAGAAAATGTGATACCATCAAATGCCAGGGATGGAAAATATTAGCTTTCATGTGAGTTTTGCTCATTGTTTCTTTACAGTGTCAAAAGGTTTATAGAAAATAACGTCAATGTCTAGAAATTGTTATTCTAAAGTCCTTTCTCTCAGCTTCAGTTCTATCAAGGCATAAAACTCTCCCATTCTGGCCAGGGGGCATTCCTATTCTTCCCAGAATATATCTCTCCTACCCTCTATTGGGCAATCTTATATGCTTCCATCATGTCAGGATACAGCTCCCTCAGAAGGGAGATGTCCTATTAGGATGCCTACTGGAAAGAAAGCAGCATTGACATCAATCTGAAGTAAAGTAAGAAGTAGGAAAATGAAAGTCCATCCGTCCTTTAACCAGTGCCAACTGGTTAAGGGCTTTCCTTGCAAACAGAGCTGGGTTATAATCCCCCCATCAACTGGTAATTGCATTAGCCACTGAACTATGGACTATCCTCTATCCATCCTGTTGAAGCTGGTCTACTGGTGGAGAGAACATTTAATTGTTCTTCAGCCAAAAGGTGAGTATGCAATATGTAGCACAAGGGCATTTTCATGGAATGGGGAAAAACATGGATCCTGTTCGCTGCTCCCTGTGCTGCTTGTGTATTTCTTATGACTGTTTGAAGAAAAAGAAAACCCAAAGTCGCATGCACTCTTGCATACTCTCTTTCTGTTCCAACAGACTCCTGCATTCCTTTCAACTTAGTATGCTATCTTCGACAAGATGCATGAAGGAAAACTTCAGCCTTGTATAGCCCATACATTTCATGGAAAGTGACATTCCAACCCTGCCTGACTGTAGGAGGACTAGAACTCACATTGACTACTTCCTAAGCGAGTGCACTATTCACTTGTGGTTTGGCAAAAGGTGAGGGAGTCCTCCTACTCCAATCTCAGTATCAATCACTACATCTACGGCACTGAAGATTTATGCAGAGTTTATATGCTTCCAACACAGAACTGGATCAAAAAAATACCTGGAAGCAGATGTTGTGATAGAAATTGTAATTTAGAGACACTCCTTTACTTAGAAGGTTACACAAGTTAGAAATTGAAAGATGGTCCCTCAGGTAGGTTAGTTAATTAGACAGAGACAAAAGGTCTTCAGAGATTGCTTACTGCTCTACAATAAATTTTATTGTTGTTAGTTCTTCGTATTCATGTATGCCTGTAGTTATTGGACCTAATGATTGCTACATGGTATTAGTAGTGATGAATGAGAAAGTACTTGCAAGAATTTCACTTCCAAACTGAAAAAGAAGTTGGAAACTGAGAGCAAGTGGAACAATATAGCAGAAAATTAAAGGGTTGAGTGGTGCTTAGCTGCTGCAGGGGCAAAAGATAAAAATGACAAAATCAAATCAAAATCTTCTTGAATATTGAGGGGGAGGAAGCCCTGGCTATTTATGGCAGCTTTACCTTTGAAGAATGCCAAAACATGCAGCAGTTAAGTGTAATATGAAAGAATACCTGAGGAGTACTGTATGCCAAAAAAGAATGAAACCCTTAAAAGAATTTTTTTTAATGTACAGACAAACAACAGAAGAGAGTATAGATCAGTGGGTGCATTCACATGTGATGCTTTAAGGTGCATTAGACATTTTTAAGTTACATTAAGAGCACAGGCCTACATGAGTTCATCCTTAATGTGCCTTAAAATGGTGATTTTAGGATAATCATGCCTAAATTTAATACCTGCATAAAGCAAGTATAAAATTTAGGGACAGTTAGTTAAGGCACCTTAACCCATGTGTAGATGCCACAAGATGCCTTAACACTATGTGACTGAGTGCACCAGATTTGAGTCCATGGGGCCCCACACTGGGTACCACAAAAATGAAGACACGGTGGGTGAGTGGCAGTTCTGGCAGCAGTGGTCCCTGTCAGTGGGGGCAGGAGGCATGAGGGCTCCAGTCAAAGCAAAAGGGAAAGCCCCACTGTGACTGCCTTCAGGGGACGAGGGAAGCTCAGCATGGGCAGGGCCTTTGCTAATGGCTCCCCCATGCCTCTTCCTCATAGGAGGTTTGCTGGGGCTTCCACCTGGGACAGCAAGTGGGATTTGACTATTTCTGCTCCTGGGCAAACACCTGGTCTCTTTGCCAGATGCTGCAGGTGAGAGAGGCAGCATCAGCTCCTGGGGCTCTGCACAGTTCAACCTGGGCAGGCCAGGAAGGCTGGGTGCAACAGCTCAGCTCTCTCCTTGGCCCACCTGATCCAAGGCTGAGCCCTCGCTCATGTTGTGCCCAGCCTCCGCCCATGTTGTGTCCAGCCTGCTGGGGCTAAGCTGCACAGAGCCCTCAGGAACTGACACTGCCTCTCACACCCACAGCGTCCATGATGGAAGCCAGGTGCTTGCCCAGGATGGAGGTGGGAAAGCCATGCCAGGTGCTGGAGGAAGACACAGTCCCAGCCTGCCTACTGTCCCTGGCAGGAGCCCCAACATGGGCTTCTAAGGGCACCTGAATGGCAGGAGGGCAGTGAGGTAGTCTGCCCCTGCAAGGCTGCAATGTCTGGCCAGCAAACATGCCCCAAGGGAGAAGCTGAGGGAACCATTAGCAAAGGCCCTGCCCATGCTGAGCTGCTCCCTTCCCCTGCAGGAAGTCACAGTGGGGCTTTCCCTTGTGCTTTGACTGCAACTTACCACACACTGACAAGGATTCCTGCTGCCGGAACTGTCGCTCACCTGCCATGTTTTATTCTTGGTGGTACCTGGCAACAGCATAGGGCCACACAGGCTCAGCTCTGGCTTGCTGTTGTCTGATACTGGGGAGGCAGGAACACAGGGAAGAGCCAGGGCCACAGGCTGGGCTAGCTGCATCAAATGCAGACTCCCACCTTCTTGGCCTACGCTGGTCTGCAGCACCTGGCTTTGCTGCCACAGGCTTCCAGGGGCTATCCCGGGTGCTGACCACAGCAGGTGGCCCAGCGAGCCCTGTTATGGTGCCTTAAGGCAATCATGTGTAGATACATGTTTCAATCACCTTAATGCACCTTAGGCTAGGGTACATTAAGTTTAGGTGCGCATAAATTCATGTGTAGATATGCCCAATATATTACTGAACTAAATAGGTTGAATAAGAACTGTGCTTTTGGGAACTTGACAGAATCTCTGATTAGAGATAAGATTATTTGTTTGATTACAAGAAAGGCACATGCATGACGGAGACTTGTACCTAATAAAATCTATCCAAATGGGTAGGGCATCAAAAACTGTGAAGGCCCAGGCTGCAAAGCTGAAGGCAGCAAAAAGAGTAATCCATACAGTAGGCATAAAAGTATGTGTCCAGAAAGTCACCTTGCAAGGTAGAATTTTCTACTGGTAGGAATCCACTTCACAAAGTGTAATTTTCCATTGGGAAGGGGACTGCTAAAGGAGAGAGTACAAATAAGTAGATGTGTTCCAAGCATGGAAGGCAAAATGGTCCCAAACATTGTGCTGCATGTTGGCCTGTTTTAACTGTAACAAGTTATATTTTGCCAAGTGCTCAAACACAAAAACCTCATGTGCATATAGTTGAGAGCATACTGTAAACATTTTATATAGATTTGGTAAAATCAAGCATATCAATGAGATGGATTGGATTTTGCTAGCAAAAGTGTAAGGAACAATTATTACATTTATATTTTGTTCACTGGAGCTTAGGTTAATATTTTATGAACACATAAATATAGAAAATTTAAATTGAGATCAAAAGTAAGTCTAATGGACATCAACACAACTGAGTACTCAGGAACATATATTCTGGTGGAAGGGAGTTGAATTGCTAGCATCCAATGTAAAAAACAGTGTATATAGACTTCTATTCATCAAGGGAGGTGACACCAATTTTAGGTCTGTCAGATTGTTAGAAACTGTATCTAGTTAAGTATGTACTTTCATTATAAGAAGACACAACATCCATGCCTGTGAAAATCATTTTGGCCCTCATGGGACAAATCTGGACAGTCTTCTTAGGAAGAAACCAATTGTTCCAGAATACAAGAAGCAACTCTGTCCTTATGGGTAGAAATGTACCTGTGGACACAAATGCAAATAATATCATGCAGAGAGAGGTGATCAGCTTTAGTGATCTGTAGATAATGAAGTATGGGCTATGTGCAAAAGTACAGCTGCCAAAAGTACAAGTCAGTTCGATCCTGGTATAAGAACTCCAGTCTATCAAGACTTGGAGGAAAAGCTTCCTACTGAAAACTAAGCAGAAACTGGATCTGATGCATCATCTGTCTTAAAAGGACGTGAAACCTCCTGAAAGGCTCATAGAGTAGAAGCAGATGTCACTGAATTCAAAGGAACCAGATGTGGTGGGACACATCTTGTATTAGGCCCCCTGTCTGATACAGGACAAGGGGCAATATGTTCTCCTTGCTTGGGGATTCCCTGGGTCCCTTGCTACCTGACAGTGGGTCCTACACTGACCTGTACCTCACGCAGAGGTATGGGTCAGCACAAGTCTTGGCATGGAGGCACAAGATGGCACAGAAACTGAGGAATCCCCAGTGCCCTGGGCCTCCATATGCTGTCCTGTGCCTCTGCCTGAACTCTGTCTGTGCCTGCACAGGATACCTGTGCTATCCTGTACCTCTGCCTGAACAAGGGTTGACACAGGCCCTTGCATAGAGGGTTGGGGTATCAGAGATTCCCTGACTCCTGTGCTACCCTATGCCAGAATGCATGCTGACTGGTGCTTCAGGTGGAGGCTTGGGTCAGCATGGTCCCTGTGTGGAGGCACAAGGAGCTGAGGATTACCTGGCTCCCGTGCAACTCTGCTGCCTCATGCTGGAGTCCATACTAATCCATGCCTCTGCTTGAAGCACAGATTAGTTCAGGTCCCAACAAGGAGGTGGAGGGCAGTGTGGGAGCTAGGAAATTCCTGGGATCCCATGTCTCTATAGTGGGACCTGCACTGAGTCCTGCACTAACACAGAGGCAACGCTCATGTTCTAGATGACACTTCCATAAGAAATACCTTGTTCATGCTTTTCTGTTTTGGATAGACAGACACATTCAAACTTTAGTTTAGAACTGAAACTGTGTAACTGGTTAAGCAATCTTTGGATTACAAAATAGGAGTAAATTGTATAAAGTACTACATGCTACTTATTGACTTCTAGCACCTACGATACAAGAACCAATGCTAATATAGAATTATACAAATTTTAGAGGAATGGAACAAAGTGTAAGATCCTGTCTTGGAGGAACTAATCTTGCAAAAACTATGAAACATGCAAGTTTTACTGTGTTTGGGATTATAGTTTAATGCTTCTCCACATCAGACATACAAATGCATACAGAAACACAGCAGTTAGAAATGGTTTACTTTGAAAACGCTTACCTGACAGCACTGAGTGTTTAAAATACAAGCTGAACCTAAAGAACAGAAAACTATAGCAAAATGGACCCCCCAGATAATGCGTTGACAATTCATTTCTCCAGAAGCAAATTTTACTGAGTGAACTCTCCTGAGCCCCTTTTTATTGTGAAGGATTTATACTTGGGTGCCTCATAAAACTTCTGAAACTTTTTCAGTGGTTATACAATCTGTGTTCAGAATCAGTTTGTATTCTCAATCTATTAAGAGACAATATCAAAAAAGGCCACCAAAAAGACATAATCTGAGTTTAAACCCAATAACAACTTCCATCTTGAATTGCCTAATAACACTGAGGAAGGAACAGTCCTGTTTCAGTGCATTAGGAAGAAAAAAGGTTCCAAACATATGTGACTGAATTAAAACACTTATAACACAAATACAACAATATTATTTTGAAAATGGTTAGAACAAATATGATATATTTCCAAGATAAGAATACAGATGTTGATTTGCATTGTATGGCTCTTTCAAGCCTTTCCTTAATCAAAGTTTTGGGTATTTACATTGTAACTTCCGTGGTAGAACCCATATCCTCTTGTGTCTTCAGAGGACAATCATAGAATCCTAGGGTCAAATGGTCCAAGCACTTGTATTAGTACAGGAATGTTACTCTAAAAAATAAAGGCTTCTAACCAAGCCTTCTTTGGGTTCTGGAGAGTGAAGAAAATAGATTCTGACTTCCAGCTTAGTCTGCCTCCATGGCAGGACATGGAGTGCTGAGCTATGGTTGATACTACAATTATAGGCAGGAATATTGGCTGCAGAGTTTTGCACCTCTCCTCCCACATGTGTTGTAGTACCAGTGGATTTATGCTCTGTGTAGATCCACTGACTTCAGTCCCCTTTTCCTCACAACACCTTCCTTTGTAGTGCTGCACATGGTCTCTAACTCCTGGTGACTTGATGCGGTGAAAGCACCACAGTTTCTTTTATTTTGGTTCTTAGGCACCTGGTGAAATGTAGTTAGGACTTAGCCACAAGAAACCACGTTCATGTGTCAAAAGTCTTAATTTTTATGCATTAGAAACAGCTCTTCCAACTGCAGGAATATTTTGTATGTTATGTGATCCAACACAAGAAAGGCTTCCTAGTACCTTTAGGGAACTACACTTGATCTGGGCCAAGAGGCCGAGAAGCAATATATACTTTTTTTCCAGCCTTACACTTTTTCTTCCCTGCAACCCATCTTTTCAACTGTAATTTGTTTAAGTCATCTCACAAATTTTGTTTCTGTATTTAAAATAAGTCAAGCATTTTTGACAATTTGTTTTCTTAAACAAGTATCTACTGTAACCCTGGATTCATGCATTGCATTATAGATAGCTAGAAAAATAACGTAATGACTTCCAAACAGCATTCAAGTTGCCTTACCTATTTTAATAAGAAAGAACAAAAGATATTTAAAAGCAGGATATAGCTGACATTATCTAGTTCCTCTACATGGAGTTACAGGGAATGAGAATAGGTACAATCAATTTATCATGAAAGAATCTTTTTTCTGTGGTACACATAGTATGGAGTATCTGTTCAGTATGCAGCAGTATAATGAAGCAGCAAGAGATAGAGATTATGCTTTCGGTTTTATTCATATTATGCATAAGAATTCAGAATTTGTTCTTTGGAGGATAAGCACCCTAAATCACCTGTAAAACATTTGCCTTATCTTTCAGCATTAAAGGAATGGTAGAAGTACTGCAGAGTTGTAAGAAAAAAATTAACAAGCTGGGGAAATCAGTTTAACACATACTCCAGGTCACGTAGTAAAATGTTAACTTTTTATCTGCAGAACTACTTGCTAACACTTAGGCCTAGAAAGACAAACCCCTCCTCCTACCACCAAATTTTATTTTTCTGAACTGAGTAGAAAATATGTAGAAGCAAACAGAACTATATATACTTCTGACAGTTCAAATGATACATAAGTATAAGGGCTGACAAGGGTTGGTTTGTCATTGTAGTTCACTTCGATCAACTCTGCATGGGTCTGTAGGACAATGAAATTCAATGCACTTATAATTTCCAAAAAAGTGAGCTCAGATTCTTTTAAAAGCATTTCTGTGTGAAAACGGATCATTTACATGCCAAAAGCACTTTTAATGTGACATATTTAGCACATGTATTATTGAGAACGAAAGCTGCTTGAACTTAGTGAATTTTAAAGTCTATAAAATGGCACCCTGCTGAGCAGAAAGGTAGCTGTTCAGTGAATTTCTCAGTTATGTGATTATTTTGAATAATAGACTTGTACATAACTTTTTACGAAATTAAAGGTATGACATTTGCTTTAGTTTAGTCCTCTAAATTGCACTTTAGAACATAAAGAATGGGCTGATGTATGAATTTGTTGTTCCTCCAAGCAATTTAACTGATTTTTAAAGAACAGTTTTATGTTTCATCTATTGAGTAACACATCAAACAGTTATCTTAGTGAATTTAATGAGCATTCATGTACAACTTAACGCATATAGGGAATAGCCAGGAACCTTGAAAATAAAACTAAAATACTGTATGTTTTTTTGCTTGCCTGGGATACATTTAGACCCAGATAAGATAGATTATTTGTGCATGTGTTCTTTTTCACTTGAAGTACAGATGAACAAATCTTTAGACATTCAAAGTGACATTTCAGAAGCACTCTGAATTGTGGATTCTTAACAGAATCTGGTAAAATCTAGAGCAGGGTTCCCAAACTGTGGTATGAGTACCCCTGGGGGTACACAAGACATCTCTAGGAGGTATGCAAGAGAAATTGTGTAATGGATGATTTAATTTCATTATAATAATAATTGGCATTTAAGGGGTTAAAATATAATGCATACACTGGTAGGGGTACACTGGTTAATCTGGAAGTAAGCACTCAATAAGAAAAATTTGAGAACCTCTGATCTAGTGGACCTGCTAAATTTGGCTAGAAATCTAATGAGATTGCTGCTTCTGGCTGGTAAGGAACAAGCCAAATAATGACCTATATTAGCATACCTTTGCACTTTTGATTTCAACCATATCAGTAATAATACAAAGCATTTGAAGGCATTAAATATTGAGAGTCTTCACAGCTGCAAAATATGTTATCTGATTTTAATTAAGGTTTGGTGGCTCTCTGGGTAAGCCACCCAATATTTTTTTTCAGTCAGTCACCTTTAATTAAACTACATCATCTTCTACATCTTCTGACAAATTTCCTGGACCACCACATGTGGCAAAGGGGACTCGGCTTGGAGAAAACTGTGTACTGGTGCCCTCAGACCTATTCAAGCCAGACCAGGTGATACCAATGACCTTTGCCCAGAAAGTGGTAAAATAGCAGGTTTGGTAGTTGTTGGCGGAGAATCAGTCCCCCTGTTCCCAGGTCTACCAGCTCTACAGCAATGTTTCCATGCATCAGGCTCTCCACCTGGAACTCTGTTTACCCATCTCTTTACCTGAGTGGTACAATGGTGACCAGTTGCATTTCTGCAGGTTCCTCATGCAATACTATATACTATTCATAGCCCAACCTGAGCTCTACTCCCTGAGATACAAAATGGGTGAGCCTAGTAGATAGTTTCCTAACAGAATATGCTTTGAAGTGGACCATACCTTTGGTGGAGCACAGTAGTCTTGCCTTCCAAGATTGGGGACCATTCCTCAAGGATTTCACAGTCATATTTGGAGACCATCACCCAGCCCAGACAGCAGTGACTGTGCTCAAGTCACTGCATAAGAGGGAAGATTTTGTTATGGCTTATGCTTCCCTGTTCTGTTGCTATGTAGCAGACATCCAATGGAATGAGGCACCCCAATTCCATTATTTCCCGTGGGGTCTGTGAGACGAGATCAAGGATGAACTGACTTGGGTAGAACCCCTCAGAATTTGATATCTTTGTGGATCTGGCCAGCTGGACTTGACCTTTGCCTCCAGGAATGCAGAGAAGAAAAGAAAGAGGCCTTGTCAGCAGCAGGGCCTCATCTTGCTATGGTTGCCCCCAATCCCATGCCAATGGGTGGGTCACCCTGGCACCTCACGCCAGAAGAATAGGAATACTGCCAGCAGCAGGAGTGGTGTCATGATGGTGGGAATACCATGTGCCTAGAGAAAGGGAGTCAAAGTAAATGAGTGATCCTAGGCCTGGTGAAGGAAACAGGCTTGGGGACATTCAAAGTCCCCAAAGCATCTACAGCCCATGAAGTCTGTGACAAACCCAGCCCATGAAATCCCTAATAACTGTTATCTATCTACCTCTGAGTCCTGGGGCAGAACTGCTTATTTCCCATGCTGACCACTTGCTGGGCAATTTCATAGACAAGACCATGACATGAGGACTACAAGTCTTGCTACACTGCTGATGCAAACTTGAAAACATAGAGACCATAGATGGCTTGCCCCTGGCTTCAGGGCCTATGGAATGGGCGACTACCACCCTTGAGATGAATCTTTTTGGACACATGGAAACCCTGTGCTCTGGGCCATTTGCTCCCCACACTACTCTTTGATTCTGGGGTTTCCCTGGCTCATGTGCCATGACTTACAAATTCGTTAGAAAGTTCAGGGTGTCCACTTGAATGCCAACTACTGCCAATGTTATTGGAAGACCAGGGGAACAGGCCCCATTACAATCCAAGCTGGAGAGCTGCCTGGTACAGCTCTTGCCCCCAGAGGTACTACCTCCAGAACCCAAAACCCATTTGCCCAGGAAATACCAAGAGTTCACAGACATCTTTGAAAAGAAAAATGTGGGTGCTCTTCCTCTGCATGAAGATTATGACTGTCCTATCAATCTACAGCCAGGAATAAGAATTTCTGTGAGACATATTTATGCTATGTCGGAGCCCAAACTCTCTGGCCTCTGTAAGAACCTAAAAGAGAACCTGGACCAGGGCTTTATATGCAGACCCATTTCACCTGCAGGAGCCCCCATTAAAATAATAGTTTGAGAGTCTGTCTGTGCATTGATTATTGGGCACTGAATCAGATGACCATCCACCATCAGAAGCTGCTTGATTGGCTCAGAACAGCTTGTATCTTCACCAGACTTGATCTTTGGGGAGCCTATAACCTGCTGTGAATCTGCTGAGGATGAATGGAAGACTGCTATTAGGATGTGGTATGGGCGTTTTGAATGCCTAGTCATGCCGTTTGGACTTACCAATGCCCCAGCTACTTTCTAACACTTTATCAACAATGGTCTCAAGAAAAAAAAATCATGAAGTTGTTAGTGTTCCATCTCTGCTCTAGTTCATCAGGATTTTCCTGAAGCCCTGAACATAGACCATTGTGTCCTTCAAAATTTTTTCTTCATTTCTTTTTTTCAGTCTAGTTTATGCCACCTATGGCTCAGTCTCAGTGTCCAGTTTCTCCATAGAGGCACATGTGGCCCCGCTTTCACTATAGGGAAACGTGGCCCCATCTTGCTCTAACTAGGCTAGAGAATCCAGGGCTTTCAAGGTGCCCAGTACTATCATCACAATAGGCATTTCTTAAATTCCAGTCATGCACTCCCTAGGCTTCTTTTATCTTGGTCTTTGAAAATTAAAAGTTTCTCTATTTTCCTAAAGTCTTATACTCTTTCACTTTGGAGTCTTCTTTACCCTGACTTCTGTCTAGGAAAATTTTCTCTTCACTGGGAGTTGTCCATCTTGGCACTGGATTACTGGGCGCTCCTACCTCTCCAGCTTTCCCAGCTAGACTACCTCTTCCCCCTTGCTTTATAGCCTTTGGCCAGGTGCTGCCCACTTTACTGATCCTCCACATCCTAATCTCACCACAAAGTCTTCACTAGAAGTACATAGACTATCCTTTTGTTCAAAAGGCTTAGTCAATAAACCAATGCCCAAACAAATGTGAATGATAAACTGAATCCAGATGGAAAAAGCAAGGCAGAGAACAAACTCACTTGTGGTTTGCAACACCCCTCCCTCAATATTGCTGCTATAAAACAAATAATTAAAAAATTGCTTCAGGCTGTAGATTTCTCATAGGCTAAGAAAAATTGAAAGTCCATGTGTAACAGAGACATCTAGTAATCTTCCATGACAGTTTTTCCCATTTTATAACTTTATAAGAAATTTTTATTAATAAACTAAAGATCTCCAACCTTCCAAAAGATGGGGGTAGGAATAAACGTTCATTATAAAAATATAAAGATGAAAGGTGAAAGTATGGCTCTCTTCAAGGCTGAGCATGAAGTATTTATTTGTTGGTAATGAAAACCCTCTGAATTCTCCAGAGACTGGAACCCCTTCCCCACAAAATCCTTCATGGAATTACACATTTTGAACTAGCTGTTCAGCTTCCAGCTTGCAGACTGTATCCTTGATGGCTCAGCATGGACACAAACTGGTCCATGTTTTGCTGCAAGGTGAAATGTTCAAACTCAAATGAGACGTGCTCAAATCCACAAGCAGAACTGGAGGGAACTGTCAGAGCCAACCTCCATGAGCTGGTTTCTGCAGCTTTTCAATGTCACAATCTTGTCCTGGTCCATCAGGATCTTAGCCAGGCATGTCATGCTGCCTTTACCCGCTCAGTAACAGGTAGCAAAAAAGTACATAGTCTCAGAGAAGTCTAAGTCCAGCACACCAAAGAGGGTGCTGAGTGCAGCAAATAATGGCCACAGTAGGGGACATTCCAGGAAGGCATGGAAAAAAGCCTCCTCTGTCTCCTCCTTGAAGATAGGGTAGGCCACTGATGCCACCAGGTGGACAAAGGTGCCCGTGGTTAGAAAGAGAGAGAGAGAGAGAATGCACCTTAAAAGAGAACTGAGATTATGATATAAAACAATAGGTCTGAAATTCCAAGTTATATTTGATGCAAAATCCTTAACTCAGACCACTTTGTCTTCCTTTCCACGTTCCCTTACCTCATTGGGGTGACTTGTAATAGACATTTTCTTTTATCTCTAAACGTAATGTAACTTCTGAATGTCATTCTTGATGTAGTGAGAATTGAAGCCAGGGGCCCAGTAGACAAATGTTATATGTTGGAACGTGAGATGGATTTTCTTGTTATGTCTGTATGGTGAAATTGCTAGAAATAGAGACAGATTAACTGGAGGGTTTCAAAGGGTTTCTAAGGCATTTTGCAACAGAATTTAGTTTCCCGATTAACATGCCCCTTTAGAGAGGGAGGTATTGAATACTAGCTGGGACAGGTAATTTCCTGCAAGGAGTGGAAGAGCAGTATCAACCTGTCACCAGTAAACAGATGATTTGGGAAAATGTGAAAACAAAATAATGTGGCAATTTGCATACATAAAGGGCAGACTTGAGGGGAGCTGTTGTCATTTGTCAAATATGCATCTCCTTACTTCTGGCCCTTGGTAAGTACATTCAAATTAAGTTCCACAAACAATATTTAAGTATTAACATTTCTTGCTTCTTTGGCAATTTGTCTCACAGTTTCAAAATTCACCAAATATAGTCTTCATTTTAAAAAATGTTTTACATAATTTTGAACCCCCCCACACACACACAGCTTCATGTATCATCCTGAGATTTAATATAGTTTTAAAAGGCTGTTCATTTCACACTCTTTTGGTGATATCTTTAATACAGCAAAGCAGAAGCTGCTAATCTTTATATCCTGCAGTAATCCAACAGTTACTAATATTGACGTGTGTTTGTGTTGGTGGAAAAAAAAGGTTGCTTTTAGCAGACGCAGGGCAAGGTTTTAATTTGTAGCTGATAATTTGCTACTGGAAGCTTACCCTGATTAGTCTTCTTATGGAACCAACAGTTTTTGAGGTAGTGTGAATTACCTACTGTGTATGTTTTTACCACCCATTCAGGGATGAAAATGAGTTACAACCTAGGCCTCAATTAAAGCCTGAAATAAGAAAACCTAAAACTTCTTTTATGTCCTCACTTCTAAAGAATAGAATTAGTTGCTTCTGATATTATTGGAATTGTAATTCACACTCCTGGAAACCCAGCAATGGATCTTTCAGCCCTTCTCAAATGAAGCACATTTCAGCTGTTACCCAATTATCCTGCCTTTGCTCCAAGTCAAATCATCATCCAACAGCTGAGAATTGAAACAGACTCCATTTGTGAAAATGAATGGTGTATTTATCTGGTAATGTGGAATGTTTTAAGTGTTACTCTAGTTGTCCTGCAGAAATTAATACATTATTGCATGTTCTATTAATTTCTATTTCTGGGAAACTGATTTGTACTTTCTATTTCATCAGTATTATATGCTAGGTTTTTCTATCTGCATTATATGCAAATCATGCCATCCGCATTACAATGAACACAATGGTATCCTTGCCCTGAGTGTCTAACTTAAAATAAAGAACTCATTATGGGAATTCTTGTTTCTCCAAAGAGAATC
This sequence comes from Caiman crocodilus, assembly GCA_030014935.1. Taxonomy (NCBI): domain Eukaryota; kingdom Metazoa; phylum Chordata; order Crocodylia; family Alligatoridae; genus Caiman; species Caiman crocodilus. Next base: position 55,861,352 of record JAGPOW010000304.1, on the reverse strand, counting down.
CTCATTGTTTCCTCCGTCAATTGGCATGTAATGGTTCACTAGTCTTTACTGACCAGTTTTCCACAAAATAAATGAATAAATGGAATAAAAACATGATATTAATATCATCCCCTCTGCGATTTCTCCACATTTTTCTTCTACCACAATTGCATGGGCATCAGCAAACTGCTAGAGCATGTTGTTATGTAATAGCCAAATGCAGAACAAGTTTTCAGTAAGAACATTGACAACCGAATAATACAAATCCTGGCATCATCCTGCTATTATAGAATTTCTCCTTAACTTGGTGTTTCATTAAAAATATTTCAAAGTAAAATAAGAAAGGATAAGGGTTGTGATCATGATTATTATTTCATTCGCCTATTATTGAGAGGTTCTCCAGCACATGAAAGACTTGCTGTGCTATGTGCATGCAACCATAAAAGACAATCATTGCACTGAACAGAGGACCAGTTAAAGATATACCTAACTTGTAAGCAGGAAGTGTGATTGTAACATGCATAGACATACACAAACTATCTATAATTTAGCTACCCTTTTTAAAAAGTCAGTGAAGTGGCCAAGGTATTAGTTTAGTCAGCTGGAAATACATAATACCTACTCAGGTGAGTAACCTCTACTGAAGTACATGAAGTACATGAGCTAGCTAGCTGAAGGTAAACTTAGCTAAGACTAGCCATGATGCCATCACACTTCCTTGTTACATTGTATATACCATGCAGGGAAATGGGATTCAATACACAAGGAAAAGGGCTACACTGGGCACATCTACACTTGCATTTACTGCACAGTAACTTACTGTGTAGTAAGCATTTTTTAGGCCGGCATCTAGATGTGCAGCTGTTAAAGCACAATAATACTGTGTATGGACTGATTTGGGACTAAAGTTAGTCCACGCATGATAACTTGCATGCTGCAGGTATCAAATTTATGCCCAAATTGGCATAAATCACCATAGTTACTGTGCAGTATGGGTGTGTATGTATAGATATGTGCCTGTACTATGCTGTAATTTTCAGTCACTATGGAGTAACCTAAATTACTGCACAGTTAATGTGCCTGTGTAGACACACCCACTGAGTGCAAAATGCCTGTCCCTGCTCTGAGTGGTGTATTGCTTTGGTTTGTTATACAGTATATTTATTTCACCATGAAAAAATAATCTCGGGTAGAAAAGTTAGAAGTAACCTTATGGAAAAGTTCTACAGGACTTGAGAGAATATTGGAACCAACCTATTAAGTTCTAGAGCAAGCACAGAATTTTCAAATAAACTTTTTGGAAATTTCACTGGAGAATCACATGACGTTGTTGGTTTTTCAAACAGAGGCTGAAGAACCCTACTTTTCTCCCATAAAAAACTATAGGCTATATTCCTATTGAGTTCCATAACACTTTTCAAAAAAGAAAAAATAATAGGAAGCACATTTTCTTTGCTACTCTATGTACATATATTGCTTCTCTTTGTTTTCCAGTTTTATCTCCTGTTTCAAGTACCACAGTCTATTTGGACTTCTTCCTTCATTTTTCCTGAGGCTGCCCTTTTAAGCACAGTTTTTGGTCCCACAGCAGCTAATTTTTTATTGTGAAAATGACATTTAGAATAATGATATCTCCCTGTTCAGATTTTACAGTACTAAGGGTTTAGATTCTGAGCTAGTATACCCTGGCACAGCCCCATATAAGTCAGCAGCTATAAGCTGATTTATACTATCTGAGCTCTGATTTTCTAATTTTAAGAACCTCAAGGGCCACAAAATATTGATGCAAGGGCAGCTTCACTACTTTGGAGAACACTTTCAGTGTATCCATTTTTCTACAGTCCCCTACACTTCACTATAATCCCATACCTCTGAATAACATACATTATTAAGTCAGAGTGGGCAATATTAAGTACAACCCATTTTGCATATGCATAGGAATTATTTGGTTTTTTGTTCCTAGTTCTGTACTTATGGGAGCTTCTCAAAGGGCACAATATCATTGTAAAGTTGAAATCAGACAATCAGAATGTGTTCACAGCCATATTCCAATAACATTCATTGCCATTGTTCATCATACAGCATAGTTATCCTATAAAGCTGTTGAAAACAGATGGTTGTAAAAAAATCATAACTAGTTGAAATATTCATTGTGACTAATGTTGAGTGTAATTTAGACCTTTTCACAAACTGAATATGATATCTAGTTATGTACACTTGAGTCATGACTTTGAAAATACTTCAGAGCTACAGGTTATTTGCAAAATATCCATTTTGACTATTTGAAATACATTCTTCATTGTGATTGGCCATCTAATGATATGATTTTTGCAGCCTGTTTTTGCTCATTTAAATGCTTTGAACAGCAGATTAGCAAATAACGCACAGTCATTATGTACATGCACATGTACATAATATAAACAAGTTCTCTTATTCATGTATGTATATTTTCCCAAAAAGTGAAGCTATACATTTGATATTTTAATTTATATAATTTCCTTTACTGTACCCAATTGTACATTAGAAAACAAAACAAGCATTTTTCATACATTGTTCTCGCATTTTCTTCCCATGGGAAGAAATATGTTTAGCCTCTTGTTTTGTTAAGATTTTTTTTAAATTCTTTTAAAAATTCATAGGAACAAAATACAGTTCTCATAAATATTTGTGAATAATGAATAAAAATGAAAGCTCACATGGGTAAACTGATCAGAAGCTGAGAATTCAGATAATTTTTGTAGATAATCTATTCAGTACTCAGCCAGTTCTAGTAAAAAGGTTAATGTAATTATGAACCATATTATAATACCAAGAACATAGAAAAAAAAGTGAAATAGATTTTACTCCTTTTTGCTAATACATAGGTAGACATTTTATAACAAGAAAATAGAGGTGACTTAGAGAAAAAGCTGCATTTGAAAATAGATATTCTATGTTTTGTATTCAAAAAAGATATTTCCCAGTTCAATAAAAAACAAGTGCAATCTTGAATATAATTTTGTTAAAGAAATACCACAATATTTTCTATGGTCTACTTCTTTTAAGGTAGTCCCAGTAATAAAAATGGAGTGCCATAGCCCATTATTCTTGTTCATAAGGCCATATGAAAAGCACTTACATTATATACTGCCTGCCATACACTCAAGGGATTAAATGTCAGGCAGGGTCTATGATTTTTTTCTAAGAACTGCACATGGATCCTGCCATACAATAAACTTGGTAAGTGCAATAATAGGCAAGTACCAGGTGCAATACAAACTCCAGTTTATGCAGTGCTTTAAAATATCAAGACACCTCAAGATAATTTGCCAAAGATATACAGTAATTGAATAATAGTCTGGAGTTTCAAGCTAATGACTGTAAGCAAACGGAAAACAACTGAGTCTTCTATGCTATCAGGGTAGGGAATCTTTCTGTTCCTTAATCTTTACCTCTCCTGGGGCTGTCAATTGTGCAAAATGGTTTGAAATTATGGATTTTTTTTCCTATGGACTGCAATTTGCCAGGGACTATTTCAAGTAAACAAAGTCATTCAATTTATGATCTGATTGCCTCTCCCCCTACTACTTTTACAATGCATTTTCTGTAATTCTTATGTTATTGATCAAGAAGAGTTTTGTAAATATTCTACACAATAGTCTTGTGGTTTACCTCCAGAGGAAGTCATATGACTTAGTGTATCTTCAGCTTATACTTTGCAGCAAGACAGTTAAATTATATTTCACTCTGTTTGTACAGGATACAAATTTCAGTTTGCATATCCCGTGGGGGGGAAAAAAAGGTTCTACCGTTGACTTCAGTGAGGCCAGGACTTATCTACATACTTCTACATATAGTATAAAATGACAGCTTTTGCAAAGACAACATAGAATTTTAAACAGGAAAATTAAATTCAGCATCAGAATCTGCTTCTAAGCACTCATTTTCTCCTCTCTGACATGACCCACAAGAAGGGAAGGTATTAAAAAGAATGTGTGTAGCCTTCCCACTTGTACTGTTAAAGGGAACTTTTCAAAATGGAACTGGACCCTCCCCAGTAGAGTCGAAAGCAGATATCACATCCATCTTTGGAAGGTCAGCAAGACACTTTTGAACGTGCTCAGGAGGTGACAGCTGGCAACCATGGTGCCCTAGCAACCAGCTTCTATAAGTACAGAGGAGTCCATAATGGCTAAGTACAGATAGCCAAAAAGCCTGAGGTGGAATTGATCCAATCTATGCAGGTTTCTCTAAGCTGCATAGATTGGACTATTGATGAATTCACATTCATTCTTTTCTTGGGGTAGGCAGGTAAATGCCTGTACTGGTGGAGGCCAGGTGAGGGATGCTCCTGCATGCCTCCCACCCTTCTGGACAATACAGAGGAAAGATGAGTCCAGTTGAGCAGGGGGCATTCCTGATTGGTTGCCAGCACATGCCTTTGTATCCATCCTGTTCCTGAACCCTCCTGCTCCACCATCCGTCAGGCAGCAGCTGCAGACATCCAGGGGGAGGAGGCGGTGCAGGGTTCCAGGGTTCGGGCAGGACAGTCTCCCCACCTTCCCTCACCTCCAAGCCAGTCCTGACTTTCTGGCTGAAGTTGCTTCTCTGTAGACACAGGGCTCTGGTTCCTGGGAAGACAGCAGGACAACTATGCACAACCAAGCTGCAGAGAAGCAAATTCAGCCAGGAATCTGGTTCTGGCTCTGGAGGGGAAATCCTGTTAGCCCTTTCCAGAGCTGCTGCAGTGCATGTTCCCTGGCTTCAGATGGGACAGGGCAGGGACACTGTCCTGCTGACCCAGCCAGGAATGTGACATGCACCACTGGCACCACCTCCACACCAGCAGCTTGTGAGGCTCACTCCCCCTCCCCCTCGCATCTGTCCTGCCTATGGGTGACAATCAGAGAGCTCAGGAGTGGGGCTGGCTAGGTGCCCACTGCTCATCTGAGCACTGGCTCCAGGCAAGGGGGGAAGTAGGAGGTGCCACACAGTTCCCTGGGATGCCAGCAGGCAGCAGTCTCTCTTGATCTGTGAGTGGACTTGCCACTGACATTCAATAAACCAGTCTAACCTAGATTGAGTAAGTATACCGGGGTCCACCATTTTGAAACTAGTCTATGTGCCTGAAACTTCTGTTTTGTTATGTGTATTGACTGGTTTGTGGCCACCTAAACCGGAAAAAGTGTAATGTCTGCACCTGGCCAATATGCTTAGTTCTGCTAGAAACCCTTGTGAAGAGGGGAATAACTTTCTGCCAGAGAATGGCCATGGCAGGAAGCTTGTCTGTTCACTCTTCACTGCTTATAGAGCAATAAGACCTGAAACCAGAGTGGAGGTACCCAGGAGCAGCCACTTTGCCTGTTTCCAGTGAATAGACTCAGAATACTAGGAGTTCTCAAGGATTGTGCATCATTGGTTTACAGAGTATTCTCTATAGAGGAATAATAAAATCACAGAAAGTTATGGTTGGAAGGAACCACAAAAGATCATCTAGTCCAACCCCCTGCTCAAAGGAGGTCCATCTCCAACTAGATCATTGCAGCCAAAGCTTTGTCTAGCCAAGTTTTGAAAACCTCCAAGGATGCAGCTTCTACCAGCTCTCTGGGTAAACTTTTCCAGTGTTTTACTACCCTTCTAATGAGAAAATTCTTCCTAATATCTAATCTAAACTTCTCTTGCTGCAACTTGAGACCATTGCTCCTTGTTCCATCATCTGCTACCACTAAGAACAGTCTAGCTCCATCCTTTCTCAAAACCCCCTTCAGGTAGTTGGAGGCTGCTATTAAACCCCTGCCTCAGCCTCTCCTCATAAGTTGTGTCCTCCAGCCCCCTCACTGTTTTTGTTGCCTTCTACTGGACTCCCTCCAATTTGTTCACATCCTTCCTGTAGTGAGGTACCCAAAACTGAACACAATACTCCAGATGCGATCTCACCAGTGCTGAATAGAGGGAAATAATCACTTCCTTTTGCCTACTGGCAACACACCTACCAATGCAGCCCAGTATGCCGCTAGCCTTCTTGGCAACAAGGGCACACTGCTGGGTCATATTCAGCTTATTGCTCACTGTAACCTCCAGGTCCTTTTCCGCAAAATTGCTGCCCAGCCAGTCAGCCCCAGCCTGCACTGGTTCATGGGATTGTTCTGTCCTAAGTTCAGGACTTTGCACTTGTTCTTGTTGAAGCTCATGAGATTTCTTTTGACTCAATCCTCCAATTTGTCTAAGTCACTCTGAATCTTAGCCCTACCCTCCAGTGTTTCTATTATTCCCCCCAGCTTGGTGAACAATATAATATACATAATGTGGGGAACAATAGAATAAATATACTGTGATTCTTAATATCCTATTTATACAATTTTCATTTATTACCTGTTATCCATAGTAACAGATGCTGATGATTTTAGATGCTTTTTTGTTTCATTATTAGTCATTGAGGCAACTTTAATTGCAAGTACCCCACGATAGGGGCTGCTAGTCTACACAGTGAATTCAGAAGAACTGTGCACTTTATACTACAGATTCTTTATAGATGCAGAGATGGGAATTTAGCTAGGGTAGTATTTCACCTACAGGTGGCACAAAACCATCATTTCATATTAGTGCTTTATCAAGGACTTATGAGGAAAAGCTGAGACAACTGGAGTTATTTAGTCTGGCAAAGAGAAGACTGAAGGGGGAGTTGGTAACAGTCTTCAAATATTTGAAGGGCAATTGTAGAGAGGATAGGGATGGGGTTTTCTCTGTAGTGGCAGGGGATAGGACTAGGAGCAATGGCCTCAGGAAGCAGCAGGAGAAATTTATGTAGAAGATGAGAAGGAACTTTCTGACTGTGAGGGGGGGTCAAGCCCTGGAACAGGCTACCTAGGAAAAATGTGGAAACTTCTTCCTTGAAAGTTTGCAAGCAGAGGTTAAACAGATACTTGTCTGGTATGGTTTAGTCAGGGATGATCCTGCCTTGAGCAGAGGGCTGGAATAGATGACTTCATTAGGTCCCTTTCAGCCCTCCTTTCCTACGATCCTATGATTCTAACAATGGCTCTGCAAAACAGGCACACATTGTAACTGTGAGTCCTCATTAGGTATTACAGCTGCTGAAAACACATTTACATTCTTCAGTGCATCCATTTTTCAACATAGCTGTGAGGGAGAGAGCATCTAAAATACAGTATGTTTCCTTTGACATGTTTGCTACCAGTTGAGATGGCCTCACAGAGCAAGGTTTCCCGGATTTCAGGGGATAATCCTGGCCAGCTATTTAGAATTATAACAGGCTTTCAAGAAATGCAGGGGTAGAAGGTGTAGGATGGCTGGGAGTCAGAGAGATGTGGAGCGCCTTTCAGGGAGGCAGGCAGGAAAGCCCCAGCACTACCAACTTGTGTGGGGGGAGGAAGGGAGGAATGGGATAGTGTCCTGGATCCCTGAATGATGTCCTGGATTTCCAGGATTTCCGTATGGTCAGCCTACCAAATGCCCATTGTGGGACATTTGCCGATATAACTCCGAATTTACCTGCAGTGCTTTACTACTAGCACAAGGTGACATGACAGGCAGATGATGACATATTACTCAGGGCTTTATTAAACCTGTTGAGAAGCCACTGTTATAGGCTGGAGATCTTCATCTTATACCTCAACAGCAAGCCCAGGATTTTCATTTTTGTCTAATGTAATTTCCCATTGAAATTTGGTCCTCTCTATTTTTACTCATCAAATTACACTGGGATAAATAATTTTACTCCTCTATGCCATTCTTCATGTCTATAGTTCTTCCCTCAAATTGGTAAAGTAGCTCAACGTATGTATGACTACAAATATGCAGATGCTATAGTTTACTTTCTTCCGTCTTAAGGCTTTTCTGCTGGGACATAGAATGAGGACTGTGAACTCCTAACACTTCTATCCCTGGACAAATTCTACTTATTACAAAGTACTATATAATAGTTATTCAATATTTAGCAAGCAGCTGCCAGGCTCTGACCAAGCATTATTAATAAAAAACCCACATATTTTGTATTTTTAACACCTGCAATACACTCAGTCAAGGACTGTTAATATATAAGTTTGCATATCCATCCTCGCAACAATGAAAATGCAAATGGACATACTGGTAGTTACAGCTCTATACACTGCCCTGTCATTGACCTCAACTTCAATCAGGGTAGACCACACTTTTAAAGAGGGGCAATGGAAGTGGAGTGAAGGCAATTCAGCTACAAGGCTTCTACAGGTCAATTCTGAGCAAGACTCTTTTGAGGAAAGACTGCCAATTTAGGTAAATTATGTGTGGTGGCTTTGTGATGTAGATTACTGTCCATGAGGGACTGGGCTGAAAACACTAAACTCATTGTATATGCACATATAGATTATGTGATAAAGTTCACTGTAAATTAAGAGATCTATACTGTCATAAAAACTGTCTTGGTAAAACCATTAGCAAATTGCACGCTAACTGCATTTTCCAGTTTAGAGTACTGAAGTGGTGTCTGACTCTACATTTCTTTCTTATAGTCAAAGGCTGAATTCCATCTGACAATCTCACTGCATTGTGGGGACCGACAGTTGAACTTTCAGGCTATGAAATAGCACCCTGATATATGGATGTAAAATTAGAGCTGAGATTTCTTTCTCCTTTAGCCAGTTGGGTCTCTTAAACTGGGATTATTCATCTATCCAAACTCTACTCAGCTTTCTAAAATGTCACTGAAAAATCCAAAATACTACAGAAGACATAGGTTTGGATGCATAGCTCTGAATAGAATAAATGAACGTGAATGCCATTAAATATTTCTAAGTTTCTGTTTAGGGGAAAATGGAAATTTAAATGATTTAGGATTTGTATAACACTTAACAGCATTTTCTCTGAGATTCTGGCAATGTATTCCATTTAGACATTATGTGATAGTATATTATCTAAAGCGAGATAATGCTGAAAAATGCAGAACTAATGCTGAAAATAATCCCTTTAAATTTCACATGTGCATGTTCAAATAACAAAATAGAGGACTTTGGAAAAGCTAAACTAGACTCCCATATCATGTGCGGTGACCATAATCAACATTGTTCTCAAGGAAACTTCTGGAGAACCTCAGGGAATTTAGAAAAAAAAGCACTAATGAATGTCACACTGTGCAGTTTATGTCTAACTTGGGGAAGAAAATTTGTAGTGCAAAAGGCTGCATTGGTGTGACTTTACAGACAGAACTTGCTTACATATGTTAATATTCTTGGGAAAGTAATGCCTCCTCTTTTCTGCTGTCTAGAAAAGATCATAAATTGAAGTGCCTTATGAAATTACCAGCCTTTCTTCTTAATTAGATTCATGGAGGAGTTCCTTCATATCAAAGACATAATGGAAAGTCCAGTTGCTAGTTTAGAATTCTAAAAATATGGTAAATTCTGGCACTGCAAATGTGCTACCCCTGATAGGGCTCCAGAAATTGGAGGGCATGGTCCTATAAACAAAGCAACGTCCCTTAGAGAAGGAGTAGAAACTGATGGATGCAGAGGTTGTCTGTTTTCTTACCCTTTTTCCAATTAAAGGCAGTTTTAAAAGTTTACTGGTGCAGTGTATGGCAAAGTGAAACCTAGTACAGCTGGAGATAAACATTGGAAAGGTCCAAGCTAAGGGACAACCAGCCTTTGGATTTTTGGTTCATTTTTACAGGCTTTCTGTAAAAATATGGAAGATGATTAAAAAAAAGGATTTATTTTTTTCCTGGTCTCATTTCATCACACAGCTTTGTCCTTAAAACAGGGGAGTTCTGCCTCGTCTCCCTGTCCTGGTGTAAAAGCAACAACCCTGTTTTATATTAATCTAGCCTAGCTAGATTAATATCTTTTCTGCACTTGAGAAGTGTGCTGGTAGAACTGTATGGCAAACCCTCCTACAGATGCAGTCTATAGATGCAGCAAAAAGTGAGTTTTTTGTTCCTTATATAGCCTGCACAAGATCTCAAATGAAATAAGTTAGAGTGGCACTCTTAGGAGATGTAACTATGCCCAGAAGCAGTGCAAAAGACAGAAGTACTTAACCAGAGATCTGTGACCACATCTATGGGCTGGAAGTGGGGTCACAAACAGGTTTTGGATGTTGTGAGCCTTCTGAGTTTCTTACATGAGAGAAAGGACCCAAGTAGGGAAGAGAAGATCCTGGACAATTCAAATATGGAAAATATTGAAAATCCACCCACAGAATCTTTAAAGCAGGTAATAAAGATTATTTGGAAAAATGAAGGAATTAGTACCAAGAGCCTGGTTCCTTTTTGCATAATAGTTTGATCAGTCTTGCACCAGACTGACATTTATTTTCTTAGTCCAATCCAGTTGATTTTTGCACTGCACATAAAGTACAGTCTTTCTATAATGTTTCTCCCAATACTTGAGATTCCAAATAACCCTTGCATCTGTTATTGGCATACAGTTTTATTCAGTAACTGTGATCCTGATGAAAGATCTGCTCTGTTCCCTTGTATCATCAAAGGTTTTTCTTTCAAAATAAAGGAGATCAAGTGCTGCAGCAGCAGATCATGTTATATATTTCAAAGGACAAGACCTTTTCTAAAAGCATCAGTGCTATCCTGGGGCCATAGCCAGTCATGAGGGCAATGTCCAGAGGCTACAACATACTGTCTTCCTCCAAGAAACGCATTTCTGCTTGACATCTTTACAGAAAGGAGTTAGAGAGAAGCTGCTCAAAAATATATCTAATTTACTAAAATTTACCAGGTGTCCTGGGATCCCACTGGGTAGCTGCACCCTCAATACATTTGGGCCTAGGAAAAGGTTCCTCCTCTGTGTGGGTGTTTGTATGCTTCTAGGGAACTGCTCAGTATTAGTTACATATTTATCTCATGTTATGTTCTAGGTTTAATTCTACATTCTGTTACTTAAAGAGGCCACACAGATGCCCTTTTCATCCTTAGGGAGCAGAACAGTCTGGGCGTACCCCTTGTGCTGTTTTCATACATTACAATTTATTTTATTGGATCATTTGTAGACCTTAAGCCCAACATTATGTTTTTGTGGCATTATATAATTAACATTGGTCACTAAACTCATATCCCTGACAAGTGCAGGGTTTCTGTGGGGAGACTGTACCTGAGAAGAAGAAAACTCAGGCTGCAACCAGATGAGGCCCCCTGACTTACTCTGCCATGAGCTGCAGCCCGATGGTTTACCGGTGACAGGGCTATTGTTGTGTAGTTCCAATAAATGTTTGATTACACTTGATCCTTGAGGACTTTTCTTTGATTCCCTGTTCCCCTCATTCCCATGGAGGGAACACCGTCAAAGGAGTTTGTAACAATGCCAAACAATAAGGGAAGCACTTTCAGAGCCATAGGCTGAGGTGCAGATTGTCACCAAAGAGAATGAGTTGGCTAATGCTTCCTACATGAATGTGCAGAAATAGGCTCTTCCTATGTATCAGTTCCTCTGGAAATTGATTAGCAGGCTGCAACAGAGAAAGAGGAAAAAAGAGGTAGGAAGGCAAAGATAAGAATGGAATGGCTATAAGTTTGAGAGATGAGGAAATAGCTATGGTGGTAGGGATGGGGAAAATACATGTTACTTATCCCAGGGTAAAATGCAAATCAAATGGTTCTTATAGCAGGGTGAGGGGAGTAAGAAGAGAGAAACCTCTTCTCGTGCACACAGGTGGGCTGGTGGAGCTATTCAGCAAGACACTGAAGGGGATGCTATGAGCAGTGATACAAGGAAGCCCCAAGGATTGGGATCAGCTGCTGGCTCCTCTTCTGTTTGTGATATGGGAAGTACCATTGGTGATAAGCATCAGTGGAGTTTTCCCCATTCAAATTGGTTTATGGATAACCCCTCCCCCCCGGCGCTACTCTCAGCCACACCTGGGGCTCATGTCATCCATCAAGACTGAGCCCATGTGCTGCCTATCTCCACCAAGGCTGTGCGACTCCCTTACTGTGGGACCCAGGCCAGGAGTGGGGCTGCAGGAAGTAGAAGAGCTCTCCCCTGGATGCCCTGCCTGCTGGGTGGACAAGCTGGGGCTGGCAGGTTCTCAGCAACAGCTTGGCCGGGTATCAGGGCTCAGGCATGCCAGTCCCACTCCCCTCCTACCAATAGCCTTTCTGCTTCCCTAGACTATGGGTTACCAGCTCCCTCATGCCACTCCTGACATCCTGGGTCCCCTGTGCCTCACTCTGGTAGCTCCTACTCAGGGCATTATGGGGAACATTCACTCCCAGTCAGCATCCAGGAAGAATTCCTGCATTGGGGCATGGCATGAGGGTTGGGTGGCAACCTCTTCTGCCATTCCTGGCCAGGATGACTACGGGCTGTCTGTGAGTGACAGTGTTGATACCAGTAAGAAGTGTAATAGGTGGATACAAAGAGGTGCAGGGCAGGACTCTGTCCATAAATTCCCTCCCCAGGTGCTGTGACTCTACCAGTTCTGTAGAGCTGTGGGCTGCCTCCTCAAAACAGCAGGTGGTCATTGTGACCCCCCATTCCTGTCCAGGTGTAGGCATCCTCCAGCTTGACCATGACCTCCCTCCCCCCACTCCATATCTAGAGTTCTTCATGCCAGTCCTGCTGCTCCAGGTGTCAGGGGTCAGCTGTGCATACCTAAAGCTTGGAGGTGATGAACAAGCCTTGCAACATCTCCTCCTTGATTCTTTGATGCCTCCTAGAGACATCCCTTATGAACTCTGCAGCTGTGTGGCCCTTGGCCTTTGGCTGGCATTGCTTCCTCCCCATGCCATTGTCCCTCACACAAGTGGTGTCTCTGAGGTTAGGGGAGAATGAGTTGCTTTGCTTTCAGGGGTTAGGGGTAAGGGCATCTGGGACTCTGATGGGGCCATGATAACAGGAGGCAGAATGGAGGGTTGCCTTGAGGGGTTGGTACAATGACTGCCTGTACCATGAGACTTGGAGTCACCTGGCACCCATGGACTTTCCTCAGGGATTAAATCAGAGGGGAGGGGGAAAGTGCTGGAGTGCTACTTGCAAGCATCTCTAGGTGCACAACTCAGGAGTCACCCTGGCAGTGGGACAGGATTGGGTGAAATAATGTTCCCATGTGGGACTTCTGTCATCACATCAGTGCCTTTCTTGAACTGGGTGGGAGGAAGGAAGTGAGAAGGATTGTTTGGCAGGGGACAATTTTTCTCATTCCTGCTGTACTACAACTCCAGTGGTTCTCATAGATAGCTATGTGTTATCTCCAGTCCTCTCTGCCACTTGGCCCTGTGGCACTGCCAAGTGGAGCAGGTCATCAATCTCCAGCATTTATACCTGCTTTTTACACTGTGCCTGCAGATCTCAAACTCTTTTAGTGCCTTTTTATCAGTGCAAGAGGGAGGGCGAGGCCTGTTTCAGCTCTACTGCTTTGGTGAGCTGGAAGGAGGCTTCTCCTAGTAACTGAGCCCGACCCTGGGAGATAGAGCAGGGAGGTGTGAATGAGACAGATTTATGTTCCCACAGAATGGGAGATGGGCTACTAATCAGTATTACCCAAGGCCAGGAGGCAGGGAGCCTGGTGCCTTCGCTGTATGTAGTCCAGGACAGGAGGGAATGGGTAAGGGAAAAGGTGACTGATCTGCCCAGTGCTGAAAGCCAGAAACATCTTGAACATTTAGCAGTCTAAGGCCCTGCACTTTGCATTGTCAGGTTGGGGTGATTCACCCTCCTCCCCCTATACCCTTCCCTCCCTGCACTCTATTACTGTCTTCTGGGCTTCTTCTCTACAATGGCCTGAGAGAGGGTTGTGACTATGCAGATGAGCTATAGTCACTGTGGGTTCGCCCACTTCCCCTTCCTTCCCTCCTTCTTCCTCCCAGGGGCTCTGCATTTCCCTTGGTGCCTGGGTCCCTGTCATAGCCACATGGAGTGAGGATGAAACCATACCTCCTTGGGCTGCATTGCATCCTCACAGGTGCTTGACTTGTCAGCAGAATTGGGGTGAGGGCTGACCACAGGTCCTGTGGGCTATGCTGCAGCAGTAGCCACTGAACTTGTAATGGTAGGATGTCGGGAGTTATGCTGCATGTTTGGAAGGGAGGAAATGAGGTATTGGAAAAGTAGGACACATGGCAGCAGTGTGGAAAATGGGGTCCCAGAGCACAGACTGAGTGGGGTTTCCTGGCTGGGTGTGTAGGAGCGAGGGTCAGTCTCCATGGTGCTATGCCCAAGCATAGGTCCCTGGCTGAGTGTTCTGGAGCCAGGGCTGTGATCCATTGGGCTGTGTCTGGGCACAGGTATTCTCCTGGGTTCAGTGTCAGGTCTCTGTGTACATCACAGGGTGTTTTGTGATGAGAGCATGGCCCATAGATTGGAATGCCCAAGTCTCAGGACTCGCGTAGAGGACTCAGACACCTCACTTACCCATTTTTAGACCTGGCTTGAGGTACACTCAAATCAGCTTGATCTAGTTTGACCCATGCATTGAACTTCTGTGCCAGTTCCCTCCCTTATCAATTCAAGTTAGGTCGCTGTCCTCCGGCAGCCCAGCCTTCTTTGCAGCCCCTTGACAGCCCTGTCACAGGGAGGTGGGTTTTGAACAATTGGAGAGGGTTCAGAAAAAAGACCCCATTCCCCATCCAAAGGGACCTTCAAAACTTATCAACAATTCAGTTCAGTTTATCAGAAAGAAAATGGAGAGGTGACATGATTACAGATTATAAATAGCTTCACAGAAAAGCATGCTAGGCATTCTTTAATCTATTGCATAAGACATACCACTTGGGAACAGGTATGAGGCCCTGGCCACCCTGGAGGAGACTGCTGAGGAGCACCCCCCCCTCGAGGTGCTTATTGTGCACCATCATTGCAAGTGGAGAAGAAGAAACGGTCCCAAAGGAGGAACAAGAGTCAAGTCCTGGTCATCAGGGACTCCATCCTGAGGGGCATGGAGGGTCCCATCTGACGTCCTGATCCCTTGGGCTGAGAGGTCTGCTGCCCGCCTGGAGCGTGGATTCAGGACATCACGGAGTGCATCCGGAAGATTGTTAGGCCCACAGATTACCATCTGTTAGTGGTAGTCCACGTGGGGACCAATGACTCTTTGAGAGGCTGGCCGGAGGACATCATTGAAGACTTCAAGGCTCTTGGAAGACAGCTCAAGGTGATTGGATCGCAGGTGGTGTTTTCTTCCATTCTGCCAGTGAGTCGACAGGCAAGGCGACATGAGGCGTATATTGCAGCTGTAAACCAGTGCCTTCGGGATTGGTGTTATGATGTGGGCTTCGGAATATTCGATCACAGCCTGCATTTCTCTACGCGGAGCATGCTGGTGGAGGATGGACTTCACCTATTGCCTAAAGGTAAGCGTTTCTTTTCTTCTAGGTTGGCTGATCTCATG
>JAGPOW010000304.1:55831841-55844612 GCA_030014935.1 Caiman crocodilus | reverse complement strand
GCTGGTTGCCCTTCAACATATAGTCCCCTGCCGGTCCCTCACAGATGTGGGACTTGAGAATTTTCTCAAAGATCTTTCCCAGAACCAAGGTGAGACTGATGGGCCTGTAGTTCTCCGGGTCCTCCTTCCTCCCCTTCTTAAAGATAGGGACCACATTGGCCACCTTCCAGTCCTCCAGCACATGTCCAGAGCTCCAAGAGAGCTCATATAACCGAGCCAAGGGCTCAGCAATCACCCCTGCCAGCAATCACCCCTGCTCAGCAATCACCCCATCTCCCTCAACACCCTTGGGTGTAGGTCATCCGGGCCCGCCGACTTAAAGACATCCAGCCCTTCCAGAAGCCTTTCTACCAGTTCAACCCTCACCCACAGCCTAGCAGTGATTCCTGAGAGGGAATACAGGCTTCCAATGGGAGGCAAGTCCCAGTCCCGCCTCAGGAAGACCAAGGCAAAGAACCCATTGAAGATCTCTGCCTTCCCATCGGCTGCGAGAACCAGGTTGCCCAACGAGTCCCTCAGGGGCCCGACGTTTCCCGGGGTTCTCTTTTTGCTCCCCACATACTTGAAAAAGGACTTTCTGTTGTCCTTGATCCTAGTCGCCAGGCAAAGCTCTACTCCCTCCTTGGCCTTCCTAATAGCCCTCCTACACTCCCGAGCACAAGAGGAGTACTCCTTTTTGGAGACTTCTCTCTTCCAAAGATAGTAAGCCTCCTTCTTAGCCCTCAGGGTCCCCTGAATATCCCTATTAAGCCACAGGGGCTTCCAGGCACTTTTGCCCATCTTGCATCGGGCAGGAACGGTCGCCCCTTGGGCTCGGAGGATCATCTTAAGGAACGACCACCCTTCATGGACGCCCATGTCCTCAACCCTACAGTCCTGCAGCGCCTCCTCAACTAGCCTCCTGAACTCTCTGAAATTGGCCCTTTTGAAGTCTGGGACCCTAGTCATAGTGTGGGTCCTATCTACACTGTGCCAGACAGCAAATTCTATCAGGCGATGATCGCTATCTCCCAGGGAGTCCCGTACCTGGAGCTCTCCAACCAGATTGTCCCCCGAGGCCAGGACCAGATCCAGCAGCACAGCCCCCCTCTTCAGTCTCTTCTGGGAGTGAGAGCTCCCTCCCTCCCAAATATGGTGATAAGCAAAAAGCATTTCCCAACTGAAAGAAGAGGAGCAATGTGTACCCAACTAAAAGAAGAGGAGCAATTTGGGGAACCAAATTGATCAGGACAGGTAAAAACTATCTAGTCTACCTCAGAATAAAAGTGCTATGCATTTTAACAGACTAGGATTGGTTTGTGGGTATGTACAGGGATGTCCACTGACAGAAGAGCTCTGTGTCTCTCTGGGTAGATTAGGCTTGCACTGCAGAGGCAAGATGGATATTCTTTGAATTACTGTGAGAAAAAAATAGCTATCTTGGAGGTAGATTAGGATTTGAGCCTACAAGACTACATTCAACATATAGCAAAATGCTACGCTAAGTAAAGAGTGTATGCTCTTACACAGACTGAGAGAAAGGATAGAATAGCAAATGGTTGCTCAGATCCTTAGTATTTTATGGGTTTGTAGACTCAAATAAGGAGGCTGATACAATGTGAGTGACAATGGGCTCATATATAGATCTTGTTTTGCACCTGCACTGGGGAAGCTCTTCTACTGGTGTAAATTAGCAGAGCTCCACAAGTCAATAGCACATAACTCAGATTTTCTATACATTTGCTCCAGGGTGGAGTGGGGGGCACTTCAATTACCACAGCTCTGAGAGTCACTCTAAATAAAGCACTCACAGTGTCACATGTATTCAATGTCCTGAGCTTCAAAATGGCAGTGGGGGTGCTTAACTAAAGCTCATTTGAGAAGCTTTAGTTAAAGAGCCCTCACTGCCACTTTGAAATGCGGGGATGCTGAATACACATGATAAGGAGGGTGCTGATAAGCATGCTCCAGTAGACTTGCAGCAGACTCGATTAACTGAGTCTGCTCTGATGTATGCCACTTAGCACAAGTCAGAGCAGAGGTCCATCATGTCTATATGTGTCCTCAGTTTTTATGATTCTCACACACCCCATTTTTTTTTATAATGAGAAAACGAACTGGGATTTTCTATAGCAGAATAGTGCAGTAGCTATTCCTCTCCAAAGTACTACCACTGGGGCAATTCCTAATACAGGTCACAGCTGCTAATGAGTTTTGACATCTTTTCTCAATTCTCATTTTCTTGCATGAAAGGCCACAATCAGAAAAGAAGCACTACTTTGGCTCATGGGCTAGGAATGCTCATAGAACTGTGTGTGTGTGTGGTGATGGGAGGATTACTTTCCTACAGCACTGTGCCTCTGACTGTAGTCAAACACAGAGAATGATACAATCATAGAAAATTAGGGTTGGAAGGGACCTCAGGCTGTGTAGTCTAACCCCATGCTCAAAGCAGGACCAGCCACAACTAGATAATCCCAGCCAGGGATTTGAAAAGCCAGGCCTTAAAAATCACCAAGGATGGAGAGTCTACATCCTGTCTAAGTGTTCCAGTGCTTCATCACCCTCCTAAGGAGGAAGTTTTTCCTAATATCCAACTTAAACCTCCCTTGCTGCAACTTGAAACCATCACTCCCTGTTCTGTCATCCATGGGTGTCTGGTGACTCTTGAGTCAGGAGAGGCACATGCCCCACCCCCAACATCAGTCAGCAACGGGAGTGGGGTCTTCCGGTGGCTGATCCTGCTGACTAGGAGGGGGGTCCCCCATGGCCGATGCCACTGGATGAGGGGGCAAGGGGTCCCCCAGTGGCTGATCTCACTCACTGAAACACAGCCTGCTTTTGCTGGTGGCCCCACTCCCTGGCCAGTATTGCGGGGGGCCACTGGTGCTCCTGCCTACCCCCCCTGCCCACCAGCTAAACAGGAAGCATGGCCTGACAGGGGTGCACCAAGACTCTCAGGGGGTGCACATGCACACCCATGTACCCCCTATGCGTTGCCCCTGCTGTCATCTGTTGCTACTGAGAGCAGTACATCTCCATCCTCTTTGGAACCACCCTTCAGGTAGCTAAAGGCCACTATCAAATCCTCTCTTAGTCTGCTCTTCTACAAACTAAATAAACTTAGTTCTCTCACCCTGGCCTCATAAGTCATGTGCCCCAGCACCCTCACCATTTTCATTGCTATCTGCTGGACTCTTTCCAGCTTGTCCACATTCTTTCTATGTACACCCAAAACTGGACACAGTACTCCAGATGTGGCCTCCTCAGGGCAGAATAGTACAGAATAATCACTTCCCTTGATCTGCTGGCAATGCTCCTACTAAGGCAATAAGCTGTTAGCCTTTTTGGCAACAAGGGTGCACTGTTGACTCATATCCAACTTATTGTCCATTATAACCCCCCAGGTCCTTTTCTGCAGAGCTGCTGCTTAGCCAGTATGTCCCTAGGCTATAACAGTGTATGAGAGTCTTCTGTCCTAAGTGCAGGACTTTGCACTTCTCCTTGTTGAATTTCATGAGATTTCTTTTGGCTCAATCCACAAATTTGCCTGGGTGCCTCTGAATCGTAGTCCTACCCTCCAGAGTCTTTACTACACACCCCTAGCTTGGTGTCACCTGTGAACTTGCTGAGGGTGTAATCCATCCTAGCTTCCAAATCAGTTATGAAGATATTGAACAAAACCAGCCACAGGACCAACCCCTAGGGCACCATACACACTAGCTGCCAGTTAGACATTGAGCTGTTGATTACTACCCATTTAGCCCAACAATCCAGCCAGCTTTCTATCTACCTTATAGTCCATTCATAGAATCCATACTTCCTTAGCTTGCTTGCAAGAATGCTGTGGGAGACTGCATCAAAAACCTTGCTAAAGTCAAGGTATATTATGTCCACTGCTTGTCCTACATCCACAGAGCCAATAATTTCATCATAGAAAGCAGTCTAGTTGATCAGACTTGACATACCCTTGGTAAATCCATGCTGACTGTTCCTGATCACTGTCTTCTCCTCCAAATGCTTAGAAATGGATTCTTTGAGGAACTGATCCATGATTTTTCTGGAGACTGAGGTCAGTCTCCAGAAAAATCATGGATCAGTTCCTCACTTCATAGTACAAAACACTTCTGATAAACTGTTGTGGCTGTTCAAAATTATTTTCTTTCAAAGACAATATAAATACCAATAACATGCAATGGAGCACTGTACTATTGCTTTTGCTGTACAATGTAAGAAATAGTCTTCAGAAACACTTACACCCTGCCTGCAGCCATGTTGCAAGCTGCCTGATAGGACTCCTATACTCAGTTCTTTTGGGATTCTTCTACCCTAGGCAAAATGAGTAACGATTACCCTCAGCTTAGAGGGAAATAGATCTTATTAAGCTACCTTTGCAAAGAGCCTTTAAGGACCTACAGCAAGGGTCAAATTGACCAGTGCAGACATTCCCCACAATGTTTTCTCTTAACTTTTAAATATTTCAATAATCCTAAATATGGGAAGATCTCAGGCAATTGAGCTACACAGTTTGGACTGCATCTTCTTGGGTATCATGAGTAGTGGACTCTATGCTGTTGTTGTACTGGCAGCTTAGAGAAATGTCCCAAATGAAAAGAAATTAAACAATAGTGTCTGGTGGGACAGGCAGTGCAATGTGCTCAGGGAGCCATGTGATAGAGATGCAGAGAGATCTGGCTAAAATTATTGTCTGGATTCTGGGGTAACACCTGCAGGGGGCTTTACATAGACCTATGGACATAAAACCCTGCTATCACTGCAAAGGCCTATGTGTATTTGTCTGTCATTTAAGCAAATTCCTTCAGTAGGCCCTACTCTGAAAACAAGACTGAATTTTGCTTAAACAAAAATGTAGGATCAGTTCACCAAAATAAACAACAGTTTATATAAGAATAATAAAAGGCCTATATTTTTGAATATGCAAATGAGTTTTTATACACAAACAGATGTACCCACATATTCTTAGGTGCAGTTTAGAACCCTTTAGAAACAAAGATCCATGCATTTTAATTGCTGTAGTATTTCTGTATGCTGCAAACCTGTATATTTTAAGCCTATATTTATGCCAATAACTTCTTTGGTGAGAATTATTACTTTTATAGAGGAAGAATGAAGACATTTTGTAACTCTCTTACAAACCAGCCACAGGCATTTACATTGAAAACTTAACTATTGTTCCAATTAATATTTCTTTTTGTGTGTATATGTTTTTGCTATGCATTCAGTATATTGATGTTCAGAAAGAAAGCATTTAAAGTTGTCTTTTATAATACAGCTAACAAAAAAAGAGGGAATAAGGAACAATAAAACTTGTTACATGATTCTATGAGAGGGATATGAGTTTTATGCATTAGGACAGACTTAGAAATGTAATAAAATTATATTTAGTATATGTATGTATCATTTGACCAAAATATCATAATGGAATTGCCAAGATACAATACAAAAGTTATAAATCATTTTGATTGATTCTTACTCTGTATCTATAGCTTGATCTTAAAGCTTTAATCACTCTGAATGGGAAATTTAAGTAATAACCATCAAATTTCTTCATCTGGTGTTTCAAAGGCAATTTCGTTTTCAGTATGATTGTTGTAAATGGCTTTTATAGCATAACAACCCCAGAGTATGGGCACGAAGTATACATTAAATGGTAGAAATGCCAGGAAGATATACCCAAGCTAGCTCTGAATGAGGTAACCTGGCTATCAGAAACAGTATAGGTGCACCAGCACACTCTTTGGTGCAGGATGATTAACTAGCCACAAAGCAAGGTATATTACCCTGAGCACAACATAACAGTAACACGCCTGGATTTCTTCTTGTGCCTGAGTTAGCTCGTTCAGATTTAAGTCAGGTATTTCTACATGGCTTTGCATTGTACAGCCTTCTAGACATACTTATGAGTCTCTGGTGTAAGCATGCTTACACAAATCTCTATGAGAGCAAGGTCATATCATGGCAGTGATTTCTGAGTAGTAGGTCAAGCATATGCTCTTACACAAGTGGAATTGTATAAGCTTTGGGTGGTCTGAGACTGTGCAACACTTATTGGAATCGGTAACTAGGCGTGGTTTGGAGATACTGAACACAAAGCTGTATTATGCTGGAGCTCTGAAATAGCATATGTGTATGTAAATATTGCTGCTGTTTTCACTGATAATCCATCTTTGCTAAAGGCCCTAGGACACTTTAAGTGCACATTGTAAATAATAAATCAGAAAAATATACACTAGCTCTGCTCATGTTTCCCTTACAGTGAAGGGTTAAATTCATAAGGAAGTACAGTGGCCAGAAAATAGTTCAAAGGCCAAATTTAGCTGAAAAAGAAGCTAAAGGTCTGAGTGCAATTGCACCCTGACATTTATGCATATAATTACTATCCATCCATTTTAGTCAGGAACCTAGCTAGCCATTTTTGCATTCAGTCATCCATTTGCATGCACCCTTTTGGTAATTGCTTTTGTAAATATAAATGCAAACTTGACCTCTGGCCTCCATTTTTCAAAGTGTAGCCATATGTAGATATGTGTATATAGGTATATACATCATACATAACCTATAATATATATACACAATAGTATAGGCAGAGTTCAGTGTTCTAGAAATCTGCTCTTCACAAATGTGTTTATATTATTATTATGTTCTCAAATAATCAGAAGTGAAAGAAATGAGAAAAGGGCAAATCTGGCATAAGTAGGAAGAAACACTCATTTGAAAGAGGAAGTAGTGCTGAGGAGGAAAAGTATGATGGTGATGTTATGTACTGATCAAATATTTCAGTCAGAAACTATGAGAAACATTACAGTTCAGAATAATGAGACAGATCTTCAGTGGATATAACTCAGCATAGTCACATTAAAAACAATATGGCTACATAAATTTATACCAGGTGAAGATCTGGCACATATTTATACTTCAATAGCTCATTATTAATCTGAAAACCAGAAATATAACAACTTGTCATTTATTTAACCTCAGATGATGGAAGGTTAAACTAACTATGGGAAGCCCATAATAAATAGCAGGGACATTCTGAGGTCACAAATGAAGGCTGTCGTTTTTGTATTCAGGCCAATGATAAAAGAGTTTTTAAATGTTTGGACATTCAATCTATGTAATGCCACAACCTGGACATCCCCTTTTGCCAAACACAGCCTCACTAAATCCTCTTGGAATGTTGTTTACCTCTGAATAAATCAAATTTGACAGTGTAGGTTAACTTTACTGATTCATTTTTCCATCACAAATCACTGATATTTTTTACAGAAGGAAAGCTTCAGAATTCTTATTGCACAACTGACTTTCGGGAGGGAGATTGCTCTTGGATGACACAGGAAAATCCACACCATTTTTCTGGTACTTTGTTTCCCAATATCCTATCCTCAGTAGCTATTTGTCTCAAATCAGGATCACTCAGTAAGAATGGTTTATTAATTACTTTAAGTCAGTATCTATCTCCAGAGGCTGAACATGCTCTACTGTGCAGTTTACTGCAATGGTTCAGAACTAAAATCCAGAATCCATTATGAATCCTTATGTCACATTGCAATAAAGAACAGGTTACTGACTGAAACTGAGCTAGATTTGAGGCAGAAAGGTTTGTTTGCTGATCAAAAAGTCCATACAATAAAAAAAAGATGAAAAGAGAATAGAATGATAAGGATAAAAAAACTAAAAGAGTATTTAAAAAACCCCCCCAAAAACCTTTGCCAAGAATTTTTCAAAATTTTCCTTTTCAGACTGGTAAGGCATTCCACTTCCTACTAGTTTGCCTTTGCATGTTATTTCATTAGACTTAATACCCAGAAAAACCTCAAAATACTTTGCATTAAATATAAGACAGAATTTAAAATGTTAATGTATTTTACTGACTTTTTGTGCAAGTGGATCTGCCATTGATGTGTGTATCTGTATATTCAACTGTAGCACCAGTTGTTTTTATTAATCTTTTGCCCTAGATCAGTTGTTTTCAACATTTTTCATTTGCACTCCCATAAAAAATTTTGAATGGAGGTGTAAACCCCTTTGTAAGTGTGGGTATTCATATACTTTTGATTGATCATGGTCACCTTTTGCTGATCCCTTGGACATAGACTGTAGACCCCCAGGGGACTACAGACTGACAACCACTGCCTTAGATCCATAATAGGCCTGAATTTAATATCAGTGCAAACAAGTGTACACACATTTTGATTATCATGTGATGCATAGTGCATTACATATAAAAGTGGAGCAACACCTCATTGAAGTTTCAATATTCTATTTAAGAATTATGTTAAAACATTAGCAAAAACATATAAGCATTGAAAAAAAATGAGGAAGCAGCCACGTTAGAGGTTTTGCAAATTATATTGTTTCTGCCTGCATGTTTACCATTCCACTATAGTCTATAAGTGCATGATCATCTGCTATTTTTCATGTAATGTCAGATGTGTTTTTTTACAACATTACATACACATAATTTCTTATAATACTTTTTAATTGTCTCTGCTTTCTCTAATTTTATCCTCATCATCGTCTAAGACATCTTTATTATAGAGGAGCAAACTACCTACTCTAAATAGTTTATTTGATAAAATAGACATTTTTTTTTCTTCTTAAGCTATTAAGAAGCTATTATTTTTCTTCTTAAGCTAATAAGAACCTGCATGGGCAGGTTCTTATTATTTTATTTTTAAAAATAATTCAGTAAACGTTTATGCACATATATTTTAGTATGTGGATTGATTATCTGTTTCGGTAATTATTTCACCATTCATTTTTATAATTAACTATTTCTGCTTTTTGATGACTCACCCATAGCACATGGTATTTGTTCAGTTTCTTGAAGACCTTATATAAAACACTTCTGTTGGTTTCAGTGGGTATCCTTTAACTTCCTTAATCACTGGATCAGACCCAGAGTGAAAAGGGGATTAAACAAGAAGACTTGAAACCAGAACACTTAAGCAAACACCTAAGCATTAACTAGAATAAGAAACAGAAAAGAATTAAATTGCAAAGCAATTCCTTGCTGAATTTCTGCTTTGAAATGTTTATAATACAGTAATTTTACAGACAGAATTAAACAGTTCCCTGCCTCAAAATGAATCCAGTTCCAGACCCTGATGTCCACTGATTCTCCTTGTAAAATAGGATTCTAATAGCCAACACACACACACCGCAGGGAGAGACAATGCTGCATTTTATTTTAACAATACATGCTTTTGTAGCTGAAATGAAAACAAATTAACAAACAAACAAAAGGCAGTTTTTCACTAATCTCAGTTTTTCAGAATCTAAAAGATGGCCAATCCATATGCTTACTCTATTAATGCTACAAATAAATTCACTGCAACATAATTAATTTTCATGGTCAAATAATAAACATCAGAAAAATTAAGTTCTTATGTAGTGTAAGCAAGAAGGACATTGCTATTGACAGGACTTTATCCCATTTAAACTCAGTGGGTGTGTTTACATGAGATGCTTACAGTGAAGCTGACTAATTAACTCCACAGTAAATGTCACCATCTACACATGCAACCCTATTAGGTTGCAGTAGACTAATGCTGCTGTAGGGTAGCCCCGTTAAACACAAGTAACACCCTGTGGCTGCATTGTTTTGTTACAGCACACATGTTAAAAGTAATGGGGCTGGCTCGGGAATGAGGGCGATTCAGCATGTAGCCAGCTGGCAGGTCTAGTTTGATCTACTTAACATAACTGTAGTACTTTGCATTTTTAAAAATACATTCTTGTCCTAAAATGAGCTTTATTTACTGAAGCCTCACTCCCCATGATTTACTGTGTCCAATTTCACCCTTATTTGGATCCCCAAATTATCCTTATTTTTATAACCTTTACCTGCTAAGCATCTCCCCTTCATTCTCCACACCTTCATTATTTTTTTTGTCTTAAAAATTCAATGATCATTTTAAGCCCTATTGATCTGGGTATAAGAAAGATGATATTTTGCAAAAAATGTTGAGGACATGAAATTTGTTCTTATTTTGATGTTGATTGAATCAAGAGGAAAGGGAAGAAGCAGAGCCATGGAATACTCTGAGGTGGGGCTTTTTTAGTTTCTGCTGTTGGAACTATTCTACTTTGAATACAAAATTAAATATTCATTGGGTCAGCAGGAGATCCACTCAATAGCTCTGTGTTTAGAAATATCATATGGGATGTAGAATACCCTGATACAAATCCCTACCCTGCATAATTTAGAGCAGAGTCTTGGGTCTCCCTCTATCAGATGTGTGCCCTAAACAGGCTACTAGGTTCTGTGTGATTGATTTCTTGCATTTTCTCTCCTGTTCTGCCCAGAAATTCTATCCTAGACCTGATGAACTTTTCTGATGTAAAAATGTCTAATCAAAAGATTCTTGACAAGCTGTAGGTACAAAGCATGTGAGATGCAGAACAAAAGCATTGCTAGAACACAATCTGAAAACTAACATTAAACCAGGTCTACTGTAAAGCTTCACTTTGGAAGACTCACTCTATAAATAGCTCTCAGTTAGTAAGCAGCTTTAACTTTCTGGTATGGTTTTCAGTAAAAGCTGCCATCCTTTATTAACTCCCCTCATTTAATAGCCATGCCTTTACCCTGCAAGCCACTGGGGAAAGCAATTACATTTCACAAAAACTATTCTCAATCTGAAGCTACCCTCAGTATAAAGCTATAGGAGAAAGTAATTGCATTTAATGAAAACAGTAGCTTCTAAATAAAAGAGGAATATTGTTCTAATCAACCATTATATTCTCCCCAGGAATAAATATTAACTTTAAACAGCTCAGTGTACTACAGAGAGAAGTTGAAAGTATTTAATAGAGTCATAGATTTTTAGATTAAAAGCACCATTATGATCATCTAGTCTGACTCCTGAATAGTATAGGCCATAGAATTTTACCCAGTAATATGCCCACTAGCTTCAAAAGATATATTATATCACACTTGATGAAGAAAATTTCCAAATGCTCGTTCAGTATTCCTATTGCAATTTTCTAAATCCCCACTTGATTTGTCCACTATTTAGCAAAGTTGTTTGCACTTTCTCTTCATTAAATTCTGTAGAAAATATATAGTTTTATTTTTCCTGTAAAGATTGTCCCTGAAACATTCTCCCAGTTAAAGCACTATATCCCACTTCAGTTTGTTTTTTGGTGACAACTATTGTGTTCTGTTTCACTGGATGGGTGTTATAGATTTAGATGCACTTAAAGTTTCATAGAGGCCAGGCACAGACATTAAATAAACCAGTATAAGTGATCAGAAACCAGTCTACACCTGTAACTGAACACATAGACTGGTTTTAAAAGGGCAGACTGCAGTCTAAGATAGAGCTTGATCAATGTGGTCTCAAACTTAATTGATTTAGATTAGACTGGTATAGTGAACTTCTGTACCAGATCCCCTAGTGACTCAAGTTAGGTCATTGTTTGCCAGCATCCAGGGCTTCTACGCAGCTTAACACTAACCCTGTCTTGCAGAGAGGCATGCAAGCAACTGGTCTGCACTCAGCTGCTCTGGCCAAGCACCTAGCCAACCCTGTCCCTGGGCACTCAGAGTCAAGTCAGAACAGCCCCTAGGCCCAGCTCCGCTTCCTGCTAGTAGCCAGCTGTCAATCAAAGGGGGGGCAGGGAAGGGGCCTGTAGCTTAGTATTTTTCTATCCTTATACAATGTCCCTAGCTGGTGAGGGGGGGAGGAGTAGGGGGCACTCTACACAGGAAGGATCAGGCCCCTCAGAGTTCCAGTGAATGACAGGCAGTGGCAAAAGGCATCCAGCAGCCCCGTGACATGTAGTGGGGAACCCTGGGCATTTATACACAGCAGTAGGAACCTTGGCATTATACACATACATTTTCATGCTGTGATGTCGCAGAAATTCAGCATGTCAGAGCATATTTTATGAACTGAGTCTTCCCTGTATGCGAGCTGACATGCCTGGTGCTGCATTGCTTGCATTTGTATAAATGGCGAACTGTGTGTCAGCTCTGGGAAAATGGCAGTGGTGTGCTTTTGACCTTTTGACCGATGTGTTTTAGATCAAAAGTGCACTGCCATTTTCTCAGCACTGATGTGCATTTCACTGTTTATACAAATGAATGCAACACAGTGCCGGGCGCTTTCAAAAGTGCCCAGTGCTGCATTGCAGGGGTTTAGGTTGTAGCCATGTTGGTCTAAGGACATAGGCAGACAAGGTTCCTTGGGTGAATTTGATATCTTTTATTAGACAAACCCAAATGGTTGGAGAATAGTTATTAAGCAAGATTTCGGGTTAAAAAACCCTTCGTCAGGCTAAAGAAGCTTCAGCAGTTGGTGTGTGCTCTTCCTGGATGGAATGAAAAGTAAAGAAGCCAGGAGCGGGGCTGGGCTGGGCTGGGAGGTCAGTTGCCA
The DNA here is from genome assembly GCA_030014935.1 of Caiman crocodilus. Lineage (NCBI taxonomy): Eukaryota > Metazoa > Chordata > Crocodylia > Alligatoridae > Caiman > Caiman crocodilus. Next base: position 55,832,229 of record JAGPOW010000304.1, on the reverse strand, counting down.
GGCAGATTGTAATGTATCAAAAATCCAGTGTCTATGTTTAATCCCTGATCTCTAGTATCCAGCACGTTGATGAAATGGAGCTCGTAGGCTCCTCTCTGGGAAGTGTTGTGTAAGTTTCCCTTGAAGATCAGAACTGATAGATTGGAGAGAATGGCCCTCCTGTGAGAAATGTGCCCCCACCGGTAATTGAGTGTTTCTGTCTTTGATAGATTTCCAGTGTGCGTTCACTCTGGTGCGCAGTTGTAGTTTGGTCTCTCCTACATATTTTCCATCAGGGCATTTGGTGCACTGGATGAGGTATATCACATTTCTGGAGGTGCAGCTGTAAGATCCAGGGATGCTGATGGCTCTGTTGTGGGGTGCAGTAATAGTGGGGGTGGTGGAGATG
>JAGPOW010000304.1:55816854-55831741 GCA_030014935.1 Caiman crocodilus | reverse complement strand
ATTTCTAATTTTCTCTGAAGTTCTTCTGCATAGCTGTGCAGCATATTTGGAGTTGTGTGTAGTAGTCAGGGGATTGTAGATGTTTAGTCCTTGGGGAATGAAGGTGTGTTTCTTGCAAAAGCTTAGGAAATATATGTCGCTGTTGAGTCTGGCTTCTTTCTTTTGCATGTTGTACAGTTTCCATTTCAGACGGCTGAATTTGATATCTTCCATGTTGCAGGGGTTTAGGTTGTAGCCGTGTTGGTCTAAGGACATAGGCAGACAAGTTTCCTTGGGTGAATTTGTTGCACACACATCTAAAATTGCCTTAGGACCACAGGACTCCTGCCACCACTTGCCATTTGCTGGAGCTCCAAATGGTGGGCTACTGGGCATGCCATGGTGCCCAACTCTGAGAGAGAGAAGCAGCTCAGTAGCAAACAGAGAGAAATGCTAGTTAGAAGGAGCCAAACAAATTCTTTGAGGAAGAATTGTTTATTTATAAATAATGTGTACAGTTTTTCTTGTAACTTGATTATGATGGGGTTACTCTACTGAACAAACATGTCTTTGTGTGAGTCTATGTTTGTACATGGGTGTAATGGCTCTCCTGAAAGTGTAGGGTTGGGCATGGGATAGGATCAGTGGTGACAAGGGTTGGGAGCAAGGTCACCTGTACCTGACAGTCAAGCAGGAGTAGACCAGCCACTCAGCTTTGCTCACTGTTCTCTGGCAGCCTGGGGAGCCACAGGGCATGGTGAGAGGTGTTCGAGAGTGCCTCCAACCTGCTGGCCTCAACCACTACAGGAAGCCTACACATATGTCTCAGTAAAGGGTGAATGTGTATTCTTTTCTCTCCCAATCTAGCATACACAATTTACAGAAACCCATGTACATTAGATTGCTTCCACCTCAGGCTTCTTGAATGTCTGTACTTAGCCAGAGTGTTGGTAATACACACTAAAGGTATACTAATATTCACTTTTATGTGCACATGCAGCACCCATTGGCTGCAACCAACAGAGAAAACTCCCCGACCTTAAAAAAAGGCATATATGCATAAGTATTTGCATAAATAATGCTAAGTGCCAAGAAAGACATGGTTATTGTACAGTATATCATGCATTACATTATGACTGTCTATGGAATTCCTTAATCATCCAAATCTTTTGTTTGGTTTTTATAAATGCATTATTTATACCATACTATCACCCAATATGGACAGAGAGTAGAGAATTGAACTCAGATCTCCAAAGCAACATTTGTGTAGCTTAATCGCAAGATCATCAGCACTAAACTGCAGGCAAAAACTTTACAATCAATTGCTGATTTAACATATCACTACATAACCATGTTGCATCAAATACCTCTGCATATTTTATATATATAGAACATGTCACTTGCTGCAAATTGTGATGACTGGGTCTTTTTCCTTGATTGTTAGAGTTGCACAAGCATGTGCACAAATAGGTAAAAATTGATTCCTTCAAATGTGTATTAGGTTTAATTTATCAATAACACATTTTTGCTGTCATTGAACTGCCTTTTTACATGACTTGGTTAGTGCCTTCTGAAGTTTTTCATGTTCTTCTTTAATTTTGAATAACAAAATAATGTTGTCGTCTGCAAACTATGACACCTCAATATTTGCCTTCTTCCAGATCTTTGATATTAAAGCACCTCTGCTAAAGAATCTCCAGACTGTCCAGTATTAACCCTCTGCTTTTTAAAAACAAACCCTATCTCTCTCCTCTTTCTTTTCTTCTTTTCTTTTCTTTTCTCCACTTCTTTTCTTCTACTTCCAATTTGTTCTAAAATGAACTTTATTCTACAACGTTCATATTCACCCTAGGATATGAAAACATAAGTAGGTTTTTTAAGGTTCCAGCATTTCCCATGGGGTGGAAAAAATTCACTACCCATCAGAACTAAAATAATAGTCCTTTTGAATTGATCACAACCCCCTACCTAAATAAAATGGGCTTGCTGAATTTCTGTTTGAAGAACCCTAATGCAAATGCTGTGTATAACAGAAGTCACATCATAGAAGACCTTTACCTCTGCATTCTTTCTAGATTTAAGAGCTGACAGATGAAGGAAGATATATTCTTTAATAATAAAGGTAGTGAGCATGTAAGGATAACTTTTCACTCCTTTTTCTAGTCTTCTTTTCAAACAGGGAGTGACTTAATAGTGCCTTGCAGAAAAAAAAAGTCTGTTTCCTATTATCTAACTGTGCAGCAAAAAAAAAAAAAAACAAAGAAAGAAAAAAAGAATTTGACTTTTAGAAATGTGTATTCTGGGGAGGGTGACAAATCGTGGGCAGTAAAGACACTACAGTTTGGCCTGAAGGTCTGGGCCTCAAGGACAAAGCCTGGGCTCAAAGCCTGGGCTCACAGTCTAGTCCGTGGTCTTTTTAACAAGTATACATCGCAACAAAGTAAATAAACAAGGGGACAGGGAATGAGACAGACATAAGCAATGGGACTTGGGCTGACAGTCCACAGTGTTTGCCCTCACACTTTAGACAGAAAATAAACAAAGAAATACATACATATATACATACACATATACAATTCCACAGCAGGGATGCTTGGGGGTCCTCAGGACATCAGGGGCCAGCCAGCATGGGCAAAGTGGAATGACTGGCAGCAGCAGGAAGGTGGTGTCCATGGAAGGGAGGGCCCAATGCAGCTGGAGGTAGCCTTCTAGGGAGGGCACCACCTCCATTGGGAGGGCAGCCCTAATGGCCCACAGAAGTCAGCCCACAGTGTGGATGGAGTGCAGGGCCAGCTGGTTGGCCAGGGCCTCAGCCAGTAGCCAGCCTGACTGAGCAGGGACCAGGCGGTGCCCCAGGTGGGTGGTGTATCCCTTGATGAGGGCAGCCACAAGGCTGGCAGAGGCCAGACTTGGCACTGCATGCTGCAGGGCTGGATTATAGACCAGGGGCTCCTGAAGCAGCTGTGGGAACTGCAGGTGCTTGGCCTGGGGAAAAAGGTGGCCCACCAGAACTGCACCATGCCGTAGAATGGGGGAGGTAAGGTCCAGCATGAACAGCTCCTGGCCAAAGCCAGGACCCCCCCACTCGGTGCAAGAACCATCATGCCAGCTGCTGCCACAGCTGGAGGTGCCCCTTGGCATACAGGTGGCCCTTGGCATACAGAAGCCACTGCTGGTGATAGGGAGCCACCCTGCAGGCCAGGTTGGTCAGGCCCTGGCTTCCCTCAGTAGTGGGCAGGTAGAGGGTGGCTTGTGGGAGACAGTGGCATCTGCTCCAAAAAAGGTCCACCAGGAGGCACTGCAGCCTCTCAAGCAGCTCTGGTGGGGGGTCCAGCACAGTGCACTGGTACCACAGGGTCACCACCAGGTAGTTGGTGATGAGGACCCGGCCGCAGTAGGAAAGGGTGGGCAGACAACAGTGCAAGCAATGAAGGCAGGCCTCCACCCCCTCCACCAGGTCCTCCCAGTTGCGGGCCACAAAGGCCAGCACCCCAGGAACACCCCCAGGGCTTTGAGGCCTTCCCGGCACTAGATGAGGCCCCCTGGTGAGTCTGGGGGCAGTGTGCCATCCCACACCCCGAACAAGGTGGGGGGGTTGCTCTTGCCCCATTTGATGTGAGCCATCAAGGTGAGCTTGTAGGTGTGCTGGCAGTCCAATAGGACCTGCATATCCTCATGGATGCCTAGGAAACTGTTTGTCTGTCACACTGTTGGTGTATGCTATCAGCCAGATCAGGGGGCCGGTGGTTGGGCCTAGTGCTGGTGCAGGGCTAAGCCAGTCAGGCAGCATTGCAGAATGTGCAGCAGTGGTTTGATGGCCAGGACATACAGGATGCCCCAGTACACCAGGAACAGAGTGCACAGCATGCCATTCACCTTAAGCAAGCTGAAGGTATCATGATACAGGACCCGGAGTGCCACAATGAAAAGGGGCTAAAAGCCAAAAGCCTCAAGGGTATTGAGAAGGTACGGGTGGTTGACCTAGTCGAAGGCCTTCTACTGGTCCAGAGAGACCAGGCCAACGAGCTCCACAGCCATGAGCAGGTCTTGCAGCAGGAACAGGGTGTCCTGGATGGTCCTGCCCAGCACACAGTAGCTCTGCTTGGGCCTGATGACAGAGGCCATGACAATGCAGAGCAGATTCACTGGTGCCTTTGCCAAGATCTTATAGTCCGTACACAGAAGGGAGACTGGCCTCCAGTTCTTAAGTCAGCCAAGGCTCCCCTTCTTGGACAACAAGGTTGGCACTGACCAAAGACAGCTGGTCAGTAGGGCCCTGTCGGTGAGACTTTCATGAAAGACATAGAGGAGGCTGGGCCCAAGAAAGGGCCAGAAGAGTTTTTTTGAAACTCCACAGGCAATCCATCAAGGCCTGGGGCCCTGCCCAAGACGAGCCCGCCACAAAAGCCTCAAGCTCTTCCAGAGACAGCTCTTGCTCCAGGGCCTCAGCCTATGAAGCACAGAGGTGTGGCAAGTCCTCATGCAGCTGCTGAGTGGCCTCCGGACAAGCGGGGTCAGCCAAAAACAAGTCCTGGTAGAAGGTGATGGCATTCCCCCTCATCTCACCTGGGTTTGTGAGCAGCCATCCCTATGGGGTCTTGAGATGGTCCCAAGGCCTTTGCCACAGCCTCTCTAGGCTAAGGAAGAAGTGGGTCGGGGCGTCAGGCTCTGCCAGCTCGTCAGCAAGCATGCACCCTTGCACCATGGGCTATGCCTTCTGCCACCTACTGCAGGCACTGTCTATGGGACTGAAGGCACTTGAGGAATGCCATGTCATTGCCAGTGCTGAGCAGGGCCACCTCAAGCTCTGCTACATCCTCCTCCAGCTCCTGGGTGTGGTGGTGGATCTCACCAGCCACCAGCTGGGAATACTGCTGGCAGAACACCTTAACCTGGATCTTCCCCATGTCCCATCACAGCCACCAGGAGGAGTAGTCTGCTCATGCAGCCTCCTAGCTCCTCTAGAGGTGGGCAAAGCAATCCTGGAAGTCGGTGTCCTGCAGCAGGCTGATGTTGAGGCACCAGTAAGAGGCCTGTGTGTGCACCCTGCCAGGCAGATTGAGTTCACAGCAGACTAGGGCATGATGTCTGACGGAATAATGAGGCTGCTGTGCAGTAGTGGAAGATGGTGCTCAGCAATGTAGAGGTGGTCAAGGTGGGCCATAGAGATCCCACTGGCGCTCATCTTTGTCCAGGTGTATTGGCATGTGTCAGCATGGAGGACCCACCAGGCATCAATGTGATCTGCCGCCTCCAGCATGGCCTGTAGCTTTCAGGCCAAAGGCAGCTGCAGTTCTGGCCCCATCTGGTCTAGCTGTACATTGATGGTACAGTTAAAGTCCTCGCCCATGAGGAATAGGTCATCGCTCTTTCTGGCATCATCCAGGAGGCTGCCCAGAGTCTAAGGAGGTTATGGTCTTCCTCCCCTCCATGGACATGTAGACATTCATGAGGAGCAGGCTCTGGTGTGCTAGGGTGCCGTGGATGGTTAGCAGCTAACTGAGGACAGCCTCTCACGCCACCACCGAGTCATACTGCAGCTGTGGCAACAGGAGGGTTGAGTTTGGTATGTGGTCCAGAAACAGAGGGCCTCTCCAGGCAGCATGCCAGTTGGCTTAATTGTACATAACACTCTGTGTCTCCTTGAGGAAGGCGATCACCAGCTGCTTTTGCTACAAACCCTCCAGGATGGCTGTCCACTTCACTGGGTCCCTGCAGCCATTGGTATTCAGTGAAACAGTTGCAGTAGCAACCATGAGCAGGAGAAAAGAGGAAGGATAGTCAGGTTATAGGTGGGAGAGCAAGCAATAGAGGAGAGCAAGGCCACAGAGACACGGGAATGCCTATCATTCCCTATTCTACTCTGTGTCCCCATCCCAGCCCCACACCTTCCTCACTCAGGTCACCATCTTCTCAAGACAGAAGGCATGTTGATGCGTGCCTGGATCCCAGTGCACGAGCCTTGCTGTATCACTGGTGGCGCAGACAAACTGCGCCGGTCTGGGCACCACTGACAGTTATTCTCCGCTACATTTCTCTGGCCTTTTGTCTGCTCCAAGAGGTCAAGGAGGCCTCCACAGCTGGGGGCCACCCAGAGGCAGGGTCCTTTAGCAAGAGCTAGATATTCCCAACCAAGAACCAGTGGGGCCTTACCCTGGGAGGGGACCTGAGAGTTAGTCCAATGAACATGCCCTCAATGGCCAGGCTCCCTAGCAGGCCCCTGTCAAGGACCATCTCTGGAAGATAAATCCCCATCTGCTTGAGAGGGCAAATGCCATCCCACTCCTGGGGCTGCTTGCAGCACTCAGAGGACAGGCACCCCATCTCCTCAGCATCTGCCTTGGTGTGCAGGGAAGTGTGTGGGGGGGTGTGGCAGGCCCTTCTGCCGTCTCCTGTGTTTGATGCTGGAGAGACAGGCACTCCATCTTCCCCCTGCCATTCATGAGTCCCATGGGCTGGGATGGAGGTTAAGGACTGCCAGACTCCTCTGGTGCCCCTTGTGCTACTGGGACATCCTCAGTCATGGCCTGAGGTGGCGGAGTCACCAGGAGGGGGGCAGGCAGCGTGGGGTCAGGCTCTCTGGCTTCATTCTCCCCAGCACTGGCAGAGGTGGGCCTTAAAGGGGCTGGGGCTCCTAGAGAAGGTCCCTTCCACCTCTTTTTCTGGGGTTTCTCCACCAAAGGGGGTGGGCCAGGCTGCTTGAGGCTTGCCACCTCAACTGAGATGGGGGTGGAGGGAGGCAGAGAGGGGGTCTTAGTTGTTCCATCTGTTGGGGCCCCAGCACCTGAGGCACTAGCTACCCTGGATCAAATTAGGATGTCCCAGCCCCTCCATTGGATGAGGCCCCCACTGTGGGGGCAGTGCCACCAGTCAGATGGAGGGAGGCTGAGAAGAGGCCATGTTCACCGCACCCAGTAGGGTGCCAGTGCCTGAGGCACCAGCTGCCCCAGAGGGGACCGGGGCAGGAGGGGGGGTGCAAGGAGTCCCCAGGCCCTCCACCGGGTGGGGCTTCATCCTCAACAGAGGTGGGAGGAGACTGGGAGGATGTCCCAACCCCACCCTGGGTGGCATGCTCATGCCAAAGGCACTGATCCTTCCAAATAGAACAGGGTGAAAGGGGACTGGAAGGAGCCCCCAGCTTCACCCCTCGATGAAGTTCCTGCACCAGAGGAGGATGTACCATCTCCGTGCGTGGGTGCAGCATCTGGTGACCCAGCTGACTACGCCAGCGGGCACTGGGCAGCCAGGTGGGAGCTGCTGCCACAGTGATGGCATGTGGTCTCACCCTGGGAGAAGTAGACCACATATTACTTCTCATTAGTCACAAAGGTCATGGAGGGAGGCAGGGTCTGGAGGCCCCCCCTGAGGAGCATGAATGCCTTTCACTGGAAGGACAGGATGTACCTGAGGCTGAGGGCCCTGCTCCCCATGGTCCGCCTGCACCAGGGATTAGTGAGGATGCCAAAGCGCTCAAGTGCTTTGGCAAGGTTCTGGTCTGGCAGGTACAGGGGGATGTCAGAAGCAACACTTTTATTGACTTCAGTGGACCCAGGAATTTATTGTGGATATTTATCTGAAATTCATATCAATTACTGAAAAAACATGAACCTGCAAGAGATTGTTTTAGAATTCCAAGTCTATCTCTTTTCTGAGATTTCCACTAATTCTGAGTTCTAATAAAGAGAAGCAATATAGAAGTCACAGGTATCCAAAGGTTTTATCATCAGTGAACATTCACCTTAATGTTTATTTGTTTTCTGACTTGTATTTTTATTTAATTATCAAAAGATGACATGTTGGATTTTTCTCTTAATTTAATGAAAAATAATTAATTTTGAATCCTCTCACCCTAGCTGTAGAAATGGGGGACATGCATACAATGTCCCACAAGGATTTCAGTAAAAGATGGCCAGTTTGCTAGAAAGAACTCCAGAGTATTTTCAATGTTTATCATAATTGCATACTACATCACAAGTTTTCTGTAAAGTGGATTTCCAGTATCTCTAGCTATGAGGTCCGATTCTCATTTAGAATAAAACTTCTTTGTCCAGCCCTTTAAATGCTCAGACACATACTATTTATATGATCATTTGGATGAATGAGATTAGCCTTAAATAGTTGCCAATTTTTGGGGCTTCAAATCATGCTTAATCACAGGACACAGTCTAATTCTTACTGTCAACTGGAGCCATATGTAAAACATTCACACCTGAGCAGAAGGACAAGCTAAAGTCACATAGATTCTATTTAAGATCTCAAGATAGAGTTTAAGTGGGACTTAAATAGATAAAGTGTTATCTGCAAACTGGTCAACTGCAGGTCATGTGTAATGTGGGGAGGGGAGACTGTGTGCAGATTCGGGCTGGAAACTAGTCCTAAATATTTACATGCAATGCCTTAAAATATGCACGTTATTCAGTATAAATAAGATACAAAAGAAATATAAAGGACAATCTCTTATCCTATCTTTTGTCTTCTTTGCCTTCATTTCTGCAGAAGCTACAATACCTAACGTTGGAAACAAATAAATGTGTAAATAAGAAGAATCCTGTTCTTTAACATTCTAAACACTTTTAGTCAATTTTTAAGAGATATGAATACAATGACATATGAAGAACAGCACTTTTTCTAAAAGGATTTGTCCAACCCCAAGTCATCCATAAAAATGCAAAACTGAAAAATGAGATTCTTTTTCTTATTGATTTGGCCAGTTGGTAAAGAGGGAATGACAATAAGAGGAATGAATGTACAGTATGTGCATTTTGAGCTTTCTTAAGGTTGTAATAGAGAGGTTATACATTTCATTTGAGCTGACAGGAGTTTGAAATGTTATAGATAGGCTTCCTGAGCCCAACCATTATTTACTGTTTGACTGTAATGTCAGTCTGTTTCTGCTTTTTCAATATTGTTTGCACTTTGCCTTTGTGAAAAGGGGCTTGATTGAACCATACATGTGGAGATATTTCTATCTTTCTATGGGATCAATGAAGATGTGTTTACAGGTCCAGGACATAGTGTACACTCCACAATAATGGATTTTAGTCTGTTTGTTGACTGAAAGCTCCTTTTCTTTGTAACTTGTCAATCTTGTATCTATTACTTGATTGCAACATAAAAGGCTATTTGGACAAGCACTGAAACAACAACTGTATCAATCCAACTGAAGTGGTTACCTGCACTAAATATTCATCCTTTAGCAAGATAAATCACCTAAACTTGAAATCATCAGGACTTTATTTGCCTCTCCATCTGTCAGCCATACTGTGGGCAGCATTTTCTTTTAAATATTTTTATTGAAATGTTAGCAGTCAGCATACAACTGCGATTCAAAAGAAGCAAATAAAAAACCCACACATTTTGTTCTTATTTCAGAATTCTGGACACGCATCGGTTCCTAACAGTACAGAAGTGAATCAGGTTTACTCTAAAATATATTTTCTTCAGGTATTATATCCTACTTTCTCAAGTGACCTATACATACCTGTTCAAGAGTGGTGGCCTCTCCTACTATTCTTCACACAGATGCTGCACTGTTGTCCAGAGAGAAAAAAATTCTCTCTCCTGACCTTCACACACAGGTGATCATCTTCTATCCTGAAGCAGGGGATCTCTACACTTACCTCAGCTGCAGTAACACCTATGTTAATAATTCTGAAAAAAAAAGTATTTATTGCTATAAAAAAACCCAGCTAGAGTATTTGTTCATTGACCCCCAGTAGCTGTGAACTCCACAGCATAAACTCTGTCACATAGTTTATATTTTTGCACAGGAAAATAAAATAAATGGCTTTGGCCTGTGCATGTCAACAGAGCCCACAAGGAGTGACACCTTAGGGAATGAAAGCCAACAGGGAAAGACTGCCCTCAACTATTGCAGAGGTAACTATGTTGAGCAGGAAAGGTTGCAAGGGGCAAGCACTATAATCACAGGAACAGCAGTAGAGATGGCAGGGCCAGAGCCTGGGAGTTCAACAATAGCTGTAATCAACACTGAATTTTCTTGTTTTCCTTGTCCCCACTTCTCACTAACTAGAGCCAGTAGTGGGAGCACCTGATCCTCCTGACTCAACAACAGGCTTCTAATTCCAACAGTCCATGTGTGCCCAATCAGGCTGCAGCATATGCTGATAAAGTACACGGTGCAAAAGCCCATCGTATTTCTTTTACTGCCAGCTTTTCTCTATTTAAACTATGTAGCAGCTTCACTGGTTTACTGCTAATAAGAGACCAGAATATATCTATGGCAATGAATATGCAAAAAAACAAAATCTGATAGGATAATGCCAAAGGACCAGTAATAGTGAAGTTGATGCAGCTGTGAAACTAAACAGCCAAAAATGCCATTTAACAAGGTTCACAACTTGAAATTTCCACACTGAGAAACATACTCATGTCTCAAAAAGTGCTACTGGTTTTTCCAATTACGGTTGACATTTCTCAGTTTATTAGTGGCATGTTTCTACAATACAAAAAAAGCAGCTGAACTGTGCTTCCTCTAATAATGCCCAGATAAAATATGGTTGCTTTGCAGGCAAGCAACAGCAAAGACATAGCCTGAAAGCAATTTTTATAACCATTATCAAAATAAAAATGGCTATACTCTGACTGATTTCAGAAGGGAGAGTTTCACAAATAGTAAAACTTGCCATTTAAGGTTCTATGCTAAGTGCACGTAGAGGTGTGCAGTTGCAACTGTAAATTTTGGGCTAGATTTTGAAATGTTTACTGTTAAGCAGTTACACAGGTCATCTCCTTAACTTCTGTGGGAACAGTCATTGGTAAGGGTTATCCATGAACCGGCCCTTTGGGATAGGTTGTACAAGTGAGGGAGTTCCAGCATCTTGCAAGATCAGGAACTCTGTTCTTGAATACAACTCCTATTTTATTTTAGAACTTGACTTTCACTTTTTTGCAGCTCATCAAATTGTTATCTATTTTCATTTTTTCATTTATCAGTTATCATTAAAAAAAGCCTGTGTGATATTCAGTTAACAATGAGAGCTCTATTATTCTTTGCAGAAAATGAAATCTCAGGTTTTTTGGCATCAAAATTTTGGCATCAAAATGCCAGTAGTGCAATATTATATACATGGATGCCTTATGGTTATCTTAGGTTATTGCTATTCGTTAACTTGCTGTGTTTGCTTAAAAACATTTTCATGGGCAGATCCGGGGAGCAGGGAGGTTCAGGAGTGTGGATGCACCCCTCTTTCAGTCAACCACACTGTGAGAGAAGCAGCAGGGAATTTTGTCTTAAGTCCCTGAAGTAAGTAACAATTCTCTCAGATGGGAGGAGGGGAAGGGGCTGCAGAGGCACTCTTGCCTACTCCAATTGGGCTCCTTGTGGAGCTGGGCTCATCCAGGGACAAAGATAGCAATAGGAGGGTCCTTCTGCTCCCTCTGGCTTTCAGGGTTTTTCCCTGCCATCTTGGGAGTAGACAGGGAGAAGGGGAACTACTGATACCACTGTTGCTAGCCATGGCTGGATTCATGTGCAACCCAGCTGAAGTGGGGGCAGTATGGCTCTTGTCCCCTCCCTGCCTTATCTGGGGGCAGCAGAAGTGGTAGTGGTGTGTGTGGGGAGGGGACAACAGGAAAAGAGGGGAGGGAATGTGTCATTGAGCATGAATGGTAAGAGAGGGGGGAGAGAAGATTAAGTTTTACTGTTACCTCACCCCCCTTTCCACAGAATAAGGCTGCCCATGAATGTTTCTGTAGTTATAAAAATCTAACTGGAGTTCCAGTTATTTCTAGTTCAATATAAGAAAATTACAAAAACAGTGACAATATTTGGTGGGACTGCAATGAACACAAGAAGTTTGGGGAAGAGACTAGAACAACTGGTTGTCCCTTCCTTGGTTTCTAAACATGTTGTCAGTGGGTTACAGCAGTTATACACACAATCTCTGAACAAAAGTGGCCTAACAAGAAGATCATTCATGCCAAAGAGCTGTTGAAAAGTTTTATAGAACTATTTGTTTAAAGTATACTGGAAAATAATGTGTGGAAAGAAATTTCCATTTCGCATTATTACTTTTGTTTCAATACCAGTCCCACATAATCTATCACATTAGTCTTGGTAATATGGTTCAAGTGTTGCAACCTGAAGAAAGAGAATGAATAGAACAAGAATATTTTTTTCTTTTCCTTCTGTTTTCGTTGTCTAAAAAGGAAGTTTCTAAAGACAGAAAAGAGAGCAGCAGGAGCACTAGTAATAGATAGAAGCTGTGACAAATCAGTATTCCATTTACAACATCAGTCAGTGAACAGTTTCCTGTAACCATGGTATGCAAAGAAACTGTAAAGGAATTCTGCTTTGTTATTATTAGCTAGAAAGACAGACTTTTTTTAACTTTTTAGAACTTCACTATAAAAATGTCAAAACCCCCCAACAGATAAAAAGTTCACTTGACCCCGCAAGAAGATGAGCATGAAAGTATTCATCAATCTTATATCATAACCAAAGGATTGAAACTTCCTTTGCCTTCCTCCAGCTTCTTTAATACAGTCTCACTTTTTGGCCTAGCCGGCCATCTTTCTCTGTACATAGCGCTCTCCTTGATGGCCTAGCATTTAACACCGAAGACTGTTGGAAGTAGGCAACTACTTTGCTCACCAGGTCAATCAGTCCCTGTTCCCCTTCAGCAGTGAGCAGGTAGAAGATAGGTTCCTGGAGCCAGTGACAACCATCCCAGAAGAAGTCCACAATGAGCTTTCGAAGCTTCTGAATTAGGGTCATTAGCAAGTCTCGGATGACACCCATGCCACAAAGCAGAAGTTGCTGGGGTGCTGATGATCAGGACCCAGCTGTGGTAGGAGAAGCTGGGTGTATCTACACGAGATGCTAGAAGTGCAGTAGACTAAGTGAATTAGTGCGCTATGATGAAAGTCACACTAATGCTCAGTAGAAGTAGCACATTAGCATTGCCTTAAAAATGTGCACTGGTGCTACTGTGCTATAGCACCAATTACAGCACATTAAATTAGTACCCGTTACTACAGGTACTGAACTAAATCTGCCATTATTACAGTGAATTAATGATCAGGTTGATGCCATGTAGGTACCAATTTCTCTGCTTTAGTCATGCCTTAACCTCTTCAGTGAAGCGTTCCCAGTTTTGGACTAAACAGATTGGCAGACCTAGTAAAACACCCAGGGCTTTGGAATCATCATGGCACCAGCACAGGTAGGGGTGATGGGGAGGAGCACTGGCTCAGTTGCCCAACAGAAGTGTACTGCTCTTGGCTCAGTTGATACAGACCAAGGAGGTGTGCTTATAAGTGCACTGACAATCTACCAGTGAGTGTACGTCATCCTTACTGCTCACAAAAGCAATTGCATCTGTGGGATATGTTGGTGACATCCTTGACTGATGGGTCAGTGGCTGTAGTGAGGGGCCAATGGCAGGGCCAGACCTGTCAGGCAATGCCACAGCATGTGTAATAGTGGCTCAATGGCTGCAGTGTAAAAGATTCTAGAAAGGGGATAGCCCTATTGGATGCCCCTGTACTCTGGGATCAGGGCACACAGTGCTTCTTTCATCCTTAGCCTACAGATGTCTCAGGACAGGAAGTGAACAGTAGAGGTGAAGAGGGGCCTAATGCCAAGTACCATAGAAGTCTGGAATAAGAAATTGTGGCTAATCCAATAGAAGGCCATCTCTTGATTCAGGTTGAAGATCTCTGTGGTTGCCAGCAAGTCATGCAGCAGGAACAGGCAGTCCTGGGTGATTCTGCCAGGTGCATAGATAGATAGATAGATGTCCCTAAATGGATATTAAAATATGTATTAGTATGTCTTGCAATGCATAATACATTAGCATCAGGAAACTTCTAAGTAGGCTAAACTCATATCCTTTACATATTCTTGTATAAGTAATGTGTTCTGAAAGGCACAAGTTTGGAGCGCAGGTGGTGTTTTCTTCCATTCTACCGGTGAGTCAACGGGGAAGGTGACACGAGGCATGTATCGAGGCTGTAAACCAGCGCCTTTGGGGTTGGTGCTATGATGTGGGCTTCGGATTCTTCAATCACAGCCCAAATTTCTCTACGCGGAGCATGCTGGCGGAGGATGGACTTCACCTATCGCCTAAAGGTAAGCGTGTCTTTTTTTCCAGGTTGGCTGATCTCGTGCAGTGGGCTTTAAACTAGCTTCGCCAGGGGATGGGCCTGCCGAAAGAGGAGAGGATGCTCGGCCACTAAGTCAGGTAAGACGGATGAGCAAAGGTGGTTGTAGCTTGGGGGATGCACATGGGGAGGGGGAGGCAGCAGTGTATAGCCTTAAATGCTTCTATACAAATGCACGCAGCATGGGAGGTAAGCAGGAGGAGCTGTCTCTCCTGGTGGTTGTGGAAGACCCGGACTCGGTTGGGCTCACGGATACCTGGTGGGACCCTACCCATGACTGGGCCATAGGCATTGATGGCTATGCCCTTTTCAGGAAGAACAGGCTGGGGAAAAGAGGCGGTGGGGTTGCGCTCTATGTCAAAGAACAATTCTCTGCATTGAGTGTTAACTTGGGGGTGACTGAGGACCAGGTGGAAGTGATTTGGGTCAGGCTGCAAGGAGGACGAGGGGAAGGGACTTAATGGTGGGTGTCTGCTTTAGACCACCCAAGCAGAAGGAGGAGCTGGACCTCCAATTCGCTGACCAGCTTAAGGAGGTGGCTAGGATGAGGGATGTCATTGTCATGGGGGATTTCAATTACCCGGACATCTGCTGCGAGGAGCAGTCGGCCAAGTCCGAGAGGTCCCGGAAGTTCCTGGCGGAGCTGCAGGACCTCCACTTGGTCCAGGAGGTGCATGGCCCTACCAGGGGGGATGCGCTGCTGGATCTGGTCCTGGCCTTGGGGGATGATCTGGTTGCAGGGCTCCAGGTACGGGACTCCCTGGGAGACAGCGACCATCGC
>JAGPOW010000304.1:55757202-55816754 GCA_030014935.1 Caiman crocodilus | reverse complement strand
TCCTGTGACCCTGGCACTCATTCCTGCCATTGGCGGGGGGTCAGACTAGATGGCCTGCTCTAGGCCCCTTCTGACCCTAGATGCTATGATACTATGATACTATTAGTTGTGAAATACTAATGATACAATTTAAGCAATAGGATGTTCTAAACTCTTACTACTAGAGATTTTCATTGTTAAGCTAGTGGACAAAATGATCACAAGCCAGCAAGTGGTATTTAGCCATGTTAATTTGAAAGACAGAAGGCTGGGTAGATTTGTACCTTACAGACTAACTAAATCTACGCCTAGTAAAAATCTGCTTATCTAACAAACATATTGGCCAAAGTTGACAGAGCAGCAAGAATTAAGTCATTTCTGAGGTGTGCTGGCAGAACCATAGGACACTAAGGAGAGGTATGGGAACAGCACAGATAAAAATGTAAAATTAAAGCTAGTTTGAAAGTGACATGCTAGTTGTTTTTGTCAAATTGTTTAAATGTGTCATATATAGTCACACAGGGCATTTTTCCATGTGTTTTGGGATGTGGCACTGGGCACTTTAATTAGCGAGTTGCTCTAATTAAAAGTGCCTGCATGTCATTTATATCAGCATTCCTAAAGGTCCCCATGCAGAAAAAACGGCAGCAAGGCATTTTGAACTAAAAGTGTTTTATTTCAAATCACCCTGCCACTATTTTTTCAGCACGGAGACAAGTGGGGATGCTGATACACATGACGCAGAAGGCTGCTCAAGTACATCAATTTCTGTGCTCCAGCAGACTCGATTAATTAATTGAGCCTCCTCTGACATGCTGGACTTGCAGAGTGTGAGAGCAGGCTCCCCAAACACCTATAGGAGCCTTTAGAAGTACTGTCTTTACATTTTACCCTTAGAATATTTAGTTAACATTTAAAAAAAACTGTATTTTTTTTCCCAAATAATACAATGTTGCTTTCCCAGTGGGTATGCATTGCAAGTAGGGCTGTGCATAGCAGGCCCTATTCAATTTGGATTTCGCCTGAATCAGAAACAGTGATTCAATTTGTTGATTCGGATCACTGTCCCTAATTTGATTTGGCTGAATCCGAATCTGAAGATTTGATGCTGATTTGGGGAATGAGCAATTAAACATGGACACAGCTTTAAATGTTTTTTCTACATACCTCGAGGTACCAGCATGGCTTCTGAATGTGGAATGGAAGTACTGGGGTGATCTGCCAGGGAGCATGCTTTGGGGGTCCCCCACACCTCTCTGGCTTGGCAGTCAGCTGTGCGGGGAACCTGGATGCCTCTCCCAGACCCAGAAGGCACCAGTCACTGAGCAAGGGGGATGCAGCAGGGTGGGCACATGCTCTCCAGTGGACCTGGATGTGCTTCTGGTCCACTTTTGGGTCTGCTGCTGAGTGCCCTGGGGAGACCCCCATGCTTCTGTGGGATGCTGCATGTGCCCCAGCAATGCAGCATTCATTAGCCGCCTGCTACCTAGAGGTATGTAAAGCTGTGTCTATGTCTGATTCTCCTAATCTTTCTGAATCTCTCTGAATCAATTCAGAGGGTTCTGGTTCAATTCTGAGAGATTAGAGGGTCCTCTGATTTGATTTGGATTCGGAGATTCAGCCACCAAATCAGGTTGAATCTCCACTGAATTGAATCAGGGACTGAAGCTTTGCACAGCTCTAATGGAGAGCTCTACATCAACTGGGTCATGAAAGTACCACCCAGATAACAAATATTTAAATTATTTACCTGTTTTTTGTTTTAAACTGATTTTCACTTTACAGCCACTTGCCACCTCAGTGTCATTACCTCTGTCAATCTCAGCCAATTTTTCTCAACCATAAGTAGAGGGAAATTTAAAATATCAGAGGTGCTTTCAAATACTTGTTTTCAGAGCTTCCAGTAGAAACTCATTATGGCATTAAGCCCACAAGGGCTTAAGTATTAGCTATGCAGATCTTGCTTTCAATCTCAATCTGAGCCAACTAAAATTGCTCAGGATTTTGAACCAACATATTTATTCCATATATTGTACTATGTGTATATATATACACACACCTATACGGTAAACAAGAATGCAAAAAACACCAGTCTCACATTTAAACTTGGCATTAATGGGCTTAACTGCCTACTTTAAATTAAGCACATGCTTAAGTGTTTTGTTATATCTGGATATTAGAAAATTGGAGCCTTGTACACTAAAACTTTCAAGATAGTATCTTTTAATTAGGTTCTAACACCAGATCCAACACTGTGATGGCATGGTGCATCAATAACACAACTAGGAACTCTATCCACTGAAAGACTTGGGTACTCAAGTGGATATGCAGAATTTTGGTACCTAAATCCAAAATTATTGTCCTAAAAATGCCTAAGTCAAATTCTATCAGTATCTCAGATGTAGAGATCCACTGGCACTTGAAGTGTTGCTTCTGTGCATATCCAGAAGCATCTGAGTTTGCCAGTACTGAGTAGCTCTCTATCAATTCACATCTAAGCTTCCCACCCAGAAGCATGTTGTGGCTATTTCCCCTCCCATGCTCTGTTTGTAAGGCATTTGAGATCACAATTAATGCTGTGGTAGGAATCCTTTTAGCGTGGAGGAAGCCCCTCCGCCTTTTTTTACACAATAGTCTACTGATTGAAACATACACCCAGAAAATAAGTCCACAGTCAATTCCTGCCCATGCCCAAGGGGAATCCATACTCCTGACCTACCAAGGCAGTAAATTCACTACTAAAGCTACTTGTGGGAAGTGGTACACTTCACCCCTCTTCCACGAGGGAAAAGAGCAAGATTTATGGAAGGTCATCTTGCCATCTTTGAAAAAGAAAAGGGACCTTTGTTCCATTTTTGAAACAGTGGACATAGACACTTACCTCTAGGAGAGAACTCTGGGCCTTCAATCCTCAGTGGATGGAGGTATTGCCTTACAGCCCTAAGGTTCCTAAACAACAGGGGTATGATGTAAGACAATGTCTGCCTTCAGATTCTCTATTGGTTAGGTCTGGTTGACTTCTCTCTCAAGATCCTGGGAGTTTTAGATGCCCACCGGAGGCACTTAACTTTCCCTATGGATTTTAAAGTTACCATAGACAACTAACATGGGATTTGTTTCTCATTGTAGGAGCCAGATACCTAAGAGTGAGTTGCTCAGCACATGAGTACACAAGTCCCTTTCTGGATCTAGCCACAGTATCCATTTATATAGGAGATAACATTTTCTATTACAGCACTAGAATAGTTCTAATATCAGTGTTAGAATTACTTTCTAACAAAGATGGGATTAATTTCCAGTAAGAGTGTTATACCTCCAAGAACTTGATTTTCTTTTCCCCTATAGTGACATTCTTGGAAATATCATCTTGAGGCAAGGCTTGTTCTAACATCATAAAATTACATTAGATTATTGGACAGTTTCATGTATTTGAGTAGAAGCAGGTATTGTATATATTGTGTACATTATACATATTTTTAAATACAAATATATTCTTAAACGTATCTTAGTGGAAAGTAATAGTGAAATACTATGGCTGATTAAATCAAGCAGACATGTTCTCTCTGGTTTTAAGGAAGGAGGTACTGCAACAATTTCCCAGATTTCTCTCCCAGGTTCTCTGGAAAGTTGGTTATCTTGTTAATTCAGGCAAGTATTAACTATCCAATAAATTCAGCATATCCCTAGTTGTAAGCTGTCAGGATGTGACATAACACCATATAACATGATGCTACATGATACATAATGCCTTAAATTAAAAAGAAGAAGAAATCAAGACATTTCTTTCAGAGAGATAGTAGGTAGCTAATGTGAATATTTGGGGTAATTGGCTCTAGGAAAAGAGAAGGATCATTATTTCAGATTCCCTAGTGAGTGTTAATTAGTCATATTGCTTCATTGTTTGACAAAGGGAACGTTGCTAGTACTGTTAAATCTATAATGTCACATAGGCTTTAGGAGCACAGGTATTTTAAACTACCTTGACTGACTGACAGGTAGGTAATTCTATTCACAGTAGTGTATGCTCATGGAGTCAAAGCTATGTTGTCTCAGAGGCATGTGAGTTTTGCCATACTGATCATGTAAAATTATTATTTTTTTAATTGCAGACAACAAATTTCACTCTGACTGTGAAAATGTTGCAAGTCCTGTGTTTATAAGCATACAGAATTGTATTTAAAAAACTAAGACTGACTATACCTCTGCAAATCTTTGTCAACTGGCAATAAACAGTGATAACTAAATGCACTTGGGGCTAGATGCATTTAGATGCATCCACAAATACATTTAGATACCAAAATATATTTAAGTACTTTAGGCACCCAAGTCCAACTTGTAGGTGCCAGTAGAATCATTAAAATTTCTGCTCAGCTGTCTCCTAATCCTATGGCCCCAGAATTCCTGAGAGGGTACACCCTACATTTTCAGCTTTCAGTTTTTATTTTTGATAGTTAAATCTTTTATCTCTGGTATCCCTAGCAGAATGGTGAAGGGAGCTAGGCTTATCTTCATGTTTTTGGCAGAGCTCCAGGCTGCAAGTAGCTTGGGGGAGTGGGAGGAGGGCGGTCAGGCAGGGGGCACCATGTTCATGTGCGCATGTACACATGCACATGGCTGCTAGGCAGCCTGAAGAGCAGCTTCACTCAGGTAAGATTGGCAGGGTGGGGAATTGAGGCCCCCATAGTGAGGGAGGGAGGGAAGGAGGGAGATGAGCAGGGCTGGTGCTGCTGCCCAGTCCAGGTGGTGCATGGAGCCTGGAGCCTGGGGCATGCAGGTCTGGGTAGAGAGCAAGATGGGACCACAGGCAACTCATCAGGGAGGCAGCAGGGGGGGCTGGCTCCCCACTGCTGTACAAACCTCCTGTGGGAGTCAAGGCCAAACTCCCCATGGGTGTCATGACCTGAGTGGAGACCATCATGGGGGGGTAAATGTGGGCTGCCTGCATCCCCTCCCACAAGGGGAGGAATGGAGGAGCACGTGCCTCCCAGATATGTGCATGGGGTGGGGGCAGAGTTCTAATGCGCTGCCCACTGTGGGCTTGGGCTCTCTGCCCTGCTGCCCTCCCCCAGCAGGCAGGATCCAATATGGCAGGAAGCAGGCAGCCCAAATCTACCCCCCCACCGATCCCACTCAGGCCATGCCACCCATGGGGGAGGGGGAGCCAGACTTTGTGCTCCACTCCACCACAGCAAGAGCCACCTCCTACAGGTAGCAGCTGGGGCTTGGGCGCTGCTGCAAGAGGCAGGGGGCTGTGGCCCAGGTCCTGAGGCTCTGGCAGCTGGAGGCCTCTCCAGTAGGGCTGGCATAGTGGAGATGTGGATAGAGAGTGAGGGACACCAGTTGGCGAATAAGGGGCACCAAGGTTGGGGGGGGCTGTGGTCTGGGAGTGAGGGGTACCAGCAAGTCTGGGGATGCTGTGGGTCAGGAGTGTGGGGAATGGCATGGCCAGGGCACTGGCATATCAGTGCCACAAATCAGTGGGGGCAGAGGGGGGACAGGCACACTTGGACCCACATCCTGGTGAAGAGAAAAGGAAGGGGGAGCTCTGATTTTCCATAATATAAAAGCCAAAATCAAATGCCAAAATTTATAGTTATTTAGAATATATTTTGTTATAGTGACTGAGGCACTGGTAGGTTTCCAAATTGCTTTAAAATGATAAATACATCAATGAAATATTGTGTTCACCTGATACCTATATATATAGTGTTGTTCCATTTTAATTATGGATAAATGCAGGTGGGGGGGTGTTAATCAGAGAATTTATGATTTTTTTTTAAGCAAAGAAAATCAGGATCCCTGTTTATCAGTTCAGCCTGGAAAAGAGAAGACTCAGAGGGGACTTGGTGGCAACCTTTCAGTATATAAGGAGTGAACACCAGGGACTAGAAGAACATCTGTTCACCAAGGCACCCCAGGGTAAAACTGGGAATATTAGTCATAAACTGATAGAAGATGGCTTCAGATTAGACATAAGGAAAAACTTCTTTATGGTTCACGTGTCCAGAATCTGGGACAGACTCCCCATAGAGGTGGTACAGTATCTTCCCTGAAGATCTTTAAAAGATGACCGGACTCGCAACTCACTGGAATCATCGGACCTCAACAGTCTTTCCTGCCTTAGAGAAGGGGGGCTGGACCTGATGTTGTCATGAGATCCCTTCCAGTCCCTAATGTCTATGAATCTATGCATCGTATCCTTCAACTGGTCTCCTTCCTTATCCAAATAATTCTTATTAGCTGTCTTTCTGGTTTCAACTTAATTTTGCTGTGAAGACTTAGACAAAGCTGTTGAGTAGCTTCCACTTCTTTGCATCTTCTGTTAAGAATTCAGCCAGGCTATTTGACAGTAGACCCACAGCTTCCTTTATCATTCTTTTCTGGCCAACATATTTATAGAACCTCTCCTTCTTGTTGTTAACCTCTATCACCAAATGAAGCTTGCCATGGTGAGGATATTCATTTGAGATGCAAGGGTCTCAGATTGAAGGCTCCTTGCTCCAATTAATATTAATTAGTTATTCAAAATGGAACAGTTTCAGTAGCAAAATCGTTCCAGGATACCCAATGATAATTGCTGTCATGGAGCATTGCCCAAGTGCCATTCTTCTCATCACATTGCCTACTGGCTGGGTCAGACAGCTCCTTACTCAGCTCATTGCTATCTGTAAATCCTGTTCTAAGGCACCTAACTCCCTCCATTGATATAATATAATTGATAATCTTGGACACCACCTATCTCAGGAGGGAGGATTTAATTAAGTAGCAGGATACCTAGACACAAGGCATTGCAAGATGTGAGTCCTTTTGTGGAGTCACACCTTTCTCACAACAAAACTGTCACTTAGAAAATGCAGCATTCATATTTGTAAGTTTCAAAGCATGTTTCTTCTTACATTTTAGTGGTTGCAGAAACATAATTTCACAGATGATGGTTATTTATATCTTTAAGATAAAAATTATAGATTTTTAAAAAGGCATTTAGTCAATCAAGCTCTTATGTGTAGAAACAGCAAAGCAACAATTATTAACTAAAATGGGCCACATCTCATCCTGTTGTGACTTTGCTGACTTCACTATGCAGTCTGGTACAGAAGATATTAGGCAATAGGCAGCAGACCTGCCTTCTCCTTTAGACATGTAATCTCACCCTTTCTGGGCACATTCTACATGTGCTATTAATGTAAAGCCATAAACTCTGAAGCAATAAACTCCAGAGTTTATTGCCATTTGAACATATGACTGGGACTGCAGCATGTTGAGCTGGGTCAGAGCAACCCTGTTTGGCAGGGAGCCCCGAGGGGGAGTCAGCCTGCCAGTCTGCAGCTATTCCCCCCAGCTCAACATGCTGTGGAGGTGCTGGCTGAGGTACAGGGGTGCTTCAGCACAGGGCTAGTCAGCAGACAGCCCTCACACTGAAGCACCCTCGTTCCCCAGACAGCCAAGGCAACATCTACACATGAGTTCCTGTAGACTTTTTTACTCCACAGCAGGATAGTACTTGTATTTACAAGTACTATCTTGTTCAAAAGTAAATTAGTTTACTCCATCCTAACAGGGGCACACCTGTAGACACCATGATTTTTACTAAGCAGCTAATTAGTATACTGCACAGTAAATATCTTGTGTAGGCATGCCCTCTGTGTTTTATTTTTCTCATCAGTAATATGGGGATTAAGATTCTTGCTTGGCTTTGTAAAATACTATGAGAGCTCTTACACATCATATGTGCTAGGAATTATTTCTGTTCCATTATGTATCATGGATCAAGTATGCATAAGCTAGAACAGTGGTAATAGTGATTTGGTCAGATGAATGGCAGGTCATATGAATGGCACAAAACCAAGATTGGGTTCCAGGGGCCCTACACATCCTCTGACAAGTCAGGATCAGGCCCCACATTGTCCAGAACACCCTATCTGTCCTGAATGCACGGGATATAAGGCATCTTATGTGGGGAGCTTGACATGCCAGATAAGGTGGCAATGGGAGCCAGATTTTGCCCACAAGACTGGGGCTTGAGCAGCCCGATCTAGAAGGTTCTAGTCATTTAAATTAACAGTAAGAGTCTGTCAATGGCTTTAAACTGGGTATGTGTTATACAACTTATTTCACTATCCAGGTTAAATAAAAAACAGCTGAAAGGCAGTGGAATCCACAATCCAAAATATAGAGAGAGAAAGAAAACAAAAGGAAAAATTGCATTGAAATTAAAGATGTATAGAATTGTTGAAACAGGCATTTGTCATGATTAAACACGTGCTGAAAAGGATAATTGGTTTCATTCTTTTAAACAGGAGGATTTTAACTGATGACAAGCAAACCACAGAATGTTTTTTGTTCTGGTATTTTTCAAATGAGCATCTAAATGTTGAGATGCTTTCAGAAGTTTTTCCAAACAATTTAGGTCTTGTAAGTCCAAAATAATGACATAGTCATGTCATATAAATATTGTAAACAGGTTGTCTGTGAGAGTGCATTTCAATGTCCAATACAGGGGGTTTTAACATCCAGACTCACAGGGTGTTTTTACACATGCTCCAGTGGTGGGAAGTGGGTACTGCTCTAATTAAAGCACCCATAGTGTTTCATGTATCACCATCCCCAAGCTTCAAAATGGCTATTCTGAAGCATGTGGATGCTGATACATGAGGCACAGAGGCTAGCTGGAGAACACTAATTAGCATGCTCAAGCAGACTCAATTAATCAAGTCTATTCCGATGTTCTATAATTACAGCACATCAGACCAGCCTCCCCGCATGTGTACAGGCACCCATTGTTTCCAAGTAGTCCCCATAATTCCCAATATCTTCCATGGGAAGAGGATAAGGCTTTTAGTATTTAAGTCCATATATATATTCTTCTTCTTGTGGAACACGCAGTAATCTTGTTAATGACAGCTGGAGTTAAGCACATGAATCAGAAGGAGAATAAATCTGTAAGTTGCAATTTTAGTCTCTTTTAATAATACTTAGCACTTACAGAACATGGCATTTAACATTTTCATTTTCAAGGCATTGTACAGACATTAACTAACGAATCCTGACAACATCCCTGTGAGGTAAATGAGTATTATCATCACTATTTTACAGGTGATAAAGCTGACACAGAAGGCCAACTTCATACATGAGTTACACTAGGATGCATTTGGCCAGACTGGCTAAGTTTCACAGAGAATTTAAACTAAGTCATTTCAACAAATCAGCAGAACAGTCAGAATTCAAACTCAGGGGGCACATTTACACATGCACCTAACCGCGCAATTGTTACTGCTCAGTCATTTAGTATTTGCTAAAGCAGTACTGTGCAGTCCTGGCACCGCATGGGTCATTTTGCTTGTTGCTACTGCACTGTAGTGGCAACATAGCATCTCATGTAGATGCAACCAGAATGTCCTCTCCCTGACCCTCCAGCCAAGTACACTAACTCATATTTCCTGGATCGTTTTTAATTAACACTGGGTCAAATGTAAAGTTGTCACGAACAGCTTTTAATTCCTTTTATGTCAGCAGAGCAGCGACAGCTTACACCAATGTTGAATTTGGTCCAATGACTTTCTGAAAAGTTGTTTCACATAAAAATTCATCATGCTTGATTAAAAAGAAATAAAAATCTCATTTGCTTGGCAGCACATTGTTCCTCCAGGAATGCATGTTTACATTTTACCAAATTACACAAATACTCTATGCTTTTTGGATAGCTAAAGACATATTAATATTGAACTGCAGACAACCACATGTTGATAATGAGCCCATTTTGTGTCTTGGCTCATGGAAAAGAATGTGGAAATCCCTTGTTCTGTGTTATTTTCCGTTTGACACTACTGATACACTGCCGCAGGCACTCTGAAAATAATAGCATAAGGTTAACTGACAATTGCACGTGTATTTACACTGATATGCTGATATTACCATGTTGTTAAAAGAAGTAAAATAACTGGGGGAAGAATATACAATGAAATAAACTTTTAGCTGGTGAGAAAAAGTAAGAGTTAGAAGAGACATTCCTCTCAAACTGTTCTAATGGCCTTCGTATTCAGCATATACTATTTCAGAAACCTCTGAGACCCCTAGGGGAGGGACAAAGATACTATAAAAGCAATGAAAATTAGCCTCAATCCTTCCTTCTTTGTAGATTTAAAATTCCATCAGATTTAAAGGTAATTCTGAGCGTGTAAGAAGCACAGGATCAGGCTTCAATTCACAAACAAAAGAGGCAAATGCAGTAACAAATTTAAAATGGAAATATTTCTGACAGCTGGAGCTAGGCAGGCACATTCATTCCATGTACAAGATTGTCTTTTCTAAGAACTAGAGTGGTGCTTGTCATACACCCCGATTTAACTCCCTTAACTGCCTTTCAGGCTGTCACCAGACTAGTCAGAAGGCAATTAAAAATTTGTGATATTCTGGGCACGTCTACACAAGATGTTTACTGTGCAATAGCCTAATAACCAGGGATTCTGGTTTTCGCTGAATAAAAAAGATCCCCAATTTTATGTTAAAAAAAGTAGCTTAAAATCTACATTTTTGGCTGATTTAAGTGAAACACTACTAATATAGAGATATTTATATAGTGGTGCTTCATTTTAATCACAGAAAAATATGGATTTGGGGTTACTTTTTTTAATCAAGAATTGGGGATTTTTTTTAAATCAGAGAAAAACCATGATCCCTGCCAATAACACTGCGCAATAGCATGCTGGTCAAAAACTGCACTAATAAGCTACTGCACAAAATTATTAGGCTACTGTGCAGTAAATGTCACAAAAAACCTGTGCACTGGCACTACTGTGCAATAATGTAGTTACAGGGCATTCAGTTATTAGCTCATTAAGGAAGTACTAAGCTAACTGTGGAGTAACTACAGTGTATTAATGAACATATAGACGTGCCCTCTGTGATGTAGAATTATTGAAGGATTATCTGGGGGGAGGGCATAAATATGTGTCCTAACTAAACCCTAAGATTTCTATAACTACAGACATTGCTAAAGAAAGAAGGAGCTGTTGCATGTGATGTAAAAAAGTGTAAATAAACTTCACCTTGTCTTTACCTCTCATTTCAGAGCTCAGCATTTGCACCATTCTCTGTAAATCAAAGGAAGAAAACCCAACAGACTCATACCCTGTGCTTCTTTTATGCTCTCCTGCTACCCCATTAAGCTGTACAACTACAGTGGCTTTACCAGTAGACCACTAGCTTTAAACCTTCTGTACCTACATTACATATGGAGTTAAACCTAGTCCCTTGACTGTGCTTAGAAAACATGCCTTTTCATTTTGTGTTTGTGTTTGGTTTTTCTTGTGAGTACTGCTCTGGGTGTTCGTAAAGTTATAACTGTATCTCTGTGAGTCTGACATTTATTACCTTTAGTAGAACTGTAAAATACTCTTTTCTCCTTTAACTGCATCTATTGGCATGCTACATAAAACAAATCTTGCATATTACCTTTATATTAATGAGTAATTTTTTAGATTAGAACAGCCGATGGACTCACTAAAGCCATGTTAGTTCATTAAAAAGTTTTGTTACTTTTCTCTCTTTCTACAAACAGCTGTAACACATTAAAAATATTCTGTACACAAGGATTATTATATGGAAATGTTAGGTAGCTTCGTGATTTTAGTGCTGATCACTATGGAATTGAAGGTGTGATTTCTGGGAAAGCACACCATAGCTAACCTTTTCACCAGTCTGTCTTGCTGCCTGACTTTAAATATATTTTTAGCCAATCAATAATTTCTTAGCTGACAAAAACAATTTTCTAAAAGCTCTGGTAGTATGTAGAATTTGTTATACAGCAGTAATTCAACTTGTCATGTTGTCCAATAGAAATATTACCAGAAGGCAATCCACCAGTTTCAGTCACTGTCACTAGAGTTTAAACAACAACACGGCATTTGAGAAACTGGCGTCTGTTATAAAATCCACATCAGCTGGTGGTGGCGACCTTCCACATCATGTCACCTTAGGTGGTGGAGTCAGTCTGTACCTTTTGAATTGCTTCTAACTGAGAGTAAAGGGAAAATGAGTAATGCCAAGGATGGCAACAGCTTTACACCACTAAGTTGGCATATTGAACATAATGTCAGAACCCTGTCAGAATATATGTTAGAGCAAAGTCCCTAACAATTAATGCCATTGATTCTATGCAAGTATATGTAGAGAGTGATGGGAATACAGAGCCAGCAACAAGAATATATGTATAAGACTTTGTTTTTGTTCAGGTACACCATGAATAAGGGCCAAAAAGGCTTATTTTTAAAGTAAAGAGCTATTAAATATTTCAGCACTTACTTGAAACATTTTGTTTGCTAATTTTATTCCAACCTTATTCAACACTTCTTAAAGTAATACAAAAGGCACTATAAAGTGATCATTTTCTTACTTTAAAGCAATGTAGCATATTGGCCTCATTAGCATTCACTACAGAGCTTGGAATAACAGTGCTCCTGCTTTTTTAATGTACTTAGCAGAAGAAAGCATGCAAATGGTTTCCATTTCTTACATTTTTCTTTTTTCAGATCTTCTCTGGATTTTATTTTAAATTTAACAATATTTTCATTAAAAACATTGTTATAGCATGGTGATACACACACATTAATCATTTGCAAAATTGTACCTATTTACAGCATATCTGGTAAACAGTAAAGGCAACCGGCAGGCAGTTTTTTGAAAAATGAAATAATTCATTGCACAAGCACTGGTAGTTGCTGTCATGATTATAAGGCTACTTGCACCCCTTCCCCTTCTCTGGCTTTACTGAAGCAACCCAAACTTGAGACATTGAAATGTTAAGACCAGACCCTAAGCTACACTTCTCTATACCATCAGACAGAAAGGGGTTTAAAATGACAAAGGTCTAAATACATACTTAGCTTACATAAAGTGCTACTTCCTTCCTTATGATAAGTGGTCATGAAGGTTTTACTTCTTTAGGTCCTCCAGCAGAGTCTTTCTTTCATGCTTTTTATGATGTTTTGTCTTTTACACTCTGTATAAAAAATTGTATAACTTTGGCTACAGTCTACAAGTAGCATCTTTTCAGCTAATAGTTCAGGCACTAAAAGATTCTCACTGTGTTTATCTAGAGGCATTGTATTGCCTTCTTGCTAATTTCTAGCAGTCTTGCTATTACACTGATTCAGAGAAATTCAGTTCTGACTGGTGCAGAAGTCAGGTGAGTGATCGGTGTTAACCAGAAAGTCTTAACAACATGCAGATTCCTAAGTGAATTGTAGTAATATTCCTGTATAAAAGAATAGGAGAAAGCTCCACTATATTTTATTAGCTTCTGTTTCTTGGTGCAGCCCCAATAGGAGAGAATACTTTAGAGGTGCTAAACCTCTTAAGCATTTACTAAATTTATGTATATGCATTCAGGAAAAATAATTTTTTTATAACTTTTTTTGTGATGAACTTCAGGTGCCGAGTTGAATAGCCACTTGTGGCTTTGTTGTATGAACTTACTACCACTGAATTAAACCAACATATGCCGGCAGTAAACATTCCTGTAACCCAAGATAGGCATAAAGAAACTATCCCTACAGCCAGGTCACATGTTCATGAAATATAAATCAACCCAACCTCTTTCAGTATGACTCCCTAGTTCAGGCTGTGTCAGGTTTGATGCTTAAAGCCAGGAGGACTCAATATCTTTGTTTGTATGAAGACACCAGAATACTGTCCTCAAACTGGTAGTACATAATCTCTTAGTAGAGGTGAATCACTTGAAGAATTTTAGACAAATGTTTTAATTTATAACTTTAAATTAATGTAAATTATTGACTTTAATAACTCTACTTTTGTGAGTCTTGATTTCTCTTGTATTCCATTATCTAAAAATTAGAAAAATTACAAAATTTTTAAATAAAATTAAAACTAATTGAAAATGCAGTGGTTGATTACATTTGAAGTTATTAGGTGGTGATTAACTGGAATGGAGTTTCCATTATTTTAGTGAAGGCCAAGTCAGTACTGAGGTAACTCTTAAATAGAAAACAGAGGTGACCCAACTACTCACTACAATTATACTCCAGTTCATTTGCAAGCTGCTGTTCCACTAGCTGAAATTAAATGATAGTGAAGGGCTTGTAAGCATTTTAAGTCTCAGTATTAAATTAATTACTCAATAATCTTTGTACAAACAGAAAGAGTGATGGATTGGCTCCATGCTTCTGAGTCAAAGAGACTAGTTCTTCTCTCTCTCCCTTTGTAGTACTCTGTCAACATGGTCTCATTGATGAAATGAATGAATGATGAAATGTCAGAGTCCATGAGCATATGGTGTCATAAACTCAGCCTTCTAAGAAAGATCTTCATAAGCTCAGAGTCTGCTGACAAGAATATGACCAAAGCTGTGTGAAAAACTGATTCACTGGTTAAATTAGTTTTCCTGTCAAAATGAAAAATCCCCCAAATAATTAACTTTGTGCCCCATTTTAGGCTGAATTCTGGTATATTTTAAAATGATATGTGAGTTTCAAACCAAAAATTAAAACATCGAAATTTCCATTTGTTTCAGCTCAAACAATTCTACAAATTCAACATGAATTTGTGAATAGTTTTGTTCAATACAGTCTGCATTTTAAGTGAATAAAATATTCAAATGACAACTTTTACCCACCTCTGCTTATGACCATTTATTTCTCCCTCATACAGGACAGTTTTCCATAGTAATCCCTAAAAGAGGAAGCTAAACCAGCAGAGGCAACATGTAGAGGGTGCACAAGAGTGCACATGCATCCCCTGAGTGTGGTGGTGCACCCCCTGCAAAAAGTTGCCACCGACACTGTCTGCAGTGCTTGTGGGTGGTTGCTGCTTGCCATCCCACTTCTGGCATCATGAGCAGTGTCTGTGGGTGGTCCACAATCACTCCTGACTAATGCTGCCGGCACTACCTGTGGGTGGCTGCCAACCCCTGGTTGGTGGTCATCAACCCACCCTCCCCCTCACCACCGCTGGGGTCCCACCACCACCACCTTGCTTCTGCTGCCACCAGTGCAGCTGTGCCCAGCCACCAGGGAAACGCATCATTCATGTAAACCAGCACCATATATTAACTCACATATATTTTGTAACTTTAAGAACTGCTGGGTAATGACCGATGGAGAAAGAATGAACCCAGGAATATCTGTTTATGAGATTATGCACTCATTTCCACTATCAAGGCAGAATTTCTTTAGGGGAGTTTTTCTGACTTTCTCCCCTTTCATTCAACCGCATGCATTAAGTTAGGAGACTTTAGAGGGAAAGAGGTAGTTTTTGCCCCTGTACATTGATGTGAGTATCGAAAGGCTGGATATGTTGTGACACTCAGCATGGCCACTGACACATGCTTTGCATAAGCAACTAGTGACAAGTCTCCACCTGTTATCTTCAGGAGGAATTTAAAGCAAGGTTTATCTCACAGAACTTATCTTCTACCTTTTCTTTTCTCATTTGAAATCCTTTATGTTAGACCTGAAAAAATATTGATCAATAGTGAAAATTGATAAGGTTTTATTCTTAGTATTTCCACTGATACAGTTTTCAATTTATGTTAATTTTATTCTCCCTTATGTCTTTCCCACAGAACATGTGCTTAGATTTTGTTTTCCATATTGGCCTAAGATCCACATGAAAGCTTTATGAAAATGAAATATAGTTTAATCAAGTCAGATCCTCTGAAGGAGAGATTGGTATAACCTTGCTACTATGTGCACAGTTGTGGTAGAATTATGTAAAATTTTACAGCTGTAAATCTCAGTAAACTGTCTTTACTGTAAACTGTAAAGACTTCAGTCAAGTCTTAAAAATACCATACTGCAACCTCTATAAAGGGAATTTAATTGAACAAGTATAGGACTGCTATTTCTGTATACATCTCAATAATATCCTGTCATCAGAAAACTTCTGAAATGAAACACATTTATTTTAAAATAAACCAATATTCAAGTGAAAAGAAGTGTAAACCTTGCTTTCCCATTGTTAAATATACTAGAACCCTAGAAACATTCCCCGAATTATTAGCTTCATTATTTTAAGGATTTCCTTGTGCTTCTCTCCTCTCCACATCCTCACACGTACATAGATCAATATGCATTTTTGACCTTATACAACAGCTGGAGAAGAGCACTTATCTGTAGTCAGGAACTTACTACTTGTAGGTTTCCCTTATTTTCTTGTAGCACTGCCTCCAGAAGGCTGTTTTCATATACTCAAGACTTTGTTCTTAGAATCTACTGGAGAGGGAGGCCTGTTCAGCACTTCACCACCTCTTCCCCCACCCCCACTAGTCTTTCTGCTGGTATTGATGCTGACTTCATAGTGCTGCTGAGTTTTGTGTTGAATAAAATATTATAATATTCATTTAAAGGTGGCCAGGATTTGATGAACCACTTCAGAAGCTAAACTAGGAATAAAATATTTTGGCATTTGTAATGACATTTAAATTTTTATAACTCAACTATAATTGTTATAGATAGAAATTTTTTTCAGTTTTTTTTAGTTTGTATGCACATCATTATAGAGGCAGAGTTAAGGTGATTTAGTGGGGCATTTCTTTCAGTGTGTATTATTATGATTACAAATTAATGTAACTGAATGGTGTGTATGCTCTGCATAAGCTGTTGACTGGCTAGTTTGAAGTTTGTTGGACATAGCTGTGGATTTCCTAGATTTAGATATTCGGGTTGCACATTTTTGTATTTGAAGTAGATAATCATTACACAATGTAGTGTTGAGGAAGAGTTATAAATTAGAGAACATGTATTGGACCTACTATTCTGCTTCCAACATACACGGAAGACATTCAGCACATAAGTGATTCTAGCATTACTTTTTGTGTATACACGAGATTCCTAGCATCATGGCTGGCTTTCTCCCACTTTGCTGGGATACACCACTTGGGAAAACTGTGTAGAAAAGAAGCATTTAGTTACCTGTTCCCCTTGGCGCTAGTGATTTCCAGGGCAGCTGTGATAGTGCAGCATCCTGCGTGCTGGGATGAGGTGGTATGTTGTCATATAGCTGAAAGAGAATGGTGACTTGAAACAGCCAGGAAACTAAAATATATCATTTTTTAAAATTAAACTGAGACTCGTTTAGGCACAGAATCCTCTTTTCCCTTTTGCCATTTGGAATATTTTGCATATAAACCTGTGATTATTTTATTCCTTTAAAATACTTAAAGTTACCTTCCCCTCAACCTAGGAAATCCCATGAGAGAATGAGTGATAGCTTGGCATGCCAATTTTCACTTTGTTTTTAAATACAGATGGCCATAAGCTGCTATTTGGATTCCAGGACTCAAGGTGCAGAAACATATGGATCCAGGATTCTGGTTGGGGCAAGTATTAGCTAAAAGAAACTAAAATTTGGCTCTAGGCCTGGTTCTTATGTCTAGCCCCCACAACACACAAGGGTATGGAAATACAAGGTTTCAGTTTAGACAGGGTTCTCTGGGTGAATCTGATATATTTTTTTAGACAAACTAAATAGTTGGAGAACAATTTTTAAGCAACCTTTCGGGTTAAAAAACCCTTCGTCAGGAAACTGACGAAACTGAAACTCAGGAAGTTTCAGCAGTTGGTGTGTGCTCTTCCTGGATGGAATGAAAAGTAAAAAAGCCAGAGGCTGTGCTGGTATGCATACAAGACAGGCAGTCAGTGAAAATGTAGATTGAGGAGTCAATAGGTGAGAGACAGGCTGGGTGTGGGGGAGAGAAGGGAGATGAATAGTGAAGTATCTGGTAAGTCAACTGTCAGGCAGGTTATAATATGTCATAAATCTAATGCCTATATTTAGTTTGTGATTTTTAGTATCCAGGAGGTTGATGAAGTGGAGTTCATAGGCTCGTCTCTGGGAAGTGTTTTGTAAGTTTCATTTGAGACTCAGGACTGAGAGATTGGAGAGAGTGGCCCTCCTGTGAAAAATGTGCCCTCACAGGTAATTGGGTATTCCCGTCTTTGATAGATTTCCAGTGTGCATTCATTCTGGTGTGTAGTTGTTGTTTGGTCTCACCTACATATTTTCCATCAGGGCACTTGGTGCATTGGATGAGATATATTACATTTCTGGAGTAAGATCTAGGAATGCTGATTGCTCTGTTGTGGGGTATAGTGATTGTGGGGGTGGTGGAGATGTGTTGGCAGGTTTTGCATTTCTTGTCATGGCATAGTCTGGATCCATTTGGTATGTTCTGGGTCTGAGGAAATTTGCTTTTGGTGATGTGGTTGGTGAGGCTTGGTGCTTGTTTGAAAGCTAGGATGGGTGGCTCTGGGAAGATCTCTTTAAGAATAGGATCTCTTTCTAGTATGGGTTGGAATTGTTTGAGCATTTTACATGCAGGTTTGAGGGAGGGGTGATATGTCATAACCAGCGGTGTGCAATTTGTGGGTGTTTTTCTTCTGTACTGCAGCAGTTCTTCACATGGTATCTGGGTGGCTCTTTCAAACATGTATCTATCTCATTGGAGGAGTATCCTTGTTGGATGAAAACTTTTTTTAGGTTTCAGTTTAAGCACACACCTCTGGGTTTTTTGTAGAGACTGTAAAAGCCAGGAGACTTTCTGGAGTCAGAGCCTTTGGGCCAGATTTTCTGCTAGTGTAAATGAATATAGTTCAATTAACTTCAATGGAACAATGGCAATTTATATCAGCAGATCTGCCCCACTGCATTCAGTAATGTTTACACACCCTGAATATGATATGTCCACTAATGCAGAGTAAGGCTCTGCAAATAATTGCTTTCTCAGTTCAGTGCCTGAAATGAAAGAACAGAAAAAGATCTCAATTAGAATTGACTCCCAATTTATGTTTTAATTTTTTTCACCAAGATGAAAACAACTAAAACAAAGTCATGTGGGGTCAGATAAAATATTTCATTCAACCACAAATGAAATAGTTTTGTTTGCATATACTTCCCTATAAAATCAAAAATGGAGGGGGGCACTGGAAGATACTAAATTAAGAAAAACATAGGAGAAAGAGAAGGTATCATATTTCTAGTTTATATTCCAGGGATTAGGACACCCATTTAGGATGTGGCTGATGCAGATTTAGTTTTCTCAAATAGATTTGAACCCTATCTCCCACTTAGTAGCCTCTAGGGTAGGAATCTCTAAGATCCAATCCATGCTGGTCTTCCTCTGTCCTGTTTGATGCTACTCCAAAGCATTCGCAGGTGAATTTAAGTGAAAGAACACCCTCCAGCCTGGTAATTAGAAGGTTCAGTTGGGAGGCGAGGCACCTGTGTTCCAATATCTGAACAAGTGAATATTTAAGTATTTTATAAAGGTGAAGAAACATTAATAAAAGAAACTAAAAACAACATACTCAAAAATTACTGTATCATAGCTGTTATGGTGTTTGCCTTAAAAGTGAATTATATGGAGTCATTTCCCTCAATCAGAAGTGAGAACTGAATCCATGTTTCCCTTAGCTTTAGTTAGTGCTGTAACCACTGGGTCCATGGATAAAAAGACAAAACATCACCTTCTCCATGATTTAAGTACTGATTTTTTGTTCCACACAGTTGAAACTATTTTGTAATGCTGAGTTAAATTTATAAATAATTTTGGTCATTATGCAACTGCAAATGACCTATTTTTTCTGATACATTTTGCCCAGTCCTATCTCAGGGTTCAGGTAGCCATTTTACTATGAAGACCATTCTGTAATACACATGGTAGATACTGGGCATGTCTACATGTGCATTTATTCTACATTAAAGTTATTGCACACTAACTTACTATGCAGTAAGCAGGAATAGGACTGGAGTCTACGTGTGCAATTGACCTCAGCCTAGATTTAGTCCCAAGTCAAAGCAGTCTGCTATGTGCACCTGTGGCCATAGGGAGCAGTGCCAGCCTCTGGTCACATATCTGCCAGTGAGGCAGTGAGGCTGTGGCAGCAGTCCTGCAGGCCCCTGTGGCATCTCCCCCATGTCCAGAAGTTAGCCCTGCAGAGGCAAGAGACAGAAAGCTTTTGTGAGAGTTTGCAACATTTTAGAGGTAAGATGCACAGCTCTAGGGACGTTCCGCTTCCTGGCCTCAGATTGGAGTTCAGCCACATGAGGGTGCCCATGGATCATTGTAAGCTATCCAGGAATGCCTGGTCCCAGGTGAGTGCCACCTGATCTCCTTATCCCCACTTGTGCCCTGGGAGCTGGCCGCAGGCTGCTTGCCTTCCCAGTCCCCTTCCCAGGGGTGGATTGGGCAAGGAGTGGGGTTCAGGGCTGAATTTGGGGCTGGATCAAGGGAAGGAGCAGGGGTGGGGTGAAGACTGGGGCTGGGAGGGCCCACCCCCCAGTTTAGCACTTTACCATGGGTCTGGGGCCAGCAAGGCTGGTGGCCCAGAGCGGGGCTTCTCCAGGAAACATCCAGCTCCACCCAGTGTCCATGGCCTCTGATCAGTCTCTGGACTGGCACCCAGCCAGGCCCCTCCCTCCCAAGGAGGATCTGGTGCTGCTGGCCAGAGAGCAGCCCAGCCCAGCAGCAAAAGAGAGGGCCAGGCAGGAGCCATGGAGCTGGGCTTTGGCTGACACCCTAGTGGCTGGGCAGACTAAGCCAGGAAGCTCCCACATTACTGCTTCCTAAATCTTTTTTATTCCTAATACTGACTAGTCAGTGCAAGAAGTAATCATTTCTTGCTGCTGAAGACATATGCCAGTTGGTTGGCAGCATGAGAGATAAAAGGAGAGGAGTATATTGATGCAAAAACTTGATGACCTCTTTATTAACCAGTCCTCTGGGTGACTCTCAGGGTCAGCCTGCTCTGGGGCTGGATATACTGCCTTTTTTCTCCTTGACGCTGTTTACATATTCTTCCTTAAATAACTTTGTTATTCATGTGTATTTCCCCCCCACCAGGGCAGGTGCTCTGGCTTCATGCCATTCATCAGAAAGAACATTTGAAATGCATACACACACACACACACACACACACACACACACACACTAGCATCTGGGCAGGTTTTCACTGACCACATACTTGAAGAAGGAATTCTAAACAACAAATTACATAGTTTCTGTTTTTCATTTTTTTATCATGTAATGGAACAGCACAAGTCTTAAATAACTGAATTCCTTTTACAGCATTCAGTGAGGAGCAGTTGGCATCACTTACAGGAAATGGAGAAAGTGGCTGGTTTAATAGTATAAGGTTGGAGAATTGCTTCAGTGAAATTAATTCCTGCTAACTGTGTTAGTTCTTCTACTTAAAAATGTGCTGCTTTAAAACTGGCGTTGAGGGTGCCATAGTGCAAAAAGACCATTCCTAAGGCTTAAAATAAAGAATTGCTACTGCACAAAGCCACTTTTGAGCAAAGTCATGTATAACATTGTGAGCATCAAATTCTTGAGCATGATTCAAGAAAATATAGTTACAGTTACTGATATAAACTGGAATCTTATTATTGATCTCACTAGAGAAGCTCAGAACTAGGGGCCATAGATTATTCACTTTCATGCACAAAAATGCATGAACACGTATGCACCTATATTTATATTAACACAACCTCACATACAAAAATTGTAAAATTATTCATGTAATGTGCATACCATGTACAAATGAAATGGTTAGCCAGTTTGTCTCTATGGGCCAAAGCTAATTAGAGTTAGTGGTAGTCTTCTCACATGCTTTCACAGGCTTTTGTTAAACCTCCTGTCCTTGGTGCTCTGTGCCCTAGTAAGCAGAAAACAGCTGTGCAGAAGTATACTCTGATTATGAATGGTTCCCAGCTTTAACACCTATGATTGAACAGTATTAGTATTGGCAAATGTTTTTCATACTGTCTGAGGTAGACGCCGTGCTACACTCAGGGAATCCCAAGGCAGGTGGCAAGGCCAACCTGGGTGACCTTGTTGCGGTCGCGGTCGCAAGGTAAGTGTGGACTCGGTTTGAAATTTAAAACAAACGAAAAAACTTTACTCACAACAAAGCAGTAAAGCAGTTGAATGCAAACACGGTTAACAGTCTGGCAATCCAGCAAAAGGTTGCCGGTGATAGTCGGTGATTCAGTTACAGACGGTGATACCAAAATAGTGATGAGTTGGTGTAAATCAAGCGCGCAAGTGAGAAAGAAGTAAACCCAGTGACAGATGACTGCTACTAGGGCATGGCCTAGGGGTTGCCTTGGCATGAGGAGGGTGATCAATCCACCTCATAAATGGATAGTGCCTAAGGAACACACGAGAGAACCAAGGAACTGCCAAGGAACAAACCTCGTGCTGAAGCGTGCTGGTCCCTTTATAACCTCCTTGACCAATCACAGGGCTTTCCAGCCAGATGGTTCTAGAAGGCAAGGCTGCTGGCCAGGCAGTCATGTCCCTGAGGAATCCACTGGTTGGTCAGGCCTGACTGATCATGCACTGCTCACTCACACACTATGATACATGCACACAAAGGTTAACCTCCGCTACTGATTGATCCAGTGAACCTTAGTTGTGTCACTTAATATGACACTAATACAACGAACCTTGGTTATATCACTTAATATTATACTGGTAATCTGGCAGGTGGTCATGGCTTCTAACCTGACACATGCATGCAAATAAGCTACAGCTTTTTAAACTTGTACCCCAAACTCAGCATGATTGAGACATTATCTTCCATCCTGAGGAGTAATTCAGAGCAGGGGTAAAGCATGTTAGTAGGGTAGTATGTCATTACTACTCACAATGAAATAACTGACCTAAATGTACTCTTTCATTCTGAGTGCTCACACACAGATATCTATGGTGAGGCCTGAGTGGCTTTTAAGGGATGATGATGTATTTAGATGTACAAACATATTTAGCTCATACCAAAGAAACTGTCCTGAGAATTTCCCAAGGTCCACAAACCTATGTCAGTCTACTGCATCCAGGAGAGGCAGGGAGAAAAAGGTGTAAGTTATCTTCTAGGTATTAGAGGGGAAGCTCCAAGTGGATTTTAAAGGTTTAGTATACTCCCTGAAGAGTTCACCCAAGTCTAATTTAGGTTCAGTTCAATTCCTTATTTTCACTTTTTTCCCCTCTCCCATCCACCTCCTCTTCTATTATTATCATACCAGAAAGTGCCTTCTTGAGGAGGCATCCAAGCACCACTCAACAAAGAGAGTTTTAAAGCATGCTATCCTTCAGCTACTACAGCCCATTTGTTTCAATTAAAGTGAGTCAAACAGATAACTTGATTAACTAAACATTCTGACATCCCTGTTTCACAAAAGAGGTGTCACTATCTACCAAACAAGTGAGACAGTAGTTCTCACTGTTGAGAGAAGATAGTTTTTAACAATAATTAGGCTAACACTAGAAAAAATCTTTAAAAGCTAGGGAATTTAATTAGACCAGCATTACAAAAATCATTGCCTATCCTTCTAAAAAGTGAGATTGCATTATCAGCTGAGCAAATACAAGCATCTATATTTTGTCCAAAGTGAAAACATGTTAAAAATGTACAGTCCAATCCACAACACACTGTAATCAATGGGAAGATGCCTAATGAGTTCCATGGACTTTGACTTGGGCCTTTACTAAAACCAGGCAGACTTTTTATGTACATAACTTGGTTGTGAAAGAATAACAATAGAAACGTGTTAACCTTTTTTTTTAAGGCTTCACAAAAAGAACTCTTCACTTCGCAATTTTGCAATGCATCAGATCTTGCTGGTGAGATCTTCTTGTTGAAGATGTATTTCACTCATTTGGAATTGCTACATGACAATATATAACATGAAGTATCAAAAAAATAAATATGCAAACTTTAAAAATTCAGCTGAATTGCTGAATTAAGATAATTTTGACTTTTAAATATGGAAAAATGTGATTCTTCTGTTCTTTTTCCTCTACCTATTCCCAAGAAATGATAGTGCTTGGGCAGTCATCAAGGTGATTATTTTTAAGTGACACTCTTTTGTCATATAATAGCTGTAATAAGAGATCTTGTTCCAATGCATTTTCCCCATGCCTTCTCAGAGTGTCCCCCAGACACATCATGTTTTCCAAGTAATAACACATAGCTGGCCTTATGCATAGATTTCCAATGGTATTTTGGCACTGCTGCTTCATCCTGCTGGGGTTATTATTTCTAAGCCACTTCATTCTATAACTGTTTTTCTTTCTTTTCTCTGGGAATAGAGCCAACACCCATGGCCACAAGTGAGGTGTATTATGCCATAGTAGGATTCAAATATCAAGCTATGAACTATAATTTTCACAATGTCAATGGCATCAGCATCAGAATCATTAGTTAGTCTGCCCCAGAGTCTCTTACCACATAACCAGAGTTTCTTGGCACATTGCCTGCTGCTGAACTATAGAAATTGCCTATGGTTTTGGTGTTGGATGAAGTTTGTGACTGTATCTTGTGTGTGCCACTTTTCTTTAGCAACTAAGGCAGTCATTCTCAACCAGGGTGCTGCCCTGAGAACCCTTTCCCTGGTGTCACTGGATGCCACACAAATGTTAGCACCATTAGGTAGGCAAACATAACTCACACAATAAACCTAGAAAGTTATAAGAGAAATCCATATTGTTAAAAACATTTGGCTTTGTTTCAAATGTGTAGTGCCTCCCATTAGATGAGGGTTGCCTCAAGTCCAAAAAAATTGAGTCATTGACTTATGGTTAAAGAATAATATTCCATAGTATATATGTTTAGCCACAATTAGATATAGGCATTGATGTCCTAGTACAAACTATGCCCACTATTGATTTCCTTATAGGTCACTACTGAAATAATCGGCTACTAAAATAAAACCCATTATTTTAATGTATAAAATCCATTTATCTTTGATTTGAGATTATAAAATAAAACCAGTAACTACTGCTTACAGACTATTTTAAATGTTATGTAATCAGGATTGACTGAAATATGATGAGTTTTCTTTTCCAGTGCCTTTATATCTGTGTATTCTTTTTTTTTATAAAAGCTTTCTTCTACCATAAGCATTTTTTATTTCAATATTACAGTGGGTAAATAATTCAGATACTGGTAACTTTTGACATATAGACCAAATCTAGCCCACTGCAAAATGCTGCTTGTGTTACTTATACTAATAATCACACTGATTTCCCAGGAGTAAAACTCTTAATTGTAAAACATATATCTCTGTCCATTATTCTCCATTACCTCTTTGACTGATAATTTTCAGTTTATTGATCATTTTTAAAAAGGCAAAATAACATTTACAAAGAATGTCATACTAAAATCGTAGCCAACTTTTCTGCTTTCCAAAATGGGCAATCTCCACTCAACAACAAAATGGTATGAAAATGACAAAAAAATTGGAAAAAGCTTAATAACTAATTAATGAGGCAATGAGAGTGGATATGTAGGATGTCATCAGCAGTATTGAAAAATAGAATTAAAAAGATGCTTTACATAAAAATAAAATAATCCTGGTCTCTTTCTCTTCTCAAAATATCTATATATTTGTAGTCATATACTGACTGGGAACTCTAACCCCTTTGAGACTTGCGAGAGCCCATCCAAGACATTTTTGGGGAGCCTTTCTGTTTGGACCAGTGTTTAACAAGTCAGGCTAACAAGCAAGGCTGGAATACTATTTAAGGAGATTTTGTTTCATACTCTATTCCAATCTTTTTGGAAAGTGTGCCATACATTAGTCCCACACCCTCCTTGTCTGCCACTCTGAGTCCCTTCCTCTGCAAGATCTGCACTCTGCCTTCTGCTCCCTAGTCATCTTCTGCTCTGCTTCCTGCTTCCTACTATCAACTACTATGCTTCCTGCCCTCTACTTGATTTGCCATATGCCACACACAAAAGCTGGATGTGCCAATTGTGGCATGCATGCTATAGATTGGCCACTCCTGTTCTTTTCCCTTTGTTTTTACATGCTGTTTCTGTCTCATACTGGAAGACTCCCTGAACCTTTGTTGGGAAGGCTGGCATATAGATCTATTAAATAAATAATAAAATAAATTAAATAATAGAACATTGAGAAAAAGTGTTGTATCTGATTATTAGGCTGTATTTGATTATTTTCCAGAACTGAGGATGGGTGTTTTGTCTCCCAAACCTCGTCTACCATCTCTCCCAACTACAGAGTTTCTCCAATAAAAAGCATTACCAAACAAAACAGACTTCTCTTAAAAAATATTCCTGTTCAAGTAAAATGGTATAATAATCACTGTATGAGAGAGTTTCAGTGGAAGTGGCTGTGTCTACACATTCATTAATGCATAGTTGTTACTGCACATTTAGTTTAGTACTTGCTTAATGAAGCACTATCTAAATGCGCAGTAACTACAGTTAGTCTGTAGTAGCACCAGTGCACTTTTTTTGTGATGTTTATTGTGCAGCAGCCTAATAACACCATGCAGTAGTGCATTAGCATTTGACTGGCACACTACTGTGCAGCATCATTAGGTTACTATGCAGTTAGTGTCTCATATAGATGCAGCCATTGTTCTATTCTTTTCACCAGCAAGTTTGAATTATTAGATCTGAGTGCATATAGAAGCTAGAAACAGTGTGTAAAAGGTTGTGTTATGTCTCTAAGACATGTAGCACAGAACTTTTCTTTCAGGAAATTGAGGGTTAAGGTAGTAATACTCCATGTTCATGCCATCCTGTTTCTTGTCTGTGCTGAAGGTTGGAGCCCTGCAGGATTGCCTCAGTTATGATAATCTGCTCAGAGTGCTGAAGCTTTACCCCTTCTTAAGATGGCATATCCCACTATAATTCAACGCAGCCCATGGCAAGTTCTGAAAACAGGAGGTTTGTAAAAGACAGTTTGACTGCCTGTCTTAGTATCTTCATTGAAGGTTTTTTTTATGTGGCCAAATCTGGGGCTTTTCTAGTCTCCTAATGACTCTCTGACCCTTTGCATGTATTTTGCTTGCAAAAAAAGATGTTATAATTACTAAATATTTTATTGTGTAGCCCAAAACCAGAATGTATTTTATTAATCCAATAAGTGAAATTAAAATATTATCTCATCAAATGTAGGCAATTTAAAAAAATATTTAACAACTGTGTAAAATAAAAATCCAGTAAATAAACAATATGAGACTTTTACCAAATTTTCCTCAAAGGTCAGAGAATAAAAAGCTACAAAAAGCAATTTGAAAACTATTTTACAATTTTAATGGAACATCCTTTTAACTCCATCGTTTGTTTGATAAATTTTAGATGCCACCAAAGTATAATTACATCAACATAAAGATGCTTAATTGAGGTTGTAGGAAGATAGCAATCTGCATTGCCTATAATTTCTTATGCTGCCAGACACTGGGCATGTCAATCAATAAGACATGATGCCTGATTATTTGAAGTTGATCATAAATCACTTAGTATTGACTGTCACACCAAATCCTCAATAGGGCAATGTATTACAGCTGAAGTCAGTCATTTGACCGGGAAAGTGGACATGTACATGTCCCTTTATGGTGCTATATACACATGATTAATAGATTAATAATAAAAATTAAAACATAGTGCATCTCTATATCTTCTGCTGTCTTTATGCCATTTCCCATGGTCCCATTACATTCAATATAATGATCCTTTCAATGGTCACAAGCAAACCATGTTCAAAGAGCTAAGAAACTGTGAGCTCCCTTTTTAAAAATTCATGGTTATTTCTTTGTGCTCCTTTTTAACTTTGGGTGAAGGTAAGCCCTATAAATTATCCCTATAATG
The DNA here is from genome assembly GCA_030014935.1 of Caiman crocodilus. Lineage (NCBI taxonomy): Eukaryota > Metazoa > Chordata > Crocodylia > Alligatoridae > Caiman > Caiman crocodilus. The sequence continues at coordinate 55,789,143 of JAGPOW010000304.1, read as the reverse complement.
TGAGAAGCAAGGATACTTATGGGTGGTATCTGATATTGAACCAACTGTGTGTCTGAGATAATTTTAAACAAGTTTTCTGATGCAGATTTAATCCCACTGTGCAAATAAAACAAGGTAGGTGGACCCTCTTATTTACATAATAAAATTAAACAAAAGATATAAAATTCACACATTCAAAAGCTTATCTAGCTCTCAGCTGGACAGTTGGTTCAATGAAAAACATCACTCACAAAAATCCTAACCTCTTGCCTATTTCCTCAACCATCATAGCTACAACATCTCTCCTATCCCTACTAATGCAATCCCTTGTATAGCCACAGGTTCTTCACAGGTTAAGATGGGAAGAACTAAAGATTTGTTGTCCAAGATACATGTACTTGTACTGTTCTTTAAATACAATTTTTTTCAAGTGATCAGGCACATAGCTAGCTCTCCTCCACCCACTCCAAACAATCCCACCACCACAGCCAGGTGAAAGTCCCACCTGGGTCTGTCATAATGAGTAGCAATATTTTGACAGATGACCTATCCTATCCCTTTCTTCCTATTGGCCACTAAGAAAATGGATCTGCTTCAGGAGTTGTACACTCCACAGAAAACCCATTTTGAAAAGTTCATAACAAAAGCAGAATATGTTTGAACATGTTTTCTCCAATTATGAACTACTGGCTACAGAACAGTTATTTTGAAATAGATTGCAACAACTAATGGACCACAGTGTCAAAACACAATAGGAGTAGGTGGTTTATATTAAGTTTAGAAGAAGCAGGTTTACTATTTTTGTGACACCCTGAAGTAGAACCAAATAGGAAGATTAGCTCACCAATTCAGCTCATGGCATGGAGTCATAGGTTTGAATTCAAGTAAAGTTATGGCCATATATAGGATTCATCTATTGAGAGAATTGTACTTCTCCCCTAAGAATGACAAGCCTACAAGAGTTTATTCAATCTCTCCCAGAGGAAACACACCCTCTCCAGGAAAAATATCTTCCAAGTGTCAGCCTGGAAGATTTCCTTCGCAAGGGAAATTGTCTCCCAAGAGTGAATGTTTGTATGTTCTCCTCCCAGTCTTGGGAGCACCCATTGCTTGCTGCCTTTTCCCCAAACTGTGAACTATTCAGTTTGAGGAACAGACTGGGGTCTGCTCTTCTCCCTTCCCCTGCCAAACCAGTCTCTGCTATCTGACTTCTCCCCCAAACTGGGGATTGCCAGCTGTGTGGCGGAGGCTCCAGTGGCAGGAGGAGAAACCAGGTTTGGGAGGCTTACACAAGATCAGTTCCAGCCCTGCTGCCTTTTAAATTATGGCCCACAGCTGGCAACAAGAACAGGCAGGGGCTGCATCCTCCTGGCACTGGGAGGAGCAGAGCAGCCTCTGTTCCCCACTTTCCCAGATCGGGATCACTCTGGTCTGGGGAAGATGCAGAGGAAGCAGCTGCAGGATGAATGCCTGTACTGCTTCTTCTCCTGGAAAGATTTCTAGCAGTGCAAATTTCCCACCAATTAACTCCTGTTCAAGTCCTGCATCATCATATATGATAAGCAGGGATTTTGTTTTTTTCTGATAAAAAAAAAAAAATTCCCAATTTTCAGATTTATAAAAGGAACCCAAAATTCACATTTTCTGTGATTAAAATGAAACATCACTAATACACACACACACACACACACACACATATAAATGTATATATTTATTTATTTGATTTTTTTTGGAAAGCCTCCCCCTAATATATATATACACACACACCAAGATAAATGGTGCTGACTTCTACCCTGGTGGGTCTTTAAAAGCAGACTGGATGAACACCTTGCCGGGGTCGTTTGACCCCAGTACTCTTTCCTGCCAAGGCAGGGGGTGGGAATTGATGATCTGCTCAGGTCCCTTCTGACCCTACCAACTATGAAACTATATCTATATCTATATGTAGATACAGTTATAGATATCTAGATAGATATAGATATAGTGGTGTTTAATTTTAATTATTCAAAAATGTGAATTTGGGGTTACTATTTTAAATCTGAAAAGTGGGGATTTTTTTCTCAGACAAAACCAGGATCCTTGGTGAAAAGCCACAGGTCCAGGAAAAAGACTGAGAACAAGTGAATAAATGTATCTGACAGTGTCCGTAATCCAGTGGAACTTTGTAGGGAAATATACACACACTCCCTTTATAGACAACCAGGAGCAGAGAAGTAACTTTCAAGGCCATTTTGTCCAAAAGTAGAGACCAGGAGAAAGAAAAAAAGGTGGATAATCATCTTGCTTTTGTAAAGGAGAGAAAACTTCATTTCCACAGTCTTGCTTTTTATGCTCATGGCAAGACAAAAGCGTCTTCAAGTTTACTGGCTAAAGGCCTTGATCTTTCTGTAATTTTATGGAGGTAAAAATTGTTATAGATTGCTAGTATGATATCAAGGTAAAGCAAGACATGTATAACCCTAATAAGATCAGTAATAGAGCTTCTTGGAAAAAAATCCAACAAACATTGTTTTGGTGGAATGGGTCAAGATGATAAAATCAGAATATTTTGTCAAGATGGCCCATTTTTAAAGCTCCAGCAGTCCCAAAAGAAGCTCTTCCTCCTGCCCCTTGCCCCCACTCCTTCCAAGAAGGTTTTGAAATCCACTCCAGAGCTGCCTTGTGTCTGACAGCCGAGTTAACTCTCTGTTAGCTTCCTGGTAGCTCCTTGAGATTCTAAGGTCTTCAGGGTGCATGGGGCAGCCAGCCATATAGACTTCTGCATAGTCAAGGCCTTCAAGCTTTCTAGTATCTGCAGCTCAGGAAAATCTAGCTACATAAACTGTCCCCAAGACAAGGTCCTAGGTCTTCTAATGCATGCAGTTCTGAAGCTAGCAATGTGCAGTCTCCCAACACTAAGCCCCATTCTATTTTATGGAGAATTTTGAAATTTTTGTTTTTGATTTCTAATCAGGGCAAAACTATGCATCAGTTTCCTCTGTGAAACAGGATTACCTTTCTCTGCACAGTTCCACTCAGCAGGTACTCAGCTTATATCAAGGTACAAGCCTGAGTGTGCTCACTCATTCAGTGTTTTTAGTGGCATTTAGGTGAAAAGATGCAGATGCAACACCTTTAGCTTTGTGGATTTATGTCAAGGCACTGACTTTTGTAAGGATTATTGGCTCAGCTGCTCCAGTAGCCTGAGATGATGTCAAGGCAGAGAACCCAGGTCATTGACCCAGTACCTCTGTTTTGGTGGTCTGATATCAAAGGAAAATATGCTATGAAGTCATTAGTTCAGTACCTCCAGTCTGTAGGTCTGATATGAAGTGGTAGACTGCTGTGAGGCCACTGGGCCAGCACCATTAACATGCAAAGAGGTTTCTCTAAGGTCTTTGGCCCAGCAGCTCTAATATATCATCACTGTAGCCCCACAGACTGTCAAGTCTTGGACCCCTTTTGAAGTCACGAGCTCAGAAAATTTTGCATGCCAGGGCATTGTAAAGGCACAGGCCTTTTAGGATTACAGGCTTAGGATCTCTGCCTGGACTCGTGCCAAAGTTTCTGCAAGATCCTGCTGGACCAAAGCCAAGGAATAGGCCTTTGTGAAGTTATTGGCACATCTCCTCAAGTTTTCTGGGCTTATGTCAAGGTACTGAAAGGGTCATACTGTTTCCCTTTGATTGTGAGTGGGAGGAGACATGACAGGTTATCCTTTTTTATTCCAACAAGGGAGAGCAGGATTTCTCCTTTTTTTTTGCCTGGTGAGGGTGAGAAGGGAAGGGTAGGAAGGGAGGAACCAGCTTGGAGACAGATCCTGTAGTAGAAAGGAGGCCAGTACTGGGTTCCTATATGTCACTGGGTAATTCTTCCAACAGAAGGTGTTACATATACAAATTGTATATGTAATTCTTCCAACACTCATTCAGGGAGTGGGAAACCTATAAACTTGCCAAGTAGGTAATAACTTCTCCTGCTGCTTTGACTGCATTCTCATTTCACAAGCAAAAAGAAAAGTGAGATTGTAAAGGTTTCCAAGCCGAAGAAGAGGAGCCTAGGCCCTACGAATACAAAAGCCCCACTGAAAGATACCTTCATGCGATGAGCTTACTGATCTGTCTTGAGCTCCTTCCCACCAATTTGAATCAGGTACTTAGCTATAGCCAGATACCACATAAGGGTTATTACATCAGGAGAGGGAAGCCCTCTACTGCTGTCCTAGCAGGGGAGGATGCAGACAATACTCTTCAGTTTCTGGAATGTAAACATGGAGGAAATGGTAAAGGAAATGCATGTTCAAAAACAGATTCCTAAATGCTCCACTTTTCATTAAGGAAGGGAATATGTGTGAGACCAATCTGAGCATTTTCCACTTGTTTGCTGCTTAAGAAGTATGGAAATCTTCCCCAACGATACCATCTCACAGCCATGTGGTTATGACTCCATCTTATTTTTATGTATTCTTGGAATAATGTGATACTTTATTACACAGTGCAATACATCTTAGATCTCCAGCTGGTATAAGAAGAGGGACTTGAATTTTCACAGGTCTACTTAGGCCATAAAGAGACATTTCATTTGAGATGGTCATGACTTATCCAATTCAAAACCTAGGGACAAAAGAGAAGAAACACAGCCCTTTACATACCCAGCCCTTCCAAGATAGATTCATAGACTTATAGGGCTAGAAGGGACACCACAGAATCATCAGGTCCAGACCCCTGCATGAGCAGGAAAGTCAGACAACCCCAGCCAGGTGACCATCCAGTCTTCTCTTGAAGACCTCTAGGGTAGATAATTGCACCACCTTTGGAGGGAGCTTGTTCCATAGTCTGGACACACAATTGTAAAGAAATTTTTCCTAATGTTCAGCCTGAAACGATCTTCCAGGAGTTTGTGGCCATTGTTTCTAGTTTTTCCCAAGGGCATCCAGGTGAACAGTTGTTCACCGAGCCCCTGCTGTACGCCTCTGATATAGTGGTAAGCCACAATCAGTCTTATTTCCTTTAGGCTGAAGAGTCTGAGATCCCTCAGCCTCTCCTCATATGGCTTGCCATGTAAGTTCCTGATCGTACAGGGGGACCTTCTTTGGACCCTCTCGAGCTTTAGCATGTCCTTGTTGAAGTGTAGCACCCAGAACTGGATGCAATACTCCAGCTGTGGTCACACCAATGTTGAGTACAGTGGGAGAATTACTTATTTGGATTTACTGGAGATGCATCAATTGATGCATGGCAGATTTTTATTGACCCTAGCAGCTACTGCACCGCATTGCCCACTCATATTCATGACGGGGTCTAATGTTACCCCTAGAGCCCTTTCATTTGTAGTCCTGGTCAGGTTAGTGATGGCCAGCCCAGCCTGTAGGTGTGCTGGGGGTTCTTCCTTTTCAGATGCAACACTTTGCATTTGTCTACACTGAACCTCATCTGGTTCTGTTCTGCCCAACATGCCATCCAGTCTAGGTCTGCTTGCATCTGCAGCCTTTCTGTGCGTGTGTCCACACAACCCCGTATCTTGATGTTGTCCATGAACTTGGCCAATGGGCTTTTCACTCCCTCATCCAAGTCATTGATAAAGATGTTGAAAAGTACTGGACTAACCACTGACCCCGCTGGCTACTTCTTGGCAGGACAACATAGATCTGTTCATTAGGACTCCAATGAACTTGTTGATGACTCATTGATGAAGATATTGAACAGCACTGGTCCAAGTACCGACCTCTGGAGTATGCCACTGCCCACATCTCACCAGGACAACACCAGTCCATTCATCTGGACTCTCTGTGTCCTACCCTGCAACCAGTTTCTCACTCATTTGATGGTCCGTCCCGCAACTGAACCCGATATCTTCGAGTTTTCTGATCAGTAGCTCATGGGATACTAGGTCAAAGGCTTTCTGGAAGTCAAGGTATATGATGTCAACTGCTTTTTTCTTATCCAGGTGATGAGTCACCTGATCATAGAAAGAAATGAGGCTGGTCAGACAAGACCTGCCCACAATGAAGCCATGCTGGCTGTTATTCAGTATCATGCCTTCTGCAGGTTTGTTACATATATCCTCTTTAATGAATGTTTCTAGGATTTTCCTCAGAATAGAAGTTAAGCTAAGCTAATTGGCCTGTAAAGATACATTACATTACCCCTCTTCTGTCAGAAAGTACCCAGGAAGAGCAAACATTTTAACAGGCTTTTGCCCAGAATGATTGGAAAATACCATAATGAGCCATGGATAACTTAAAGACACAGCATTGTCCCAGGAAAAAAGTGATAGCATGGTTCACAGGCACTTAAAACAGGACAATGGAATGGTAAAGGTAAGTGTGTTCCATTTACAGGCCATTGAGACCCAGTGGGGCAGTGAAGGCAGGGCTCCACTGTTTCTTTAATCTCGGCACCAGGAGGTGATATGATGCACATCACTAAGCACCACATCACCTCCTGCCACCTTTACCCCTGGGTAGAATGGACTGACACACGGTCCATTTTGTCCTGAATCCCAGGACCAGGGAAGATCCAGGAGGTGTGGATGGTGCAGTTATCCCCACCCTCCACAACACACTTTAATATAAAAATTAAACTCTTTAACTCTTTCATATAAAAATATTAATTTAAGTGTGGAAACAGTAACTGAGGCAAACATCAACTCCGAGGTGGAAATGACTTACAGTCAAAGCTAGATTTTGTTTTATGAATCTGAAAGAGATTTACATTCAATTTTAATGACAACAGGACTTAAAAATCACCTTTTGATTATTTTTGTCGTTTGTTGTGTTTTTATACATAGCATATGCTAGAGCAAATTAATGCACCTTTCAATAATTATATTTGTTTTTGCTTCAATCTTAAACTGAATAATTTAGCCCTAGGCCCCTAGCATATTAGTAAAGCATCTACTTTCTTTTTATATCTGGAGAAATATATGTTCTGTGCTATATGTGATGGTGCACAACACCATTGGTCCCCCACTTTTCAAAATCCTAAATCCACCTATACCTAAGACAAAATATTTTTCCCCCTCAAGAGAACTGTTATGTCTGTTTATTGCTATGTCTTAGACTGGTTTATGTCTTAGACTTAGAGTTTATTTGCATGTGTTCATCCCCACTGTATGCCACATTTCTAAAGTGCCTTCTCTCTACGTATTCTCCTTAGCACCAGGCAATAGTCACCAAGACAAAGCACAGCCAGTTTGACAGTTTGCGTGTCCATTGAGAACTAGCATGCCTCCTACAGCTGCATTAATTAGTCTCAAAATTTGGCCCACTATTCTGACCTGTGCTGAAATGTACCATATTTTTCCTAACAATCATTGCAGGCTTAAGACAGCTAATTTCTAAATACAGACTCTGAGAAAATCACACACCAGGTGTCTGTGTAAGATATATATGAGTATCCTTCTCAGAGACACAGTGAGCAACAAAGCCCTGAAATAAATCTGCACTATATTTTGTTTCATTTAGATTCCCTCTTATGTCAAGTTAACTCAGGTCATAACTACAAAGTAACACTGTGTTTCTTCAGAAGAACATTAAGATGGGGCATTACAAATTGTATATATGCTGCAAGACTAACAGGTACATTTTAAAAAGAACACTTGATAAAGAATGTCAGCTGAAGAAACAATGCCAAAGCTCACTTTCCTAACGCATTGAATCCTGCTTGAAACTGTATTGAAGAATCACAATAAGAAGAATCATACTACCTTTAAAAAATGTTTAAAGAATCCTGAAATAGTAGTAAATCCATGAGTATGATCACAATTGTAACTAGGGATAACATTGTCAAAATGCCTAAGTATCAGTTTCAAAAGTGACTTAGGCGCCTAGGAACATAAGCCTCATTGAAAGTCAGTAAGACTTACTGACATAAGAATGTAAGTCCCATTGACCTCCAGAAAGGCTTACGGTCCTATGTGCCTCTAGGGCCAGGTTTCTGAAATACTTAGGCACCTCACTCCTGGGATTTAGGTACCTAACCCTTAAAAAACTTGGCCTTAAGTCACTTGTGAAATTGGCTCCTAAGTCATTTAGATACTTTTAAAAATATGTATTCCTAATATTGATCATTACTGGCACAACAGCACTTTCAGTTAAAAAGCCTGTAGCATGTTTACCACAATTTAGTTGACAGGAACTAATTTTTTTACTGTAGATGAATTTATTACAATATAGTTTTAACTAAACAGGATGCTTGATTTATTTTGTTTAAAATTAGATTGAAAAGGACAACAGCTTAACTATATTTAGAAAAATATAGTGCAGCATTAACAAAGAAAACTGCTAGAGCTGATACTTTATCAGCATGACATAGTACTGCTAATTTGAATGTGAAACTTTCAGGAAATATATAACCCCATTTGAAAAAATGTTATGCATTCATATATTATCTACCATTTGTTTTAACTGTTCATTGCATAGTAGAATATTTAATAGTTCTACCTCTGTTTACTGGAACCATCAAAGTTAGTTTCACCTGTCTGAACATAAATGGAGAAAACTGTCTCATTTTTGATTTTGTAGTACCACAGCCAAACTTATCATATTTAAAATGCTACTTTTATGAATTGTAAACCGTACTTCCTAATAATTACTATAGATAGAAACATAATTTAATGTATTTTAGTTAGTACATTTTGTTCTACTGTAAACCATATTTCCTGATAATTACTATAGATAGGCAAATAATTTAGTATATTTTTATAGGGTTAGTACATTTTTATAGTATGGTAAACCATATTTCCTTATAATTACTAGAGAGAGAAAAATAATTTATATTTTATAGGGTTAGTACATTTTTATTACTGTACAATTTCTGCAGATTAAGTACTTTGTACTTTTTCTTTTTAAGGCAGTCACATTTCCTCTGTAACCACTTTTTATTATTTATATAATTTACAGATGATAGCTTCTTAAACTTGTTTTCCCTATTTTGCATTTCATAGTTTCTATATAAATGTATGTGCTGCTAATTTTGAAAGAAGAACAAAGCCTCTGTGAGACACTGTAGAAGTTAATGACATTGTTAAAATCGTGACAGATTGCTTTAATGGTAGATATGCACTTAATTGGAGGAAGTATAACAAAATGTGCTATTTCATGCTACTAAAAAGAGTCAGTCAGGAGCCATCACCCATTTACAGTCTTGTCTTAACCCAAATCACAATGCATGTACACTGTGATAACTGATAGACATTGCTAGGCATGTATTCACCTACTGTACATTCATTCCAACAACCCATTAAATAGTGTTTGTTAACCTTTAATTCAGATGTCTGCAATAAGATAATATAATGTAAAACACAAGTCAATGGAGGGTCGTAAAGCTGTTTCTGTTACAATTTTTATTAGCCTGTTTTTCAGTGCTGAATGCAGCTACACCCTGAAGCAAGTCTTGTATAAAAGTACGATGTCAATATATTATGATACAAACTCAACCTATAAAATCAATGACAAGTATTATGTTTGTTGCTATCACCTACTAAAATATAGGTACTGTTTTTAATGGATGCAACTGTGTTAGGCTCAACATTGTTGTACCATTAAACTTAACCCTTAGGCATGGAACACACTTGTCTGGCTCCTGGACGTGTGTTAAGCATTGTAGGATGTCACAAAAATCAAGAAAGCATAATTGACAACAGATATGTAAATGTTAAACTGCTGTTACAGTATAATTGGATTAAACTATATCTAAAATTAAATTAAAATAATTCCACCTGATGGTATGATTTTGAATTTTCTCCCATCTCTCTTGTCTAAGTCATTAATATTTTTACTAATGGTGGCTGATAAAATAGAGAATATACTTACAAATGCATAGGTGACACCAATCTGGGAAGAGCTGCGAAGGAGAAAATCAGAATTCAAAGAGAACTTGATAAATTGCAAAAAGAGGTCAGAAATCAAGACAAAATTCAATAAGGATAACTACATTTACACAGGAAAAAATATATGAACAGTTAGAAAATGGAGGAGAACTGACCAAGCAGTAGTAGAGCAAAAAAGAGCTGAAGCTAATAGTGGACCACAAACTGAATGTCATTCAGCAAGTGGCTGCAGTTTCCAAAAAGGCAAATGTCATTCTAAGATGTATTAACAGAAGTGTTGCCTGTAAGACATGGGAGGTACTTATATGTTTCTCCTAAGTTCTTGTGCAGTGATTCTTAACCAGGGTGCTGCAGCACCCTGGGGTGCCTTTTTATCCATTCAGGGGTGCCAGTGAATGTCACGTGATGTTAGCACTGCTAAGTGTATGTTAGCACTGTTAAGTGTATGAACATAATTCACAAGGTAAACTCTATTTGTCATAGGAATCCAGAGTGTTAAAAGCATTCTGACCTCTTGTGGTCTTTCTGAATTCTTTGCGGCAGATGTATTTCTCTAATATTTTTCTTTAGTCAAAAATCAAGTGAATACTAAGAGCTGACATTTCCAGAATGCCTTGAGCCTAGGAAGGGGTGCCTTGAGTCAAAAAAAGTTGAGAACCACTACTGTAGTGAGACCTAAGCTGGAGTAGTGTATTCAATTTCAGACAAAGCTCTTTAAGAAAGATGTGGACAGACTGGAGAGGGCAGCATGATAACAAATAGGTAAAAGGCTGGTAGGATGTTAATCAAGTGTGCACCTCACCAAAGAAGTAATTAACTTAATTGGCAGGTAGAGCGCTTCAGATTAGATAATGGCTATCTAACTGTAAGGATAGTTGAGGACCAGAACAAGTTGCATAGGAAAGGCAGGAATTACAGAGTTGGGGAAGGGAGCCAATTCTGAGAGAAATTACAGAGCTGAGGTCCCTTAAAGCTCTGCATTGCTATGATGCTGTGAAAGTGTATGCCAAATGTTACTATCTACAAATGGTAAACAATTTGCAGAGCAACACAGAATCAGACCTTGGGAAATTGGGTTGGCTGATTTCTCTTCTCTTAACACAGACTGCAAATGAATCAAATGAGTTACAAAAACAACAAGAATCAACAAGAAAAGATTTTAAATGATATGTCAGCTTTGATTGTGAAAAAGAAACTTCCTTTAAGATCTAAGGCGATTACCCTGCTGTTCCTTTCTGATTTGTCATGATACTGTGTATAACACATTGTACAGTAGTTTTGTGGATGGAACGAACTGCCATTTTTCATGATGATGTTAGTATTGGCTCTGCACTCACAGATGTCACTGCCATTGAGGGCACCAGTGTTTTATTTTCATTTTCACATTTGGTTGACAGCAGAGTTGTTTGTAATACGCTCTATTTTAGATGTTGTGGAAAGTCCATATCATTATCTCATGGTATGAAAATGCCAACAACATAATAACTGATATATGAAGCTATTCATTAGGAATGCAATGCAATGGAACAGGCACAGTTATTTACACCTAAGAGAAGGGGAGTCCACAGGCTCCACACTGTAACCAGGATAACATCACACCTGTCTCAACACCCAGGAGAAATAGCATGTGGTAATATGCTTAGAAATTATAATGTAAATCACTAAAAAATATATAGATGAAAGGCAAATAAATTTCCTACCTCAGAAACAATTGAAAATTAAGAGTCAAAGAAGAGAGAGTTTGATAGGAAGATTACGGAAAAGCAACATCTCTGACTCCACCTCTCCCTACAAATCAAATTACTGAATAGGTCTGCTGGATAGTATTGAAAGATGTTTGCTTGATATTGCTCAGAAACTGTTTCAGGGACTGGTTATTTTATTCATATATATAAGTGATGAAAAAATATCTTCATGATGATTTGGGTCACAAGATAGCAAAGCTTTTATTTGCATGTGAGGATAATTCTGCCTCTCCCCTCCCTACCCCCCCACCCCCCCAAAAAAAATCAGAGGTTTTCTTCATAAAATAGCAACTGCACCTTAACACCAGCTTTTAAGGGATTACTTCTATCAGAGCCAAAATGATCATATACTAGATACCCTAGGTTAATCTGTGCACTGCATCTTCAGTGCTAGTAGCCAAATCAAAGTATATCACTGCTGAAGGTAAGGACAGAAAAAAAAGAGAAGAGCATAGGGAGGGAAGAGATACTTCATGAATTGTAATTGACTTGTCACAGTTCATTGCTACTATGTCACTGGTTATCAAGCATCAGAACTGCTACCATTACTCCCCCAGCTCTTTGCATGTCATCAAGCAAGAGGTGAACAACCAGGAATAAGGAAAGACAAAGTGATGCTGGTATCCTTATGCAGGAGTTTTCAATGAGAAAGTCATCAGAGATTTCTAGACACAGCTTAAGTATTACCAAAATCATCAACGAGACTGAAAAGGAATAGAATTGCTCGCTCTTGATCTGCACCCACATTCCCATTACTGAAGATACTGTCATCTGAAGGTGAAGAGTCATGTCATTTTCCAGAAGAGAACATGTTGCCACCATTGCTTTGGATCAACTGCTTGTTGATCAAAGCAAACCCTGCTCTCAGAAAAGCAGTAGGAAAAATATCAATCCTAATATGTGAACAAAACATTAAATAGCTACATTTATTTTTCTAATATTTTTCTCAGGTGGCTCAGAGGTTGTGATTGCAGTAGTGATAATTATAGTTACCCTGTCTGTAATTGCTACTACTACCACCAGAAAACACAAACTCTTAGACCAGGACATGACAAGAAATAACCACACTCCCGGTATCTCGTTACTCAAAATCTTAGGTACGTTATTGAACAAGCTCCTTGCAGGGTCTCAGATTCTGCTTGTTGTTGAAAAGGAGATAAACAAGAATGTATACAGCAATCATAGGTTTACTGCAATTCATCGTTTCCTCAAAATCAGATTTCAGCTGATTACCCTGTAAGACACAGAATGCCAAAATTTCACCTAGTTCTTGAAAAAATCCTGTTAACTCTTTCCTGAATCTAAAACTATAATATGAAAGAGCTCATATAGGCAATATCAATTAGATGTCAATCTTCTTACTGTAGTAAGATTCTGCTGAGCCAAGAGGAAGGCCTATACCACAGGACATGTCACATCTGATGTGCTGGTCATGTCATGTAGCGGGTGTGAAAAGGGATCAGAGGCACTTTGTCCCCAAAGGTACATGAAGAAAGGAGGCCCTGTGCTGAAACCAGCATAAGTACAATATCAGTACCTGGCAGCTGTGAAGCACACAGTGGGTGTATTTATTTACACATGCAATTAAGACAAAGAAATAAACTCTGGTGAAGTTCACACTAAAGTTTATTTCTCCTGGGCACAGTATTTATGTGCATGCCCAGAACTGCAGCACACTGGGTCGAGGCAGAGCAGCCCCAGGCTGCCAGGGGTTCTAGGAGTCAGCATCAGGCTCGGAGGGGTGATGTCAGAGCTGGCTGAGTCATGTGATGCTACAGTGTGGGGCTAGCCAGCGGCCAGCTCCTGCACTGTAGCACCCTTGTGCCCCATTGAGCCCTAGTAGCTGTCTACATATGCATTGTGGCAGAATACATTCCTCTACCATAAGGTAGTATTTGTCCTGAATAGTACTATCTACAGGGGAGTTAATTAATTTACTGCACCATAATATGGGCACCAGTGTAGACTGTGGTGTTTACGGTGGAGCTAATTAGTCAACTCCATAGTATAGTGTAAATGTACAGTATGGATGTGGATTTGTGCCATTTTCGTTGCATTCCTGTTGAGCAGTAGCCAAATGTATTCTTCATCAGAGGACTACCAGATTGAAAGTTACAATGTAAAATGGAAGGGTGCCTGTACACGTGATGGGGGTTTAGTCCTTAGGGTTGCATTCTATGTCCCCTAAATTGAAATAACGTGTTTTTAATTGAAACGCACCATTTCAATTTAGGGGTTTCTATCACTGTTACAGCGAGGGACCCGATTCCTTTTTACTTTTTTTGGTGGAGCCTGTCCATGGCTATGGGGCAAGCTGCTGGTGGGCTGAGCAGCCCCTGAGCTGTGGGAGGCCCCAGTCCTTCCCTCTGTGGTGGCAGCACCCCCTGGGGCTGCCCAGGCTGGCTGCACCAAGCCTGATCCTACTCTTTCCTGACCCTGAGCTGAGGCAGCACTCAGCTCACTAGCAGCCCTCTGGAGTGACCATGGGAGAGCTGCTGCCGTAGAGGAAAGGACTAAGGTAAGCTGACTAATAACTGCAATGCATCATTGCAAACTAAACTACATCATGATGTAGTTTAGTGTGCAACAATGTGAACTCATTTAAAACCCCCAAACTCTTGCATTTGTATAGTGTGATACCAGTAAGCCACACGAAGTGACATGTTCATCACGTGTACATGGTAATGGTGTCATGTATATAAACTCCTGAAGTGATAAGCAGTTACAGTAGTTAGAAGGTTGAGGACAAATAGATGGTCTGCATTTTGGGATATCATGAGAGCAGACATAACACTGTTTCTCTTTTCTCCCATAGGTATATTCTTACAAGCCTAATTCCAGGTTTACAGTATCCTTTTCCAGGATTCCAAAGAAAGAAAATGCCCCCTCCAGTTTTGTTAGCATTCCTTCAATTATTACAATGAAATGCAACCATAAGAGGAATGATTCTCAACTAGTCCTGCTGATGGTTTCAGATTCTGAGGACAGCTCAGGGAAAAATTGTTACATATACAATTCAGATAACAAGAGAAGTCAGGTAAGCTCCGAATAAGCAAACATTTTTTGGGGGCCTCTGATAAAGCAGAAGGGAACCTCAACATCTTTTGATGTTGGCCCATCACTGATAATTATGAATGTGAGATTAGGTACCGTCATTTATTCTTGTAAATAATGTCATCTCTTCCAATTAAGATCAACTACTCGCACCTCTTCAATTGCTTTATTAGCATTGTTGTCAAGTTCTGCAGAAGCTATAATTAACCAGTCATCATAATTATAGCTAGTTTTCCAACTGATCGAGGTAAATAATTTATGTAAAGATTTTAAGAATTTTTTACCTATTGAAACACTGTATTTAACATAAACCTTTAAAGTATGTAGCTACAAAGAATAGACAATCAACCCTTGAAACAACAGAGATGATATGAAAATGAACATTAAAACTGAACTAACTAAAATTTTGCAGGATTAAGCAGTTAGCAAGATATTTTAACTTTTCAGAGTGACAAGCAAAATTAACAATCAAAAAAGCTGTGATTTATTTGAGGGGCATTAAGCAGACTGTGGGAGGCACTCAGTCCAGAAATAAGTTTTAACTAAGCTTTATAAAATTAATTTTTCTTTTCTGATGAATGATCTTGGTAATCCTGGTTTGTACAAAGGTATTCTGGAATGATGTACTATGAAACACCAGATATTATAGACAGCAGGCCTGTGCGAAGAGGCTAGTATTCACTTCAGATTCAGTTTCAGATAATTTGGGGGACAGTGATTTGATTCGGTGATTCAAATCACTGCCTCAATTCGATTCGGCTGAATCTGTTTGGAGATATGGCTGCTGCTGAATCTCCAAATCTCTGAATCAGCCAGGCCAGGCCCATCCCCCACCCCTCTCCCAGTCTGGCAATACCTGCCCCAGCTCCAAGCACTTGGAAGAAAAAAGCCCCAGCTCAGCAGGTGCATGAGCCCCACAACTCCCCACCTCGCTCTCCCAGCCCGTCCCCCATGGGTGCCCTGCTTGGGCCAGCTCCAGTTCTTTAAGACAAAAAAACTCCTGAATAAAACCCCTGGACTCACTGCTTCTGTCTGTGGGGGGTAATCCCTGTTTCCCCCTACTGCCCCACACCACATGGAGGGCTCTGCAAGAGTCCCAGAAGCCCCAAGGCCGCTGCAGAAGTGGTGAGTCCTGGGTCTTTTCTCAGTTTTTTCTTTCTAAAAGGCCTGGAGCTGGCCTGGGTGGGGAACCTGTGGCGGGGCTAGGGGAGGAGGTTGGGATTTGGGAGCTTGTGGCAGAGCCCCTCATGCAGCATGGGGCAGTGGGGGGGCAGCAGGGATCACCCCCCCACACACCTGGCAGCACCTGGTAAGCACCTGGATTTTTTTTTTTAAATACTGGGAGCTGGGGTGGGCAGGGCAGCCATGGGGGGCAGGCTAGGGGAGCAGGGGGGTCAGCGGGGCTGGCAGGGGCTCCCCCCATGATCCTCCCTCTTCCCCCAGCCCCTAGTACTTACCAGCTCGGAGTCAGCTGCAGCTCCTGGCTGCAACTACGGGGGACTGTCCAAATCATCAAAGCTCTGCGAATCTTAGTTCCTAAGATTCAGAAGCTTTGAATTGATTCAGACTTTTAGATTGGTCCCCTGATTTGATTCAGATTTGGAGATTCGGCCACTGAATCAGGCTGAATTTCCTCCAAATCAAATTATCAACTGAAACTTTGCACATCCCTAATAGACAGCATATGTCACAATGTAACTTCTGAATCTGGGCTGCTACCAAATGATATGTTGATGATCTATCTATAACAAACTAGAAAATGTCTTGAAAATTTCTCCAAAGGGGGAAAATGATAACATTTTCCCTTAAAAATATATTTCTGTGCTGAATGCTTCCAATCTGTGCTTACCTTCAGTTGTTTTTTTTTTAATTTATAGTTCATCATTAAAGGTGGAACTTGTACAAGTAGCTGGACTAATTTTGTTGAATTGGGACCTTATTCTGTAACAATTGTTATTGTTACTAACAGATATTTTCATGAAACTGTAAGCTTTTATTCTTCCTTCAGTACAGACATGTCATTCCCATTGCCCTTAATTAGTGTTATATGTGCTCTTTGAGAGAAGAATAGGCCCTTTAGCTATAAGTTGTGACTTTTGAAACAAAAAAGTCATAACCTTTTTGAGTTTCTGGTTGAGATAACTACAGCCTAATTTCAGTTAACAATTGTGGCAGATAGGAATCAAACAGGGAACTAGAAAATATGAAAATGTTGTTGACTTATTTTTAAATGCATAATTCAAGGCTTAGATATTATAAATGTTTCATTTGACCACTGTTTGCTGCCTTTTCTTTAAAATTAACCACTTGCTTTCTTTGGAAAATATCAGGTATGCTCTGCCAGAATGTATTTGCGTTAATGTACTTTATCAGGTGGTCCTTAACATAGCACTAATGTCTTCTGCTGCAGCACAATATACAGGTACTTATACCCATTGCATCTCCTTGTATTCCACATGACTATCTTCAGTTTTCCATGTCAGCCATAGACACAGTTTTAAGATACAGATATTAAGATGTATCCAAATACCCTCTCTTTTCTACTTTCTCATTAAGAGTCCAATGTACAATGCCTTAAAAATCTTCCAAGAAATTCCTTTTAATTTTGGTCACACATTTTTGAAACTTTCACTTGTTAAAACATTCATTTTGTAGGTGTGGTTCCAGCCCAAGACAGTTTCATGTGTATGTGGGCATGCACATATGTTTGTATTTGTAAAGTTTTGAACAAAAATGATTGAGCATTTTAAAGTAAAGTGAAAAATGTACTAAAATTGTGAAAATAAATATTTATTTCTGTTTTCAACATCTCCAGAAAACTGACTTAGAAATAGCTTTTATTGAGGACACTTGCAGTGACAAGTCCATTTTTTTTTTTTAACTGTAAACACATGACTTTTGCATACACAGTGTTAACTTGCTGACTTTCCCTCCTGTAACTGAATTGCCAGATTGTACATGCACTGCATGGCTATAACACACTGGAAGCACGAAGTGCATGAGACGGGGATACATAGAGATGATCTTCAATTCATTATGGTAATATGGTGCCAAAAACTAATGCACCTGCCATCCTAAAATTATTGTTGTTTTGCTTATGTTAAAGAGCATGTGGAGAAAGCTGCATTCATACCACCATAGATACGAGAGACCAGCCCCCCGAAACCTGACTTTGACTATTAAAAAAAGGGGATATTACCAGTCAAAATCTGAAGAAACTATACCAGCTAGAAAGCAATAAAATGATGTGTGCATGTTATATTAGATACTGCAGAACACTGTCTGCTGAACAGCTTAATCAGAAAAACAACTGAGACTAAGACAGGTACTATAATTCAGTGTCTTCTTCAAGATGAATGCTTAATTTAATCTTTATCCAGTTCTTGCAGAACTATTTCTCAGATCAACTATATAAAAAAGTATCAAAGGAATCACTGGGACTTTTCCCTTCAGGGGTTTATTTACTTCATATCACCTCAATAATATATGTACATGTTAAAAGACCACAGAAATGTACATAATATTCTATCAGCATCGAAATAATATAATCTCTTTTAAAGGTACAGTCTTCCTAATAATTATCCTAAAATGAGGTAGAGCAGATGATATGAAAAGAAGGTGGGGCAAAACTAATAACAGCATGATTTCCTGTGCATTATTCAAAGCACAGGAAGTTATACAGTGACCCCAAAATGGCTTGTATCAATGAAAAAGTCACCACAGTTGGCAAATGATAAGAGCATTCCCAATACATCTGCCTCCCTAGCTTTATGTGCAAAATCCTAAAAAGAACAAATATATTAGGTATTGTCTAGTAAAATGCTTCTGAGAGGAGTTTTATATGAATAAGACTACAATGACCATTGCCCTCAGGCCCCTTTGTGCTGGGAACACCAATGCAAGTATTTATAGCAGATGTCAGGTCCGCTTGTTGAACAACGTAGGTATAGGGAGCTTCTGTGCCAGGTACAGAGCTGGCTTTTTTGGCTCTGCACTTCCCTATAGAAGCCTTAGCTAGAAGGAATATCCCAGAGGTAGGCTAGTGACAACTGCAAAAGGCCAGAGGAAAAAGGTCTAGTCTTGCACTGCAATGATTTGTTATTGCCAATTGCCCCTTTATTTCAGTGAACTCATCTGCTAGTCCAGTAGCATTTCAACAGAAATGGCTGCTGGTAATTTTCATCAACTAAAATATTTGTGAAAGAAAGCAAAATTTGTTAAGTAGTTCCAGTTGAAAAACACAGAAATGTTTCATTTAACTATTTTTGCCTAAAACATTACATATTTTTATTGTAATTAAAATTTTCAAACAACCTTGAAATGAAAGTAAAGAAGTGTTTCATTCAAGCGGAAATGACACTTCATTTGTTTAAACTAGGTGAGACAACCAAATATATTTCATTTTAGATCAACCTAACTCTGATTTTCCCCAATTGTTCAGTGAAACAGAGGGGGCATCTACACAAGATGCTTACTGGCTAACCCTAGGGGTGTGCGAAGCAGGCTGTATTCAATTCAGATTTGTCCTGATTCAGAGGATAGTGCTTCAATTCAATGATTTAGATCACTGTCCCGATTTGATTCAGCTGAATCTGAAGATTTGACGATGATTCAGAGAATCAGCTATTCAGCAATAGACACAGCTTTAAAAGTTTTTCTACATACCTCAAGGTACAAGGTGCAGCATGTGAATGCTGCAATGGAGGGGCAGATGGACTGTCCCACAGAAACACGGGGGGCCCTCCCCCCTCATGCTCAGTGGTGGACCCAGAAGTGGACCAGAATTACTTCTGCTCCACTTTCAAGTTCACCATTGAGCGCATGGGGGACCTCTTCCTGCACCTTCCTGGCTCGGTGATTGGCCATGGGGGGACCCTGAATACCCCCCCAAACCCAGGAGGCACTGCTCACTGAGCTTGGGGCAGAAGGCAGGGTCCCGAATGCGCTCTGCAGTGGATGCAGAAGTGAACTACTTCCGGGTCCACCACTGAGTGTTGGGGATCCCCCGCCACATGCTCCTGTGGGACACTTCATCTGCTCCAGCACCTCAGTGTTCACAAGCCATCTGGTATCTTGAGGTATGTAGAAAATACATTTAAAGCTGTGTCTATAATTGAATCATCGAATCTCTCTGAATTGATTTGGAGGGTCCCAATTTGATTCAGAGAGAATAAAAGGTCTCTTGATTCAATTTGGATTCAGAGATTCGGTTTCCAAATCAGACTGAATCTCTTCCAAATTGAATCACTGACCAAAGCTTCGTACAGCTCTACTAACTACCTCAGCAGTAAAGTGTCACTGTCTACACATGCTATAAGGCTGGAATAAACTAATCAGCTCTGCTGTACGACAGTACTGCCCAACTGTCCTATGGCAGAGTTATTTACTTCACTGCAATGCACATCTAGACATTGACAGGGCTGGCTGGGGCACAAGGGTGCCACAGTACAGGAGTTGCCTGGTGACTAGCCCTGCATTGTAGTACCCTTGTGCCCAAGCCATTCCCTCCACAGCTCACTGAATTGGGTTGGAGCAGGCCCAAGCTGAGAGGCTGACACTCAGGGCCCCCTGCTATCCAAGACTGCGCTACCCAGCTCAATGTGCCATGGTCCTGGGTGCATGTATAATGTAGGCTGTGAGCCCCATGCTTCATCACTTCATGAGTCTCAAATTATTGGCAACATTCCCTGCGTTGCCCCCACTGAGAGAAAGGGAAACTATAAACTATAAGAGTCTCCATTCATCTTCTCCATTTTCTAGTGCTGCCCAACTCTATTATCTTAAAGCTGTTACCTTGTTAATAAGGTATTTCCTTCCTGCTTTCTAATCCACTCACATTTATATACGAAGATCTAAAACATGTTTCTTCTCTAAAAGTTTGGGCCTTTGCTTTCTTGTTTGTTTTAGCTCCTTTTTTTGTTTGTGTGTTTGTTTTGAGAAGACAATTGTAAAGATCAGGTCGGAGGATCACCAGATTTTCCTTTTCAACAGATGTTGGCAATGTAGAGAGATGCAAAATGATTTCTGTCACTTGATTGTCTCCATTATAATTTTTTCTTAGAAGTTTGTATATAAAAAGGGAACTAAGATTGGACCTGTCATCACAAGAATCTCAAGTTTGGAGTGGGACAGTCCAAGAAAAGGACAGCCCTGCTGGAAGAGACGATTGTGACTATAGTTTATGCCTTTTATTTTGTATTAACTTATTAATAGAGCCTAGCACAAAAAAGGACAGGATTTATCCCAAATAGCATGTTTTTACATCGGGGATAGCAAGCTGTCCTATTCACAGCTTTCTTAGATCACTAAGTCTAACTTATACCTGTGGATTGCTGTCAGAGTGACTTGTTCCTATGGTTGCATACACTTCTTGAGGAGCAAGGATTTTACCTTGAATAAATTTTCTTTCAAATCGATATGTAATACCTTTATAAGGAAAAAAGGTAAATGTTCTATGTTTCTTGTCTTCTCTATAAATGTTAAGTGCTCATTTTAGTACCATCCAAATCTTGGTAAATATCTAATGTGTACACTAAGCCAGGAGTATATTCTACAGCCTCTCTCTTTCATCCATTTAAATGAATGGCAGGATACTGAAAGTAAAAAAAAAAAGGTCTATTTTAGTATATTCATGTTTAACTCAGCCCTTTGTTATAGGTGGCACTAAATGTTTGATATATTTCTGGAAAGTACCTCTTGAAGAACAGAATATTAGTAAGAATTTAGGGTATAGTTCTGATGAGTCTTTTCTATACCTGTTAATTAGCACTTACAGCCTAAAAGACCCTTCTCCCCCATCCTATTTTAGCATATGCATTTTTTTGCACTTATAACTATAAACAAGGCTGTCATATTGAGAAATGTTGGTATTCTCAGGCATGGAAGAACTTAAATGACCATACTAGGAGCTCAATTGTAGGCCCCCTACCACAGACAAACTTCTTAAGTGAGAATTTTGTCTGACCAAGGAGGGAAGGAAGGAAAGCCCTATACCAGTCAGCTGATTTTTTTTCCAAAGTCAGCATAAAAGTTAATAGGAAAATAGTTATGAGTAATTGTGGTAAAAGAAAAAAAAATGATGTACAAAAGAATGTCTTAATATTTTCTCATGTAAATTTCTCCAAAGTGATTCTTTAGGAAAAGACTTTATAGCTATAACCATAATGTACCTTAAACTTTAATAAGTTCAGTCACATCAGGTTACTTATAATAAAATCTGTTTTATTCATCGAACATAAAATAACCAAAATATATTTCCCTAAAGATAGCTTTCTCATTAATAGACTTCCATGATGAAATATGTTATATAACACCTCACATCTGAGCTACAATAGTTCCTGGTTTATATATATAGAAGCAGTACAATAATATTGTGATCACCATTTACCTTTTGTGTTATGACAACAGAAAAATGTATCTTCCATGGCTTTGGGTTATAGCCAAAGTTAGCCCTTTAGAACTCTCACTACCCAGGCAAACACTATGAAATATAAAACAATCATTCATCGCTCCCTTTTCAAGATATGATTATTCAACAGTTTCATGCTAAGAAAAAAAACATAACTCTGAATCTTAAGAACACCTTGGAAAGGGTAAATGAAGTGGCAGCAGTAGGTTTACTTTTACAACTGAAAAAAAAAATGTCACATGTATTAATGTTAACAACTTGAATTTTACCTCATTAGGCAATTTCAGATCTAAGGCTCTGATGATTATTCTAAGAAGAAAAAAATACGCTAATTATTCATTCTGAATGTAGAAGGAAAAAAGGTGTAAAATCTTCCTTTAGCCGTGTGACCATGTACTAATTGCATGTCATGTGTCAAAATAATGCAACCCACTTTGCCTAAAGCAATTAGACATACAGAACTCTATTAATGAAGCACTGTCTGTCACTAAAAATGTTTTCAGTGCTATAGTTGAAGATTAAAATATTAACTTCTCAAATATTTATGATAGTTACTGACAGCATTTCAAAACGTTACTTTTAACAAAAGCATTTTTATTCGGCTCCACTTTTTAATTTGGATTTTATATTCAAAGACTTTATTAACATATAGGAGTTATGTGAAATTTCTATGATCTCTGGTGAGAGTTCTTTACTGAAGGTACATTAGCTTCTTGAAGTTTACAGCACCTTTTTCTACTGCAATATAATCTTATTTTCAACTAAAAACTTGTCTTGTTTTCAAAAGCAATACCCCCCTCCCCCGATTTTACCTTTTTTTTATTTTCTGTATAGAGAAGAATTTGGCTTTTCTTGCCAATAGACTAAGTTTGGAGTTCCTCTTCCTTCTTGCACTCCCTCAGCCAAGAGTCAATTACCGCCAAGGTTCAGGAATATAGAGACCATCCCTCCATGCACCCTCAGGTTCTGTAATCCCCTAAAGGAGATAGGAAGAATTTAGATATATAGCCCTGCTCCCTTTACAGTGGTCTATGAGATATGCTGTACTGCTGGAGACAGTTTTTTTCATTAAAATGATAGCCCTAGCTGCATAGTAACCATGCATATCAGGCTTCTGGCAATATGATTATGTGCAAAACACTCCTTGAACAGTACATCTTTGCAATGCTCCAAATGTGGGCCAGGCCTAGACAGACAGTACAATTTGGTTTATTATCTTCTTTTGCCACAGTTTAAAGCCTTTTTGGTGTTTTCTAAATGACTTTTGCATTATGATTTACAATGCCATTATTAAAGCTACAGGCCTGATTCTGCACCCCAACATGCACAAGAAAAAATCTTTACTCTTAAAATAGCTCTGTGGACGCAAGTCCTTAATTTGGAAATGATTAAGATTACTATTATGGCACTTTTAGATTTACGTTACCAGGAATATGCAAGAATGATACCACTGTAATACCATGGAATTATTGCCTTCCTATTGTGCCAAAAATCAGCAAATAAAAAAGCCATGTTGTTAACACTGCATCATTTTCTAGTACCACAGTGGTAAAAACTGACTGCTGTTATGTATTAGTCCTGCCACTGCTTTATGTTTGGTAAGGGTATTGCCTTGGTTTTGGAGCTATTACTGTCTATGGGAATCAATTATATGTACTTGAACTAAGAAGGATTTACTTGGTAACTGTAATGGCTCTGAAAGAGCCATTATGATCTGTCACGTCAAAAATGCACATGTGCCTACAGTAGATACAAACAGAGCTGTGCAAAAAGTTTTACCTGGAAAGCAAGCCATTTTTGTTGGTTTCAATGACAAGCCAAAACAAGCACTTTTCACAGAAGCACTTTCAAAAGTTTTTATTATAAATGAAAAGCAGTTTCTGTCTTGTATTTTGCTAAAGGAAAACTGTTGTAGTTTATAAAGGGGGACCAGGGGAGACATTACTGAAGAATGCATCTCAATAAATCACATTGATTTAGGGGATAGATCTAACTGATAAAACCAGTGAAAAGAAAAAAGAAAGAAAGGAAGAAATAAAAGAAAGAATTAACTCTCTTGCCATCATATCCTGCCTATTTCACAGATGCTCGTCTTCTTGATAAATAAATGAAAAACATAACAATGTAAAAATATAGTAATAATATACTAATATAGGGTATAATAATCCTTTGTGTTTATGTAGCCATTCTGCCCCTCTTCGTTCCCTCAAAAAGGCTTGGAGTGCTATAGGATATCATAAAATACAAAAAATAAACAAGGCATAGAATTTATACAGCACACATGGACAAACGGAGTCATGGGAGGAATGCAGGGAAGCAAATTTTAAGTGAAATAAGGGTAATTGAAAGAGGAGGTAGTAAATATGGAGCCAATACTTGTCATTCTAAAAACAGCTTTGAAAAATACATGTTTTTCAAGGTGCTTTGTAAGAGTGGATAACGATTAAATTAAATGGAGTTCAGTGGGAATCACTTTCCTAACCCTAGGCCCAGCAGAAAAAAGTACTTAGTTGTCTGCCAACTTTAGAAGTGACAGCAGTATGTAAGCATGAGAATCCATTGGTAGATGCCAGGCTCAATATCTGAAATGTAGGCAGGACCAATAAGAGTAGCATTAAAGTTTTTGCAACCAATAGTGTTAGCTTTAAGATAATCCTCCCCGTTACAGGAAAATAATATGAAGGAACTGTGGTGAGCATAATGTAAGGCAGTCACAGGATAAATAGAGGTGCAAGCAATGCAACTGTACAGCTAAAAATATTGATATCTCATCAAAAATCAGATAAAAGATAGAGATACCTTGTATGAACTTTTCCACACTGGGCTCACTGAACAATTACCAGTCACGTTAATAATATTTTTTTCTGTGTGGATAAATGAACCCAGGGTAATTATATGCTTTTTGTGGCCAGGAAATAAAAAATCCCTGTGTCTTACAGATCTATTAGTGATTTCTGAAAAGATGTCTAGAAAAACTGATTGTGTAAAATAATGTAGGCTGTGCCATATTTTTGAGAACTTTATTTCTGTAGATCCCCACAATGCACATTCCCCCTGAATAATATAAAATGATGCCAACTGATGTATTACTTTACTTTTGTAATACAGAACTGCAATAAGTGGCCTTATCTTTGTTTTTGTGTGGCTTTCGTTGCATGGTACACCTTAAATGTCAATTTCAAAGTTCATTGAAATACATTCCCAAAAATATTACTCTCAGGTAAAGCATAAAATACAGTCTACAACAGGAAAATTGTAGGTTGGGCTTGTGTATGTTGGGGGGAGGTTAAGCTGCTTGCTTGTTTATTGGTTGATTTTCAGTAATGCAGGGATTCTATTTAGAGTGCTGGAAAAACCTTTCACTACAGAACCAGCGTGTCCAAAAAAAAGAGATTTTACTTTTAGCTCATCTTCAGATTCATAAGGAACAATAAGGGAGATTCATTAGGCCATTTGTTACTGTCATCTGCCATGATTCAAAATGAAATACTAAATGTTTCATGGACTCAGAAAAGAGCAGTATTTGTCTTTGTGTTGGCTATGCAAAGACTGCATGGCTTTCAGCCTCCATACAAGAGGTCTGATGGATGAAAGGGGGAAGGGTGGTGCCATCTGAATGATGATGGGCTAATATCATCATCCTCTTGTCAGCTGTAATAGGCTTTTCCTCACAGAAATAATTCATAAAACCGCTACATTATATTCTATCCCTGACAGGCCCTATCTATCCTGCAACCCAGCAGGATTACAACTAATAAGAAAATATGTGGTTCAGGAACCCTGAAAAATTAAACAGGTAGTTTATGAACAATTTGTTTCATGGGGATGTTTATTATGTTTATTAAATATTGAGCCTTTAATGTTTTCCCAGTACAGATGATATCATAAAAATGCTGACTTAAGCCTCTGTTGTATTCTTAGAAAGTGGCATTTTATAGACCTTGTAGTACACAGTAAATAACTAAATTGCAGTGGTTTATATGTGTACAGAATTTAATTTACAGATAGTGAATATATTTTTATTCTGCATATGTACTATATTTGCATATGTACTATATTTAATATACAGATAAGCGATATAAGCTAACTACCAAATGTCGGTTACATTTTTTGGTTTAAATGAAGTCTCAAGAAGACTGGTATTTCAGAGCTTGTAGTAGAGGCTAGAAAGAGATTTATTTTATTGCAATAGTAAAGGAGAAACCTTGAGTTTGGTAGTTGAGGCATCAGGACAACAATAGACACCTGAACACTAATAAACTTAATCTGAAATGTTGTTTTGAAAATGTTTATACATTTTTTTGAAAATGTTTGTACAATTTTTTGAAAATGTTTGTACAATTTTTATAAAAAGCTTTTATAAAGCTTTTCTTTATAGAAACAGGACCAAAAGACTCAGGGTAAAAATGGTATAATTACATGCCTTTAAATCCACTGAGTTAGGGATGCCAGATAAAAAACTTGCATTGCCTGGTAAAGTGCACCTTTGACTCTAGAGACAGAAAATATATTGCATAGAGTAAGCAGACAAAGGAATGTTGAACCAAATTCCTTCCATGCCAAAACCTTGTGTATTACTGTTTTTGCTGTCACAATATATTTTATCAGTGGTGCTTATTTGACAGTGTCTGCTCTGTAAATGCAAAATGGCAAGTAGAAGACATATTTACATTCACACAAGTTTAATAGCTTTGTAATAATCAACAATACCCACAATATTAAAGAAAGCAATAACTCACATATAACCTTCAGAAAGTACATGGCTGATGTGATTTACAAAGAGAATTGTACAAAACTAGTAACATCCTACACAGATCCACACTCTATTTGTACTGACTCTTAAGGATGTCTAGATTTTATTTCATGGTCTAATTTTCTTTTTGTCTACCCTGTTGTAAACTGGCATGGCTCAAAAATCTTCAGTGTACTTAATCCTGATTAATCTAACTGCAATTGTGAAGAGCCTTGGCTTTTATTACTTACATATATGTATACATACATACCTACATACATACAAACATATATACGCACATACAGTCATAGAGAAAGGTAGTTATATACATATGCATAGCATATAACAACTGAAAATCCATTTAAAAGAAAAAAAATAAGAGTAAAAGCTATAACTCTTCATGGCTTAAGTCTGAAGAACAATGGGTATGTCTACACATACATTTAGGCATTCCTAAATTTAAGGTGCATTAGTTTAATGCACATTAAGGCAATTGAGGCTCACATCTGTATGTGCAAGCATTAAAGCACTTTAAAAGCCATGTGCATGGACTGATAGGGGACTAAAATTAGTTCCACTTCAGTTCATACACACGTTAATGCACATTAATGCATTTACACATGCATTCATGTGCTTTAGCTATTTGTGCCTAAATCTCATACCTAGTTTTGCAGGTATCAAATTTAGGTGCAAATAGCTTAAAATCTCCATTTTTAAGGTGTATTAATGGTGTACATGTGTAGATGCATGCCCTTAATACACCTTAAATTGGGCTTTAACTGGTACATGTAGACACACCAAATGTAACTTTAAAAATACTCCTGCAATTTCTAACATTTTTTATGAGAAATATTTATTTAGGTTTTGTTTCTACAAAGGCTTGGCACACATATACTTCCTTTTTTGTACTTCAAGAGCAAAAAATAAAAGATACCCCACCAATAAAAAACATCTTTCATTTATTTCCTAATGGAGATAGAGAAAAAAGCAAAATATCTACTATAGAAATTATTTATAATGATTTTTTTGAAAGTGGAAGAAAGGAAGGAAGGAAGCTATTGTATATCATGAACCATGTAGCTATTTTGCTGTCCTTGTATCACATGAACCCACTTCTGTAACAAGCCACACAAGATAGTCCAATTATGTCAGCAGAGCCCAGGCTGTGCTAGTCCACTAAGAGAAAAATATGCATCTTTTCCATTGGGGGACCAGCAGCCAATCAACATTGCCACAAAAGTCTGAAGGGTCAGGGAATATACTGTTTCTATACTCCCAGACAGTCAACATGACCATGGCTTTTCTGAAATTTCAACTATTTTTAAAGCCAGTCTCCCTCAGTAGCACCTTAAGGGGCACCAAGAGGTAACAGCTCTGCTTGCCCTTCTCTTGGGATGAATCATGTCTCAAGAGCAGCTGTTGCCAAAGAGAGGTTCTTTTTTCAGCTCCATTGTGGCTGAATAAAAGTGTGCCACGTCTTTTTAGCTCTGATGTTTGCTTTGTTACCTGTATAGCAGATTTCTGCTTCCATGTGCTGAATTCATTTGGCATCTATGATAATGCTATAGAGGGAGCAAGTGCAGTGAACAAAATACAGTTCTGTAGCACAGGCTTCAGAGAAATGTTTTGCCCTTAAGTCATTGCAGTAACATGTACATTCTGTTGTGTCAGAATATGTTGTGTGATATGATGTGCCCTGATGTATTTACAGGCACATGTTGTGTTGTATCACCAATTTAAAGAAATACCACTTTCATTGGCAGACAGTTGGAAGCAATTAATTACCCATGGATGGCATGTACAGCTGTTGCTTATGTATGGAAACAGAAGAGAAATTAAATCTAATTGGTTCAGTGTAATCAAGAAAGTGGCATTTATTTCATTATAGCTTTTGTAAACTACGCCACTTGATTTTTCTTTTTGTCATTTTTTTGAAATAGTTGGGGAAAATTCTCAACAGCTGAAAGATTCCCAAATAAACAAAAATTAGGGATTATTTTTGTATCCTGATGGATAAGGTAATTCATTATTTTAAAAGTCCTGCATCCTCAGATTGGTGATAAATAAATTATCCCCTGGATTGATATTAATCCAAGGAATTATTAAATTAAATAGGTATTACTTTATATGCCTATGCCTCAATACTACCTGGACAAATGACAGAATAAACAAGATTATATCATGATATGTCCACTTAACTTTTGAGTCTGAAAGGGTACAATTGGAGGGAAAGGGGTTTGAACAGGAAAAATTCTGTAAATTTTAAGTACAGATGAAAATTGCTGCTTTAATATGAATGCGAATATGAATACAAAATATACTGCTTTAATTATAACAGAGATATTGTCAATGTGACTGGCATTGATGAAAAAATAATTACTTTTGCATTTCTGATTTAAACATATACTGTAAAGAGAACATCTCAAAATCCTATTGCTACAGCTGTAAAAATTGCTCCTACTTTTGTAACTCACATTTGGCCGGATTCTTCTTTCAGTGGTGCCAACTGGTATATAGAATAAATTTCACTGGTTTATGCAAATATAACAAAGAACAGAATTTATCCTCATTTTGTCCTGAAGTTTAATTTGTAAATGTTTCTGAAAGTGCTTTTTTGCTAAAAGGCATTTTATATGCACAAAGTAGATTATTGTTATTATTAAGTTTATAAATAAGCATCTGCTTTTTACATTCTAGTTAGCATAATGGACACTTTTCAGCAATTTAATGCGAATAGGATGCAACATAAGCTGCATTCACACAAAGCTGTTTTTATGGAAGCTTCCTCTAGCCTTGCACAGATGAAAGTAAATGAACAACTCTATGTAATGCAATCAAAACTATCTTTTTTCACATTTCACAATTAAAGAAAGCAAGTACTGACACAATGCATAAGAGCTACAATGTTGCATGCAGTAACACTGGTATCAAACTTTCAAGACAGGAGATAAAACCTAATTCTGAGTACAAACACTCAGCAGATGATTAGAGAGATCACTTATATGCATTATATCCCAGACTTAGAAAGCCAAATATTTTGAATGCATTGAAAAGGGAAAATTATATAAATGCTTACAGTGAGGACTCATGGTACTGGTGGACAAAATGAAGAAATCTAATATAATGTCAAAGAGAAATCATTATAAAATTATAAAACACTCATGAATGTTCCAGCATCAGGCTGCTAAACTAGCACCAGATTTTAATATTTTTTCCACGTAGGAGAGTGGAGTATTTAGCTGCATAATAGCACTAAATTATGTAATTATTATTATATTAGATACTGAGGGAGGTGAGTATGGGAAGAAAAAACATTTTTAATGGTTTTAAAATTTTTGTCTGACATTTTTTTTATCAGAAATGGGCCCACCACCATTTCACTGAATCATGCATACTTGAACTTTGATAAAGTTCACATCTAGATACAAAGTTCAGTGTTATCTTGCCTCCTTCAAAAAGGCCAAAATAAAATCTTGGAACTGAATGCCCTAAAATCTGACATACACCAGAACCAGATCTCACTTTGATTGTGCCTAATTTTTTTGTGCAATATATTTTAATACTGACACAGAGAAAGAGAGAGAGTGCATCATCTGCTACCTGTCAATGTGTAGTCAAAGAAGACTAAAGTGGAGAATAAATAATAAAGACCTTTTTAAAGGTAAAAAAAAAGTTTCAGGTTAGAAGTTCTAAATGATTCACAGAATTAAAAAAAAAGCAGAATTTAAAAACTCCCAAGTTCTGTATACATGGGGCTAGTGTTTGATCAGTTGTTTTTTGGCAGCAGTTTCGAATAATGCTACTGAGAGACAAACAGAACAAATGAACTCTGGATAGTAAACAGTATATTATACAGAAAGTTTGTGTAAACACAATTAATACACGGCTGCTCAATGTAAGCATAAACTGATGACAGATATTTTCACTGAGAGAATTTCTATAACACTGTGTTGTGAAAGACATACTGTCTTATGCTACTAATTTGCTTTATTTACCTTTTTAAAATCTCAAATACATGAAGTAAAAAGCAGCATGTACCTGTCTGTCATCAGAACAGCCTTTAACATTTATTCGCCTGCTTTGCTACAGAATACACAACTGCAGCAGCTGGCAGATACATTCAGGAAAACAACTGGTCCCTGTCAACACCACCCAACCTTCTGAGGCCAAACAAGCAGTTACAAAGTAACAAATAAAGCTTGGTGTTTTGTTTTGCCAATAGCCTTCTGTGTTTTCCCCATCTTCTTTTGTTCACAATGTGCAACACCATTAAAAGGACCTGATTAGAACAAAGGAACAGGGATCACTGTAACAATTATGATAGAAATGAAAATGCATAATAACCCCCCCCCCCCCCAAATCAGGAAAATAATGCCAGGTGAAGATGAATACATGTCAGTTGGGAACAATTACATAGCAGATGCATCCAAAAAATCATTATCAACATATAATTTGACATGTCCCTAGTAATGTAATTCATTATATTTACAAATAATTCATCACAGGTGTTGTGAACTAGAATGGCATACAGGATCCTTATGTTATTCACTGAGAAGAGAAGATAATGTCTAGTTTGTAAGTACACATTACATTTAATTTTATAAAATATTGTACTTAATTTTCTTTAACACTTCAAGGGGCCAGCACTGCAAAACATTATTTATGTGACTGGTTTCACTGATTTCAGCTATTGGTGGTGTACTTCTAGTATTACCAATCTTATTCATCTGGGTTCATAATTAGATTCTTTGGCAAGGGTCAAATCCTGTTGCAAGTGCAATTCCATTATCTTAAATGGAATGATATATGTGATAGAAGTGAGCATGTTTTGACCCAAGAGATTCTTCCATGATCCAAGAAAAGGCAAATCTTTTTTTTCTAGTTACAACCTTAAAGGTTGATCTTTCAGTCAAGATGACTGTGATCTTTGCTTGAGGAAGAAGAACAGTATCTGATCTCCACTGGAAACTAAGAGTCAAAATCCAATTCTTGATCAAATTTAATCTACTTCCTAAAAGAAGATATTAGCACCATGGAGCAATACTTTAAGTACCAGGTAAGTATCAATGGTAAGATGCTCCTTTGGTTCTAGAAAATATATATGTGACAGCGGCGTGCCACCATTAGGGACACAGGGCAAGTCAGAAGAAGGTCCCAGGGGACCGGCAGACCCAAGGAAAGTAAAAAGGAAAGAATACTTACCAGCAGAAGAA
>JAGPOW010000304.1:55728165-55754344 GCA_030014935.1 Caiman crocodilus | reverse complement strand
TTCTTCTGCTGGTAAGTATTCTTTCCTTTTTACTTTCCTTGGGTCTGCCGGTCCCCTGGGACCTTCTTCTGACTTGCCCTGTGTCCCTAATGGTGGCACACCACTGTCACATATATATTTTCTAGAACCAAAGGAGCATCTTACCATTGATACTTACCTGGTACTTAAAGTATTGCTCCATGGTGCTAATATCTTCTATTGGGAAAGATATGGAAACAACAATAGGTGAAATCCTGGCCCCATTGAAGCCAATGGTAATTAGGCATAGCATTTAAAGGGGCAAGATTTCACCTAGGGGTCACAGACATCCACTCAAATTGCGAACAGTAGTTTAGTTCAACTACTTACAAAAAATGCCCTTTCCCTGTTTGTGAATACTTATGTAAAAGGGCTCACATGAAGGTTTTGGGGACTGGGCATTGCATATGTAACTACCTAAAGTTACATGTGAGTATGCAGTTATTCCTCAAGGCTTTCACCACACATAACTTGGAAATTTCTGTTTAAAATATCTCAATCAATTTATTGGAGAAGAGAAATGATACTACATCATTTAGGTCACCAGTCACATCCACTGCTAATGAACAACAGAGTGTCAAAGTAAATCACTTACAAACACAAGATTGTATGCTTGTTATAACTTGTTTTTATAATTTGTTTTAAAATTTGTTATAAAATAGTTTTCAATGAGGAACACATTTACAAAAATCGGTAGGGTTCAAGAACAGTAAAAAAAGGTGGACTTCATTAGATAATCAATTTGCAAAGTATAAATTGACCAGTTCTAGTGATATATGAAAAAAATCCATTAGGTGTCACACAATAACTCTGTTTTATTTCATATGTTGTGTTATATCCTGACATAACTCAGCAGATTATTCACATCGCCACTCTGTATATTTCTCTGGAAGCAGAACAAGATCTTCATTAAAATTCTGATCTTGCCTTCAACATTTTTCCAGTGGTATATTTTAAATAAATAAATTAACAAACTGAAATGGGGGGAAACTAACATTATGATTCATTATAGGTATTACAATTACTGCAAAACTCTTTTTCCCTCTAACTCATCATCTATAACAAAGCTATCATTACATTTGCATGTTTTATTATATACTGTAACTACTTGAGGGCAATATGTCAGTAAGCATTGGACTGGTAAGTGAATAGAGTTAAAAATCATTCTCAACAAGTCTTCAATAAAATCTTTGAATAACAGTACTAACAATGCTCTATAAAGTGACATTTTTACACTTTTTAAAAAAGCAATCACTTGACAATTAAATACAGAGTAAATTTATAAAACTATTTGAAACATGAAGATGTAGCCAAAGAATCATAGCAATTAAGATTACATTTTCCTAAATAATGTAAATATAGAATGGGGTCACAAAAGTTGATGCTTATACAAATTTGGCTGATGTGTATGGAGCCAATTCATGTGTTTAATGTTTCACCATTCTTGCATAGTTAAGAATTTCTTGGGAGAATTAGTTGCATATGGAAGTGGCTGAAATAAAAAAGAAAATGAAGGAATAATAATAATGATAATAATAATAATGATAAAGAATGAAGTGGTTTCCTACTCACACACTTACATTTGTCCAAGTAATATCTTACTTTAATCCCTTATAAATATCCTGTTGCACTTCCTCCACAGGTACAGTGACCTCCTCCAGCATCTGAAGAATGACATCATCCACATGTACTGCAATATGCACCATTTGGTCTCTGTCCCATTATTTTGCTTCATGGACAGTAACATAATTTTGTTAGTTCTTATGCCAAAAGGGTTGAGTTTTTTTGGCTTTGTACAATGGTATAAATTGTGTCTGTACACTCTCTTGGTGTTCCTAAGCATTTCCTTACACTAAGTCTCTAAGGGTTTTTTTGTTTGTTTCTTTGTTTTTTAATAACATTTTCCTTATATTTAAAATTGCAGTCACAGGGTGACTATATCTTTCTTGGCAATCATTTCTGGCATGTAAGTCAGTGCAGGGATCAGATATACATAGCAAAACAAATTTGGCTGTGTTTACAGAAGGGAATATGTGACAGCTCTCTGTCTTAGACCTTACATGGCCAAGAAACACACAATTATATTGAAGTCTGCTCAATATAATCTTTACACTAATCTTTACAGGGCTATTTTATATGGTATGTTGTGCAGTTCCACTAACATGCCATCTTAATGTGCCATTTATAGCTGTTTTGCATGAGCCCTCAGGTTCAGTTCTTCATTCTTCTCCTGAGATGTATGATTTGAATTTGGCAAATTTGAGAAGAGTTTCTACAGCCTGGTGATTGCAGACACTAACCTCTGTGGGTATGTCCACCTGGTTCAAAGCAATACCATGCAGTGATACCTGGGC
Organism: Caiman crocodilus; assembly: GCA_030014935.1. Taxonomy (NCBI): domain Eukaryota; kingdom Metazoa; phylum Chordata; order Crocodylia; family Alligatoridae; genus Caiman; species Caiman crocodilus. Next base: position 55,751,972 of record JAGPOW010000304.1, on the reverse strand, counting down.
TAGCTTTGCACCCCCTAATCTAGAACCGGAAATAGTATATATAGTGTATTTATATGACAGCCAGCCTAATTAACTCTGTAGAGAAAAAGGACTCAGTGCCATAACAATACAGTCATACTGCTTTCTGCTGCAAAGCTAGTGCATACAAAACATGTTCAAAAATATCTGCATGGTACTGTCTAGTGCAGTATTGTTGCCCTATGGGGTCAGGCCAAGTCTCAGGATCTCAATATTGTGCTGTTAGACAGGCGAGTGTAACACAATTGCACATATACAAACACACAAATCAAGTAGGTACATACACATGCACACTACCAGCTCAGGCACATACATATTCAAACCAGCCTAGGCACATGCATACCTATTACCAATTCAAGCACACACACTATACAACCCAAAAATTAGACACAGATCATTAATTTGTATATCTTGCACACAATGCCATGTATATATACATGCATACACTCACACTAGCAACTCATACACACACTTTCAAAATAACTAGTCTAGGTTCACGCACACCTATAACCAGTTTAAGCCCATACACACTACACACACCAAATTTAGACAGAATCAGTTACCAGTTACCAACACCTGTACATCCAATACACATATATGGATTACTAATTCATATACCACACACACACACAAAATAATATCTATAAACATATATATATATATATATATATATATGTGTGTGTGTGTATTCACTAATTTACACACATACCACCCACCTACACATACACACAAGTGAGTTCTTAAGTTGGCTATTGTGATATGGATGGATGGATGGATGCATGTGCCTGGTGTATTTGGGATACTTGGGGAACGGTTAAGATAAGAAAGTAGAAGTGTAGGCAGTGAAAGTTGCTGGAAATTAAAGTCACCGGGACCGGAATTGGAACTGGTAGACTACAGGGGCCTGGGCTAAAGAACTGAGTCTCAGGGGTAACTTTAGGTTAATTGATCTTAATTGATTAAAAGACAATGCTCAAAGCCTGCAGAACAGGGAAGCATGCCAGCACAGATTCTGGGACTGGAGCTAGAGCTACAGGGGAGCTGAAAAGGTAGATGGGGAGAGGGAAAATGGGACTAAGGGAAAGTGTGGGTGTTAAAGAGGGGCTCTGGGTGTGGGGAGCCAGAGGATGGCTCCAGGGCAGCTAGAGAAGTGGTAGGGAGTGGCAGTAGGTGCTGGAAGCTGGAGAAAGGTTCCAGCTGCTGGAGAAAACTGCAGGACAGCTAAGAGGAGCTGGGAAGCTGCAGGGAAAGCCTGAAAACAGACATGGATAGCAGAAAATCACAAGAAAAGCAGCAGGCTGCAGGAAAGCAGAGAAAGGCAGCAGAGAGTCACAGGGAAAAGGCAATAGGAGCAGGGGAGGCTGAGAGATGGCAGAAAAGGGGAGATGGAATTGGGAGGAGATTGGGAAACTAGCAGAGAGTGTGGGGACTGGAGCTGAGGGAGAGAGAGAGAAAATGAGGCTGGAATTTAGGATAGGGAAGGGACTGGGATTCAGTAAAACATGACCCAACTTGGGGTTGTGTCACGGAGCACCTCGCTGCTCCACTCCTAGAAGGTGGAAGCTGCTGGAGAAAAGCCCTAGCAGTTGAGAAGAAGCACAGCTGCAAGTTGCCAGGGCAACTGCAAGCAATAAACGACTGCACCTGACGGTGTTCAGCTGGTGGTAAGGGGCAGGGCCCAGCTCTCATAAAGCCCAGAGCCAAGGCTAGGCTGGCAGTTCCCTGCTAGCAGCCAGAGGGGCAGGAGCTCCTGGAGCTAGGATGAGAGTACTACTCGAGCAGACTGAGGGATGGCAGCTCTGGGACAATGTTGTTATAGCCAGGCAGCCTTAAGTTAAGTTATAGCCAGGAGGCTTGTGTTTTGTTTTGTTAGTGTTTGTATTACACCGGTGGTTTGGGTGAGGATATCAGGGGTTGGAGGAGGTCTCATAGGGGCCTACAGGGTGTCGGGCCCTAGCACCAGGGAAGGTGCAGTCTAGCGCCAGTGAGGGCGCAGCAGCACAGGGTGTATAGACCCCAGCCCCAGAGAGAGGGCAACTTTGAGAAGCCCGAGGGTAGGCGCATCGAGCCCCAGATGGAGGCAACATTTTAAGGAGCCCAAGCGTGGGCGTGGTGAGCCCTAGAAGGGGGCAACATTTTGAGAAGCCCAAGAGTGGGTGTAGCAGAGCCCTGGTAGGGGCACGGTGAGCCCCAGGCAGGGGGCAATATTGGAGAAGCCCAAGAGGGGCAATATTGGAGAAGGCCAAGCGTGGGCGTGGTGAGACCTAGGAGAAGGCAAGGATCAGGAAGCCCAAAGCAGGCATAGCAAGCCCTGGGATAGGAGGCGGTATTATTAAGGAGCCCAGCATGGGCACAGAAAGTCCCTGAGAAGGGGGAACTAATAAGAAGCCCAAGACGGGCGTAGCGAGCCCGGTAGTAGGCTAGCACAGCAATAGACCTCAGACAGGGGCAGGGTGCTGTGGTGGTCCCTGGCAAAAGGGGATAGCAGCACAGCGCACCCAGGAGAAGGGCAAGGTGTTGCAGTGGTCCCCAGGAAAAGGGGATAGCAGTGCGGTGAGCCTGGAAAAGAGAGGGTAGCAGTGCGGTGGGCCTAAAAGACCGAAGGCTCGATAGGAAGGCCCAAAAGCAGGCTAGATTACAGAGGAGGGCCGGGAGAGTGGGCGTGTATTTTGACTGAACAACATCTTTCCCATCTGTGAGGCTGTCCCAAGTCGCCACGCCCAAGGAGGTATAAGGCAGTCTCCCAACATATACTGAACATCAAAGATGTGGCGGGCAAGAATAAGAGGGTGCCCTTGGGCCGGCCTTGACACGGTGCAAGGGACCTCAGGGAGATCACAGCCCTCCCAGCAGCCCCGCTGTGACAGGTTACAAATGACAGTGGTTTTATTGAGCAGGGGAGATGGTGACACAATGTCAAATTGTTTCCCTTGCACCCATACACACACGCACACACACACAATGGCATCAGGGGCTAGAGAGGCTTGATGCAGGGGCTGAAGTCCACTGAAGTCCAGGAGGAGAGAGAGAGAGACAGAGAAAGAGAGAGATTCCAAATTGTAGGAGGAGGTGTGCAGGTAATATCCAGGCTGGAAAGGGGTCCTTGTCCAGTAGGCATTGTCCAGAGGGGAGGTCCCTGACAGGGCCTCTGGGTGGATAGGTGGTATGGCATGGTACTGGTCCAGATGGAGAGGGCATCCCACTGACTCTGTCTTCACTACCTCTTTTTATAGGAGCAGACCTTGTGTGACCCTAGTGACAGGAGGCATGCCCAGGCAAGGGTCAGGCCTTGGCATACTGAGCATGTGTGCTCCATAAAAGAATGTGCAATTTCAGGTATCTGTAATGGTAAGAGTTGCTGGTTTTGCAGGGTCTTTTGTCTTTCAAATGCTGGTCTTATGTCTGTTCCTGGGTGAGTCCGTGGTTACTGGATGAATCAATGCGAGGTGCTAACCCAGTCATTACAGGCCATTCAGTAGAGGCCTGCTACCATTCTATTTCAATCATTCCCAATAATTCTCATTCATCCAGGAACCAATTTACATGGGAGGGGTACGTGACTCATACAGTTGCAACATGGGATGCCCAGGCAGAGGACAGTAGATGGAGGTTTGACATATAAAATTGAAACTTGACATGACTTTGGTTCACTTACAAACACAGGCCTAAACCATACAATATCCATTTGAAACAATAAAAATCAATAAAAATTTATAATAATACAATATACAACAGTAAAAATCAATACAAACCTAATAATAATACAATATAAAACGGTGGATATCCAAAACCAAAAACTTGCTACCAAAATAAAAATGTTTAAAGCTTATCCTAAGTCTGATCTCACTTATACTTATCATTAGGGAATAGAGAGGGAGAGAAAAGGTCAGAAATGGTTGGGGAAAGGGAGGGAATGCATTTTAAAATAAATACAAAAAAAAAGAAAGAAAAAACTGGGGGTTTTGCTACAGTATAACCCTCAGTATATGGGCTAATATGTTCACAGCTACCTCAGAATATCTCAGAATGACAATACATGACACTAGGAATAGAGGCAGACCAATAGTTTACAGTTCAATACTAGCAGGATAACCTAAGAGTTTGCCTTCTCTCTGGGAAAGGATACATCTGGGCCTTACTCATTTTTTTCCCAATGTCAATAACTTCACTGGCATGAGAAAATACACACAGTCTGCCAAAGCCAGCAGATATTTATAAATGCTGAACTAGCTGACTCAGTTTTTGGGATGTGAGGGGCCTTTTTCCTCTTTCTCCTTTTTCCTCTCCTAAGTGTCTCAAGAATAGGCATGGGCCCAGACCATGCTGCTGGTACCAACACAATCAAAATTTTGGAGGGTTTTGAAATCCAGATATGAATTTTGCTGCTTGGAACCCACCTCTGCCTATTACAGGTCACTTTATTACTGTACATTTCTGTCCATGCACTTAAGTTTTTCCAGTTATTAACAGCTTTGTTAATGCTTAGGGATTGTTTCCCTGTGCAATTTCAGGCACTGAGAGGAAAAGCCCCATTAATTATTAAGAAGAATCTGGATACATCAGTGCAAACAGGTAGGGACAGATTTTTAATAGCAAAGACTTTTGTGGGTGTTACCTCCAACCCTCCCCCCCGCTACTTAGGGCACCTGCAGACTTTCTCAGGACCCAATCTACAACCATACGGCTTACTTTAAGCTGGGTACCACTTGTGCACATACTTGCTCATTCCAGGAGCCATGCCAGGAACATGATCTAAGTAAGTTGGAGTTGGGAGGAGGGGCATGGAAGATCAGGGGGCTAGTGGGTCTGCAGGAGAGTTTGGAGGGATTATGTTGGGTGTGGGAAATGATGGGTCTATGGGGGAGGTTGTCCATTCAGGAGTGTAGAATTAAAATAGCCTAGACAGGGTTGGGGGGGAAGTGAGGATAGGAAAATCACAGCTTCAGGGTCTGGGCTTTCCCAGCCCTAGGGCTGAGCTATGAACATGTACACATATTTGGTTAGGTTAGGCATGGGTTTAGCCCAATCTACTTAGTACACTTCCTCAGATGAACTAAGTTAGGTTGAGCCAGCCATTTTGTGCCCGATCTAAACTCTCCAAAGTCATGTGCATTTGGGTCAACCCTAGTTAGGTCTATTTAAAGTGTAATGTCTGCATGTACCCTCAGACACTTAGGCCAGGTATAGAAGTTACACTTATTGTGGAGTAGGTGTGCAGAAAACTCTCTACAGTCATAACCAAACAACACATCAGGGCACGGAGAGTGCTGTAAAAATGGCAGGTCCTGCTCTAAGATAACCCTGGATGGATGAGATACTAGACTTCAGTGGTCTAGGTTAGAGCAGTGTAACAAACATCTGTACCAAATCCCATCCTTAATTCACATTCCATTAGCAACCCATGAGACTTTGTGGCACTCCACTCATCCCTGCTCCTGGGGCAGTACACTAGCCTTGGCCAGACTTGGTTTCCTCTGTCTGAGTGCTAGGCTGGCCCCACTCCCAGGCAGTGAAGCCCATTTCCAACCCTCCTCTACCAACCCACCACTCATCCTCCCCAGCACCCTGGTTCCCTCAGACCATCTATAAGCCACTGTCTGGTATTATCACTCAGTATGCAGATTCTATCCAGCTTGTCTGAACATCTCTAAAGATTACAGCTTTAGATTAAATATTGTGCTTTCTCCTGTACACTGCTTTCAAACAGGGGGCTGACCAAGATGTTCATCTTATACAGTGTTGTTTTGAAGCATCTGTGGTTTCTTCAAAAAGGTAGGTGGGAAACTGGCTGCAGGGTAGGACTCATAGGGTCCTGATGAACAGATCTGTGTTGTCCTGCCAAGAAGTGGCCAGTGTGGTCAGTGCTTAGTCCAGTACTTTTCAATATCTTTATCAATGACTTGGATGTGGGGGTGAAGAGCTCACTGGCCAAGTTTGTGGATAACACTAAGTTACGGGGAAGCACAGTCATGCTTAAAGATAGGCACAGATAAAGGCGGATCTAGACAGGCTAGCAAGTTGGGCGTATCACAACCAGATGAAGTTCAACATTGAGAAATGTAAAGTGTTCCACCGGGGGATGAACAACCCCCAACACACCTATAGGATTGGTGGCACCAAACTGACCAGCACAGTGAATGAAAGGGACCTAGGGGTAATAACAGACCACAGAATCAACATAAGCCAGCAATGAGATGCTGTAGCCAGTAAGGCAAATAATACTCTGGCATGCACTAATTGATGCACCTCCAGCAAAACCAAGGGAGTGATTCTTCTGCTCTACTCAACATTGATGAGACTGCAGCTGGAGTACTCCATCCAGTCCTGGGTACTGCAGTTTAACAAGGAGATGGAAAAGCTTGAAAGAGTCCAGATAAGGGCTACCTGTATGATCAGACACTTGCAAGGCAAGCCATACGAAGATAGGCTGAGGGACCTGGGACTGAGAGGGGACCTGGTAGCAGCTTACTGCTACATCAGGGGAGTACATCAAGGGTTCAGTGAACAACTATTCACCAGAGCACCACTGGGGAAAACAAGGAGTAATGGTCACAAACTCCTGGAAGACTGTTTTAGACTCAACATTGGGAAAAACTTCTTCACAGTTTGGGTGTCTGGACTGTGGAATAAGTTGCCTCCAGAGGTTGTGCAATCACCTACCCTGGAAATCTTCAAGCAGAGGTCACCTTGCTAGGGGCACCTTACCCCAGTTATCTTTCCTGCCTGGTGCAGCGGGCTGGACTCAGTGATCTTTTGAGGTCCCTTCCAGCCTTACAATCTATCAATCTGTATCCAGATCTCAGCCTGCTCAGCTTGACCCACACTTCTCTGTCAAGGTCATGCCCAATACAGGACTCAATTTGTATAGGTATAAAACACTCTAGGAATAGATTTCAAACCAGGTTACTCTGAATGATCATTTCATTTCTATTTACCCCACCCAGAGCAGGACCTGCCATTTTTACAGCACTCTGTGTGCCCTGATGGGTAGTGCAACACACAAGGCTATACTACCTGCCCTGCCAGGCTCTCCATGGGCCCAGAAACCTGGTAACAGAGGAGTGGTTAGAGTCTGTCTTCTTATGTCACTTGGTCTAATGCCTGAGAGTGCAGGGAATACATCTATGTATGTGTAAATTGTGCAGCCTGTTATGAATCCCTGCACACTGTTAAGTACAGTGTTGAGATTTTTAGTGTGACAACTTCTTGACCATACAGGAGAACAGTAATCTGCTGGCGCATATACGATTGCAAGTGCAGTTGTTCTGAGCTCTTTGAAGTTGACACCCTTTGTATTCTGGCAAAATATCTTAAGGCATTTACTCCAGCCTATGTTTACTATGCAGTAAGCTACTGCACAGGAAAGGTTTTTGGGTAGGTGTCTACACATACGAGGATTAGGGAAAAGATTTGCTCCTAGGTCCCTGCAACCTTGCAGTGAGTCCCTGTGGCCACCAGGGGGAGCTCCAGGCTTTCAGCTGTCTCCTGGCCTTGGGGGGCAGCCTGCTGCTGGGGTGGAGACAATGACCCCCTGTCCCCACAGCAGAGAGCTCGTGGCCTTGGCTCCCTGATCAGGGGCATGGGGCTTGGAAAGAGCTGCAGGGGAGGGACAGATCCCAGCCCCCTGCCATGTTCTGCCACCAGGGCAGCTAGCAGATATCTTGCTGTTAGCTGCCCTACTGGCAAATCAGGGTATGGGGCTGGGACTCACTCCACCCCTGAAACTCTTTCTAAGCCCTGTGCCTCAATCACTTGATGGGCCACAGAGCTGGGACTCACTCCTGACTGGGACAGTTCCCAACCAGCCCCGAGCTGCACAGGGAAGTCTGCAGGTGCAGCCCAGAGCTAGCTGGGGACTGCCTGAAAGAGGACTGCCCCCAGCCACCTCCAGGCTACATATGTTTCCCCATATAGCCTGTGGCTGGCTGGGAACTGTACCAGTCAGGGGCAGATCCCAGCCAACTCCAGACTGGGTGGGGAACTGTCCCCATGCAAGGAGCTCCCAGCCCCTGCTCTGACATCACAATAGCAATCATGGAGTGGGGGCTGGGGATCTTGTTCCCAACCCCTGCTCCATGATCACCATTGTGGAGAAGTGTTGGTAGCTCCCCACTTCCAGCACAGAGGCACATTGTCCCCACCTGGGCACACAGAGCAGAGGCTGGGGAGTTTGTTCCCCAGTGAGCTCTGTAACTGTGGATCTGGAGGGGGGTGGGACCGGATGGGGAGCTTGCTCCCCACCTAGCTCCATGGTGCAGAGCTGGGTGGGAAACAAGTTCCCCAGCCCCTTCAAGCAGAGAACTCCCAGTGCTGTCACTCTGACTGTGGGACCATTGCTGGTAGATACTTATCTCCCAGCCTGAGCTATGAGGTCTCAGGGCTCCTGCTGGGAGATGCTTATCTTCCAGCCTGAACTCCATGGTTCAGGTTTGGACTGGGAGACCCCTATATCCCACCCCAAGCCCCTGACCATGGAGCTCAGGCTGGGAGATAAGCATCTCCCAGCAGAAGCCTTGTGGTCATGGAGACACTGCTGGGAGATAAGCATCATTGAGCCTGAGCCCTGTGGGCGCAAAACTCAGACTGGAAGTTAAGAGTCTCCCAGCCCCCTGCTTCCTGATTGCAATGGCAGAGAGTGGGACTTGGAGCTCCCTGCTGCCAGGGCACAGGGACATACTCTGCATGATCTCCTGTGGCAGAGCCTGTCCTGGCAGCAGGCAGCTCCCAGAGGCAGGGAGCAATCTCCCACCCCCTGGTGGATGGCTGACAAAGAGCAAATTTTGTTCCTGGTCACACATCTAAATGAGTGCTACAGCTCTGTTATTAATGCCAAGTAAATATGCCATTTGCATTTGCAGGTAGCAAATTTACCCAGTATTAGGGAAGTTTACTGTGAAGTAAGCATATACATATATAGAAGCACATGATTACTTCACAGTAAACGATGCTAATGCAAAGTTCAGCATGTCATGTAGACACACCCACAAACACACACACACACACACACACACACACACACACACACTGCTATTAGCCAGGAACATGACACTTTGTAAATACTTGTGACCAGGTCATAAAAAGAAACAAGGTTAGTCAGGCAGGATCTACCTGACATGAATCCATGCTGGTTACCCTTTAGGATTGCTTTCCCCACTGGACTCCCACAAATGTGTTCCTTAATAATTTTTTCAAAGGTTTTCCAGAGGATAGAGGGATACTAACTGGTCTATAGTTACCCGGATCCTCCTTCCTCCCCTTCCTGAAAATAGGGACCACACTGGCTCTTTTCCAGTCCCCTGGTACCTGACCTGAGCACCAAGAGTGCTCAGACAGCCATGTCAGTGGCTCTGCTATGACACTGACCAATTCCTTCAGTATCCTTGGACGAGGATCATCCAGGCCTGCTGACTTAATTACATCCAGCCCCTCCAAGTGTCTCTTCACTAAGTCGGTGCTGACAGTTGGTGGCTGATTTCCCCTTTATGCCTGTCTATGATCCAACCAGGAGATTTGTCCTGATCCAAATCAGGAATACAGAGGCAAAAAATTCATTGAAGAGCTCAGGTTTGTTCCCCCTATCTGCCACTAATTGCCCTTAGATGTTTTGTAGCGGGCCTATACTACCATGCACCTTCTTTTTGCTTCCCATATACCTGAAGGACTTTTTGTAGTTTTTAATTTTTGTTGCCATCCTAAATTCCATTTCTGCTTCAGCCTTTCTGACTGCCTCCCTACAAGTATGGGCCAAGTATGGGCCAAGTAGGAAACCACACTCTGGCTGCCAGACAGGCTCCAAGTGGCCCTCAGGACCCCAGGTGAGGTTGCTGGAGCCAGCCTCCCCTATCTTACTTGGGTTAATTTGCCATATGCTAGAGCACACGTGCAGGGGCATGCCTTGGGACAAATAGCAGCAGCACATATTTGTGCTACTGCTATTGTCTTGTGGGAAACAGGCGCCCTTGCACACTAATCAGGATGTGCCATATGAGATCAAATCCCTAACTCATGCTAATTTCCATCCTTTATGTTTTTTGAATTATAAGGACCAAATAGGATTTGACCCACTGAACTAAAGCTGAGAAACATAAGCTGATGCTTAAAAACACCCAAGAGTTTCTCTTGTTCTCTTGGTCAGAAGAAGGTAAGTCTCCAAAAAGTAACTGAATACAAAGGATAAAATCATACAAGAGAGCCCCTTACATTCCAGTTACCTATTTAGTACCAGACTAAGAGTCAAACATCAACAATCTGGTTCCTCTTCTGTGTGTGTGTGTGTGTGTGTGTGTGTGTGTGTGTGTGTGTGTGTGTGTGTGTGTGTGTGTGTGTGTGTGTACAAGCTCATACAAACATGATATTAATATTATAATTTATATTGTGCTTGAACCTTTGGGTCTCATCCAAATCTGGACCCTATTATGCTAGGTGCTGTACAAACAAATAGTAAGTGACAGGTGCTGCCCAAAAGCATTTATAGTCTGAAATATGTGGTGTAAGAGGTGGTGGGTGTATAATTGGGATAACTTAAATAATAGGAGGTTTTAATAGACAATCTGTGTGTGCAATTCTTAGTCAATCAGTAGCAGTAAAATATTCCTTTGATGGTTTTCTCAAGGTACATGATCCAGCAGGTTTCTGCTATAAAATTTATAGTTTTAGACTAAAATAAGAGTAATGAGAACTGGGAATTCAACCTATAAACTACAGGCCTGCAGTAAGAAGGAATTTACCATATTACATACTCTACCTCTTACAGCACTGAAAAATTGGCTATCTCATGTTGTAGTGTTGGAGTGATGTTGTGATGGTCCAGGGAATATGTTAGGCAAGATTTTGGGGGGATGTTATCTTTTATTGAATGAAATATATGCATAGTTGGGAAAGATTTTAGACACGCTTTCAGGTACAAGGTACCCTTCCTCAGGTCTGGGAAAGCACATGGCTTAAGTATCTGATAGATACTATGGAGACTGTGGGGACATTGTGCAGGGGGGGTTGTGAAGGGATATGGGGTTGGGTTTGTGGGTGGGTGTGGGGGTTGTGGTGGAGTTGTGAAGGGGCGTGGGAGGTATTTGTGGATTTTGTGGGAGGGGTGCAGTTTGTGGTACACAACTCCCACCACCAGCAGCTCAGCAGAAGCAGGTGGTGGCCCCTTGGGGCACTCATGGCAGTGGCAGGCAGAGCCCCCAGCAGCTTGCACCTCTGGTTGAGTCCCAGGGCCTGCATATGCTGGCACAGAACCGGCCTGACCCGCTAGCGCATGCTTTTGAACCAGATCAGGCTGGCTCTGAGGCCAGCATGTGGAGCTCATGGCATTAGGCTGGATGGGCTTCATGCCTCCATATGGTGTATTGACAGCAGCAGCAGTTCAGCACCCACCCCAGCCTCTGCCATGCTGCAGCATGCCTTGAGTTGCACCACTGCGCCATGGCCACTGCCTTCTCCTTGAGGGAGTAGGTGGCAGGGCAGGTACCCCAGCTGCTCAACACTGCTAGGCACCTCCCCTCCCATCCCCACCCTGGGAGCACAGGGATGCTGCCCAAGTTCTCCCGTGCTGGCCTGAGAGCACCCGCAAGACACCTCCCTGATCCTGGTCCCTTCCAGTCTTAGTTTTCTATGATGCTATGATTTAGTTAGTGCGCATTCAAATAGGCTAATGAGCACTAAGCATCACTTAAAAACTATAGGCTTTTGTACATGTGCTCCTGGGGAAGAGGTTGGGGGCAGTGTTTTCAGTAGAGCAGCTCTGCTGAATCTTTACACCATGTACTATGAAGAATTTGGGAGGACTGTGTACCATTTTTCACTCTTGAACTGAAAAACATTATCACATTCTTTCCATACTGGATTAACACTCGCCAAAGCCAAACACATTTTATACGCTTTTGAAGATTCACAAACAAGATAATGCTGGAAGACTCACCATATCCAACTGCAGTACTCTCAGTGTAGAACTATCGAGATCATTAGTCCACAAACAGGTATTCATTTCTACTGGTAGAAATTTCTGAGAAATTTCCACCACTAGAAATATTTCTGGGAGAGTACAGGTGTTCAACCTGCAACCACTCTCTCTCCTCTTCTCCTGTGTTATTTATCAGTTCAGTTGGAAAATCAGTATATTAGTCACTGTAGGGAGAAGAGCTCTGCTATAACATATAGGGGTGTGTGAAATGGGCCGTATTTGATTTGGATTTGGATTCAGTCCGAACTGGGGACGGTGATTCAATTTGTTGATTCAGATCACTGTCCCTGATTCGATTCAGCCAAACTTAATCTGAAGATTCGATGCTGATTCAGAGAACGTGATTTGGCCATAGACACAGCTTTAAATGTTTTTTTTCTATGTACCTCAAGGTATCAGGTGTGGTTTGTGAATGCTGGAAAAGATGGAGCATCCCCCAGGAGCAGCGAACCTGGAAGTAGACCGGAAGTACTTCTGGCCCACTTCTGGGTCTGCTGCTGAGCACTCTGGGTCCCCCCCCGACGCCCCCTGGCTTAGTGATTGGCCACAGGGGGACCCCAGGTGCCCTGCCAGACCCAGAAGTCACCAGTCACCAAGCTGGGCAGGTGTGGGGGAGCCCCCTGCATGCTCCCCAGAGGACCCGGAAGTGGACTGGAATTGCTTCTGGTCCACTTCCAGGTCTGCTGCCGAGCACGTTGGGGAGCCCCCTGTACTCCTGTGGGACACTCTATCTGCCCCAGCATCTCAACATTCATGACCTGCCTAGCACTTTGAGGTATGTAGTTTTAAAGCTGTGTCTATGTTCAAATTGTCAATTCTTTCTGAATCTCTCTGAATCAATTTGGAGAATTCTGATTCAATTTGGAGAGATTAAAGAGTCTCCTGGTTCAATTTGGATTTGGAGATTTGGCCACCAAATCGGACCAAATCTCCACCGAATTGAATCAGGGACCGAAGCTTTTCACAGCCCAAATAGTATAGCATCCAGGATAGATATTTATTTAAAACAATTAATTTTGGTTTTGAAAATGTCTGTTTTTAAAAATAACAATATTAACCACTCCCTCACCCTCTTCTCTTCTTTTTTATATCACTGTCTTTATTTCAGTGAGGCACAAAGCAAATTCCCTGAGAAGAGCAGAACTTGGGCAAGTAAACTGTAGCAAACCATGACTATCCTCAGGCAGTGCCTCAGATCGGGGAATTTACCTTAATCCATCTAAAACATTTTTAGCAGCCACTGTACCCTGTTTTAGTAGCATATAGAAACTGGTGAGAAGAATTACTTCCTTAGCACTCAGTAGTCTAACTTGATCATATAACCAGTAAATAGTCTAAGTATTTCTCTTATGGCATTTTTATGATAGAATGGTACTAAAGTAAATTTTATGTTCAGGGAAAATTCAGCATTATACAGAATAATATAGACACAGTCATGCTGATCTTCACAAGCTGAGGCACAAATTCAACTAGAGGGTAATTGTGGCCCCATTAATTCACTCTCACAAATACTCTTGCAATTGACTTTTTTTATTCCTCAGAATACAGAAAACATATGAATATTTGCATGAATATGTGCTTAGACCAAAAGTGACTAACCAAGTTCTTTTCTTAGTTATAAATATTTCAGTTAGCCAATCAGAGGTCAGAAAAAAAGTCATATTATTTAAGCAAACAATGAAAAATATAAGTTCACAAGCATCAAGAGTAAAATTGTTTAAGAGAGTTGAATAATTTTTAACAAAGACAAGTTAGAAATGTAAAATGATGTGTGTGTGCACATACACACAGATACATAAAATGAATAGAAGGAGCTAAATTTGTTGAAAGGTGTTCTCTGCAAGTAGTTCACACAGCTCTAATAATCATGCAAACAATTTTCAGTATCCAGAGCTTTAGAAGTATTCAAAGAAGATCAGATATGTCTTCTCTGTCGATATTTCTCTAGTACAAAGATGAGATATTCCTAAAATACACATAAAACTAGAATGAAATCATTTGTAAGCAAAGCAACTCGGGAACCTGCAAATAATATCTCAATCTTCCTATATTCTTCTTTATTCACTACACCCTAGCATAAGTAATTTTGAAACTGCTGCACTCCATTTATTGTACAATTATGTTATATTATTTTCCTGTTGCCACAAACCTTCCATGAAAACATGCTCCATATATGCCTAAGCAGTTTACCTCATATGAATATTTGCATTAAATAAATGAAAATTCACCTCTTTCCAAAGATATCATGCCGAGACACAAAAGTGTTCCCTGCTATTAGAAATATGCTTGTACAGATTTAAAAATTGTAAATGAATTTGTAGTTGGTTGGTTCCATTTAAATAAAATAGGCTGAACATGCATCTTTATGAAAATGTGTTTATTTAACCAGAAAACACAAATATTTCTATTAAATATGCTTTCCAGTTTAACTCCTAATTCTTAATTTTTTATGGCTGTATGATTTTAGCTGAATTGTACTAAAGTGACTGTACTGGTGAGATTATGTAGTCAATTTCTTAACAAAATATTTTGTTCATTTTAGGGTATGACACGAGCTTCAGAAGTGAATTGGACAACTTACATAAATCCTTGCACTATCATGGAGAAAAGAGATCAGTCCCCCTATGTTCCAAATACAGTGTGGTCTAAGTCAAGGATTTGCCTAAAATGGGTGACTGAATGCTTAAACAGTAATTTTGCATGTTACTGTGATTTTTAAAAAATCATGTTAATTTGACCACATATTACCTTTATTACATGCAGAGATCATAATATTGCCCTTTATTTATATTTATTTATAATTACATTTATTTTCTAAAATGTTAATGAAGAAAACATGAAACAGACTAAGTATGTGTGTGTATAATACATAATGCCTAGGGTTTTGAAATAGAAATTAAATATCAACAGAAAAAAAAATCACATATGGAGAAATGAAGCCCAAGAACAAATGTATTTTTGTGATACTGTCTGTAATTCATGCTGGATAATCATGAACCCAGCAGTTAATGACCTCTACTCTGATACATTAAGTCCAACCAAAGATAATGGTGTCCTGTGTAAATTAACAAACCCAGTGGTAAACTTGCTTCTAGTTCAGCAGGAGACAGTGTGCAAATTAGCATTAGTTCTTAATAAGATCAGTGTCCTGCAATCTACAGTTCTGTAGTGTTCATAATGCTGTTTCTTTTCAGGTGAAAATTTTTTCTCTTGAGGACACTTGTACAATACATTCTCCTGACAAAGAATCATCCTTATCCTAATCAGTCCCCTACTTGAAAACTTTCCCCGTTTCTTACACTTTCATGCTGTGAGCGCTGCTGTGAGTTCTTGGGAATGATTATTCATTTGTAAGCTTCTTTAATAACATTTCCTTTAGATGTTGAGGTACCCAACAGAGCAAACCAAGGATTTGATTTTATAATTATAACTATTCAGCAAAAGTAATGGTCACTCTATGGGCAATCTTCATCTAATTTATTGATCACAGCTTTTTTTTTCCCCTAACAGAATATATTTTTTAAAATAAACAGCTACCCATAATATAACATAAAGGTAAAATGTCATCATGGCCCAAATAGTGTGAACTACCAAACCATTTTTCTTACAAGAATCTGAGAGCTCCCTCCTGTTCTTGAAATTAGAGCACTCAAGCACTTCATTGGTATGGTCTATACCTCTCAGGATCAGGTCCTAATATGAAAAGCCTTAACCACATGTCCCACACCACACAAACATGCTTTCATATAAAATGTTCATATGAACTTAATGAGAAGCAGACTTTATTTCCTACTACGCAGTTTTGATTTGGTATTGTTGTGCACATAGTATTTATTAAAATCTCCCCATTTCAGGCAACTGTGATGTTCAATTATTTCATTTGAATTCTATATATTTGGCTTTTAAAAAGTCAAAACAGGAAAATAAGCTTATAATGAGAGCCAGTGGACTAATATTCACTAGCTTGATTAATTTTTTCTATCACTTGTTGAATAAATTATTCACATGCAATCTTTCCACTATTCGTCCAGCTCTGTAGATGGTCAGACAATATGTGCTAAATAAATTAGTCATGAATATAGTCCATCAATTGAATGTTCATGAATTTTTTTATAATATTAGACCAGGTCTAATTAGAATAGTTCAGCAATAATTTATGAATGGAAAAAGAGGACACTTTCTAATTTGTATGTATATAATAATATGGAAATAGTTGGACATAGACACGTGTTTATAGACATACATATATGGAATGGAATGTGGTGTGTTCTTCATACACTTATATTGGAAGTTTTGTAAGAAAAAGTTTAATACACAGATCTTGCCTGAACAAACCTCTCACTGTAAAGTGTTTACCTTCAATGACACGTACTATTATTTCATGATTATTTTAAAATACACTTAAAGAGTTTTACATGTTAACCAGCTACTAAGAATGCCTTAATAGAAAACTAATTTTTGTTAGAGGTGTCTCGACAATTTGAATTTTATATGCATGCATTATGTTTTCTTAAAATGGGGAAATTATGCATCTGAAGGAATCTGTCTAGAATAATGGGGTTCTATAGAGGTTACTTTAATCACGTTCACCAGCAGTTATAGCTGTTTTACATCTTATTTGCAACAAAAGGGAACTCTAATTATCTTCAAAAAGAGCATAAAATGGTGTGCTTTGCTGCTGATGTAATGTTGATTCGTGAATGCTGCTGATAGGAACTGACAACTAAATACATGTCACACTTTTCAGAAATCAGTGGTGGTGACAGGTTAACCCTCTTTTGTGACCTGGGGACCAGAAGATGAGCTATCTATTTGCTTGTTAAGTAGAAACAATTTACAGTTTTCACTTGAAAAAAATAAAAATGCTGTTATTGATGGGTTATCGATTATTTTTTAGTGTTCCACTTCCGTTACGACTTAGAATCTGCCTGTTGTAAATTAGATTTAGTGCATACCATCCAAGATTCAAAGAGTGGATATGATTCCTGTACCTATTTCTTATAGATTTATTATAAACTGCTCACTGTTCATTTCATCTACATATATAGGATACAGAAAGATAAAGTATGTACATATGATTTGAAAGCTTATGCCTAATTTATAAATACAAATAAGATGTACTCAGAATACTACAGTGTTGAAATTAGAATTAAAAAGAATGTTGCATGCAATAAGATTTGACTTTACCAGCCATACAGCGAAGTATGAATAAGACTGAACTATTCTCTATTCAGCTCCAGATATAAAAATAATCAATGTAAGTCTAAAATATCAATATCCACCATAAGTCTCAATTTAGGATTCACAGTAGACTTTGGGGATCTACTAACCCACATGCCATATCTGAATGCTCTGAATTTAACTTAAATATTGACATGGATATTTGCCTTGTGCAAAGCCTAAATTGCTGCATTTGCCTGTTTATTAAGAATAAAGACAGCTATTTAAATTTCTGTGGGGAACAGAAACTCCCTCACGATACAAAGCAGTGCATTTCCATTGAAATTAATAGACTTGAACCAACTTAGGCCAAGTCTAAATGTGATTCCACATATTTTAAAGCAGGTATTATATGTACAGTCCAATATTTATACATATTTCTTCATCTATACACATTTGCAATATTCATTAATAAGCTGGTCAGTTCTAAGTGCCAATAGGTATTTGCACATGTAATTATGTGCCTGCTTGCATTCATCTGTACATAGCTCCATATAGGCACTGTTTTTACCTTTACTTGAAACAATGGGCCATTTAGTTTTGCTCTGCCCAAATGCACCAAGGTTAAATGTGCCATGTTGGAGATGGTCCAACATAACATAGGGTACAAATCTTACCTTATCTAACATCATCCTGCTAATTTGTTTCTTCCTATGCTCCCTTCTTTTGCCTCATTACAGTGATGTGTACATCTACTGAATGCCAAATGAGCACAAGTAGCATGCTTACAAATTTTTCCTAAACAATTTACATCAGTAAATGCTCAGTTTTCTTCAAAATTATCTATAGATACTGCACCTCTTAAAACTATGTTTTGTGACCCATTGGTTTTGAAGTACAACGGGGCCATGAACAGATCTAGAGGGGTGCAATGGTATGGTCATGTGCCAGGGAAGCAGCAGTGAGGTACAACTCAGACTCACCACTTAATCCACAGCCTGTACACCTACCCAGCATCTCCCTGTTAGGGAGTAACTGCAAGACCAAGTGAGGGAAGGAACAGTGGACCTGCCCTATTCCTCACACAAGAGATAGGTAGGAGGTATAGGAGTAGTGTGCCAACTAAAGCTATGGGAATCTTTATGTTCCCTCTTCTTCCCTGCTTTCCCAAAAGAAAAAGGGAAGAGTTTCCTGCTTGTTAGAGCAGCACTGATTGGTTACTTTTCCCAGAAAGCAGACAAGTCAAAAAGGCAGTAAATTATAGGAAGTTTTCTAAAGTCTGTGGAAGGCTGGGGCTTCTTGTGTCATTATGACATAGTCTCAAAGTTCAGCCAAAATCCCCGTCATTCACAAGGAATTTATAAGAGGAATAATTTATAAGAGGAATAATAGAGGAATTTATAGGAAGAATTTATAAGAGGAATAATTCCCATCATTCACAAGGAATTACAATGCTCTGCTTTACTCATCAGCTTTGTTGCAACTATATATAAGAGTCCAGTTTGGATGTGTTGCTTTTAAGGACCTCTGTATACAAACTGATATCTGTAAGAAATTAGGTTGGAGGACCTGGGAGTGGTTAAAATAAAAATGTGTCACAATTGAAGACACTACACTTAGAACACTGGGCACTACTCTTATACCTATAGAGTTAAAATGATACCTGACATAATGGGTAAAACTATCAGGTAGTCTCTTAATCTTGCAGATTGTCTGATAAAGATGATCTCTTACATACTGCACCAGAGTATCTAGAAATCCAAGCCTCCCACAAGTGCAAGACCAAATGTGGAAAACAATACCAAACAAGGAATCAAATCCAGTTTTGAGAGCTCTTGAAGAGCTACAGAAATGTAAAGAATAGTGATCACTGGCATTTTTTTTCTGGTCCTTCTGGGTTTAGTGGCTCAATATAAGCACATGTAAGACCTGAGCAATTCATCCCTGAATTCCAGAATGCTTTTCCTTTGACCTCAAAAAGCTTTGGATCAAGTTACAGTTAGTGCATACAGGTGCTTTGAACATTATATGCTTAGTCTTATTTTGCATAGATGTTGTATTTCATACATTATTTACAGTTTATGATGCCAGAAAGCTGTTTTTTATCCTTGACATAAAGGAAACAAACAACCAAAAAAAAATATAGCATATTAGATGTCATTATTATGAAAACCAAGGCATATTGGGCACAATGCATTTCATGTTTGGTATATTACAGGATTCTAATAAGCTGCATTGATAGTAAAGACACTTGTCTTTAGCACAAAGTAAAGAAGAAAGAAGAGAGAACTTTTGGGGTTGTTTTTTAAACTTTTGTATAGCATCTAGGCATTTTGGGCACAAAGTTAATTTCATATCAACGTCACACACACCTTTGATGGCAGAATCAAATATTCTTAGTTCCAAACACAAAAGCAAATAAGGCATTTAGATAGTTTTCCTTACTTTGAAGGCAGTTTTACAGTGAAGAATGTGAGCACCTAAATTATACAGAAAATTGCATTTTCTGGCTCTGGACTCAGCAGAGTGATTTTCTCACATCTACTAAAACACAGTTTTGCCAATTTGAAGGTTTGATGAGACAATGTAAAATCTTTAGATAGGGTTTAGCATGAAAGGGAGAAACTATAGGATAAGTAATCTGGGCCTCAAGACCACACAGTGGCTTGTAGCATGCTAGCTGACTTGCCACAATCACAGGACCTGAGCTGTATGGATTTCTGATTCTAATATATAACTAAGGTCTTCAGGACCCACACAGCTAAGTCCTTTTTCACTTTCCACACATATATTTCAGTTAACTCAACTGTGTAAGTGGCACAGTATAAATATATAAGTAGCCACATATCTACTGAGCATGCTCGGTACAGATTCACTCTGTTGTATGATTACCTTGACATTCATATAAGGCCAGGCAAGTCCAAAAAGTGTAGCTGAGCAGAAACACATAACTATCTGCTGTTAGACACTGGAGGGAAGGACAGCTCTCCCATGTTTGTGCTTAGTGCCTTCACCCATGAAATGGAAGACCCAGATCCTAGACCCTTGTCCTTCATTCAGGGATCTGAACCTGAATCTCCTACTTTCTACCAAAGTGCTCTAACCACCAAGCCAGACATTACTCAGGCTCTTTTCAAACCCTGAAGTTGGCCCCCAGGCAGACATAAGTAATATGTGGGACCAGAAAGAGGCAAGAACAAGCTAGAAAGTATATGATTTAGTGACAGAGCTGTTGCTGTGAATAAAAGAGGGCCCTAGACTCCAGTCTGGGCTGTTGCTGCCAACAAGACAAAACCTTCCCTATGTTCTCCATCCATTGTATCTAATTAATGCACTGTAGTGGGGCAGGTAGGGAGGTGAGGGGTCTAAGAATGCCTAAGCTTGGACTAGTGATTAGATCACTGTATTATGCAGCAGGAGATGCAGGTTTAAACTTCTTCTGGTCAGGGGACCTAAAACCTACGTGAGTGTCCTAACTATCAGGTAATTGTGTTAAAACACAGGAGATGATTCTGTTTCTGGCACATTCATGCACAGGCATGCAGGTTGATTCTGTTTTGCCAGGGGAAAAAATAAAATCTGAAACTAAGCAAATACTAAAAATGGTACTTATTCATCTGGGTAACTGTCATTTAGCATATAAATTACCACAGGATTTTGGCCACAGTGGTCACATCTACACATGCATTAATGCATCTTTTTTACTGAGCATTAAGTTTAATACCTCTAATATGAGGTACTACATAAATGTAAAATGACCAGTGCTACTGCACAGTAGCAAAGGTGCGTGGTCTTTTCATGACACTTAATGCTCAGTGGACTAATTCTATTTCACATTAGTGCATTACCACGACTTTTGGTGTGACACACTAATGTGCAGTAGAATTAGTCTACTGCATATAAGTGGCTCATGTGGATGCACCCAGTGTCCTGTAACTAAACTTCAGTTTATCCAGAATGCAATTAGATAAGATTTATTATACGACACCTGTTACTTCTTTCATGACTCAAAAACTTTTTCCTCGCTAACTTCTACCATCTATTCTTTCTAGATCTACCCTGAAAAATATTAAATGTCCGATTTGTCTGTGTACGTCTTATAAGTGTGTGTAAGGGTTTGTCTGTGTAAGTGTTGGGGTTGAAGGATTATTACAACCCCACAATACTATTAAAAGATGGGATAAACTGAAAAGGGTAAGAAAGAAAGAACTGTCAGTCCATCATAAAGTCTCCTTTGAAAAGTACAACTAGTGCTTATTCCCTCCTTTATGTGGCATCTCAGAAAAATAAAAACTGAAAATGAAAAAGTTTCTCAGGTGCTTTACCTCTCTCTCTGTCTCTCTTTCTGTGTGTGTGTGTATGTGTGTGTGTATGTGTGTGTGTGTGTGTCTGTTTCTCTCTCTCTCTCTCCCTGAAGAAAAAGAAAGAAAGTGGCATTTAATCTGAGTCAGTTCTGAGTGTTTGCCACACATACTACTGCTGAACTTCCTATAGGTTGATACTTATAAGTAAAAGGGGAAGGTAGTCCTTTTAGAGGAAGACCATAGCATGCAATACTTACTCCAATGTCATGAATCCAGTAAATCAAAAGAATTATATAGAAAGCTTACAGATAATGTCGTACATTTTAACAGTTGAACTGCCATTCAGAAACTCCACCTTACCACTGCAGTAGATCACATTTTCTTGTGTTCAACTTTGTACTAAATATTCACATCACTGGCCTCTGCCCTCAGCCACTAGTCTACAGCAAAATTCTTTAATATTGTAACAAATTAAATATAATGAGAATACAAATGCTGCTACAGGTACTGCTTTGACTCTCCAGATTCTCTACTAGTACTATGTTTGTAGGATTTATTGTTATATCAATAGAAACAATTAAAACAGCTTATTTTTAGTTCACTGGTGATATACATATGCTAAAGAGTGGTTAATAGTCATTTAGGGCACCTATACACATGACAGACCTCTATTCTGATGTGTGCTAATTAGCACACTCCAGCATCCTCTATGTTACATGTATTCAGCATCCCTACATTTCAAAATGGTGCCGGGATCTTTAACTGAAGCTTGTCAAATGAACTTTAGTTAAAGCACTACCACTGCCATTCTGAAGCATAGGATGCTGATTACATGTGATGCTGGGAGCACTTTAATTAGAGCAGCTCTTAGCACTGCCTCCCTCCACCCTGGAGCACATGTATAAACAACCTTAAAGATTAGCACTTCTTAAGCCATGATAATTGATTAGAAGTGGGAGAAAAATACAAAGATTCTGTGGAATGTGAAAATTGATTTAAAAACTTTTTGCATTCTTTGTCCTATTCTGATCTTCCAAACTTTTTTATAAGCAATGCCATATACATATAGAAAGAGAGGAGGACCATCATAGCATGGTGGTTAGGGCATTCTTCTAAAATATGGCAAAGTCTTCCTCTGACCAGAAACTCTATTCTGGATCTAAGATGTCTTCCCCACAAAAGTTTTGTCCAACCTAATATGTTTCTCTCAAAAGATTTCTCTGTGCAATAGCAATCATCACCTGCTGGATTTCACTATCCAACTCAGGGTGTCAAAGGTTTACACCAAGGCTAAAGCCCTTGACTTCAGAAAGGCCAACTTCAATGAGCTTAGGAGACTACTGGGGGGAGGCACTGAAGGCCCAGAAGGTAGAGGAGATGGGAGTTCATGAGGGATGGTCATACCTTAAAGGGACGATCCTTCAAGCCCAAAGGGTAATAGTTCCTGAGAGAAGCAAGGGGGGTAAGAGTACTCAGAAACTGCCTTGGCTCAGCAAAGGCATTCAGGAATGCCTGAGGACTAAAAGGGGGGCATACAACCAGTGGAAGGGAGGAGCTATCACCAAGGAGGAGTACTCCTCCTCAGCCTGTGAGTGTAGGAGGGATATTAGGAAGGCCAAGGCAGAGATGGAACTCAGGCTAGCGTTCAGGATTAAGGACAACAAAAAGTCCTTTTTCAAGTACATTGGAAGCAAGAAGAGGGCATCAAGCAATGTAGGGCCCCTGCAAGATGCAAATGGTAATCTTGTGGCTATGCCAGACAAGAAAGCTGATATTTTTAACAGTTTCTTTGCCTCTGTTTTCTTGCACAGGGACCGGGACATCCCATCTACAAGAAGTAGGGACAATCTATGGGATAGTTCTGTCAGGCCTTCAGTCAGTGCAGATGTAGTCAGGGATCTTCTGGAAGGGCTGGACAGTTTTAAATCTGCAGGTCCAGATGCTCTCCACCCAAGGGTGTTGAGGGCGCTGGTTGTGGAGCCCTTGTCCTAGCTTTATGAGCATTCGTGGTCATCTGGTCAGGTGCCGGGGAATTGGAAACTGGCTAATGTGTTACCAGATTTGCTCATTACTTTGGGGTGTGCTAATTTATTAGGGATAGTTTCTAGGGTCTTGGTAATTCTGTCAATATGCTGCTTGTGTTACTATATGGAGCTGTATCTCTCCCTTCTGCAAGCCCTCATCCCCAGTGGAGCTATCTTGCAGGACTCAGTTTCAATGGGACTGGGTTACTCCAGTCACCAAATCAGTCATACACACAAACGCACACAGATTAATGTGACACGCCTGACCCAGCCAGGTTGATCAGCATGGACAGGCTGACACCCTCATATGCCAAGAATCAGTTCATCAGAGCAACAATA
>JAGPOW010000304.1:55715325-55728065 GCA_030014935.1 Caiman crocodilus | reverse complement strand
AGAAACAATAGATAGCTTGCAGCATCAGGATTTTGGATTTTTACTTGTTGTGCACAAGTCTCAGCTTAGCATGACTTTTCCAGATCTTACTATAGTCTTCTAACAGACTTAAGCTAATTATTGGGGTGCTCATGACCTTTTGTGGAGAGGACTCCCACCAGTCATCTCAGGAAAAGTATGATAACACCTGTGATTAGAGCTCCAATGGGCTGGACACTGTGATGAACCCTTAACCATTGTTCAAATCTTGCCCATACCCCACCTAACTCAGTCTCTTGCCTCAGCATTCCCTAACCCGGCAACCGAGCTTTAGTCAATCAGGTTTCAACAGGCCTCCCATAGTGGGACCAGAGAATGTACGGCCTAAGATGCCTATTAAACTTAGAGGTGTGTGTGTGTTTGGGGGGTGAAAAGTCCTTAGTAAATCCAGATTAGAACTGGTCTGAAAAATGCTGAGCTGGGTGTGTGTGAACATGGGTTGATTAACATTTGGAGCACAGATTCCCCATCATGCCGTGCTCCCCTGCTTCTCTGGTCCCAGAATTCACTGCAGTCTCTGCTTCAGGCTTTCTGTTCTCCATCTTTCATGTAAATGAATGGTCATCTGGTTCCATCTCAAATGCAAATGAGAGGGCGTGAGTCCTCTGTGAGTCAGACAGTCTGCATCCTGACAAGAATAGGATGGGTTTCAACATAGATAAATGCAGGGTGATGCACCTTGGGAGAAGGAATCCACAGCATACATACAGGCTGGGGACTTCCCTCCTTGAAAGCGCAGAGGTGGAAAGGGATCTTGGAGTCATTAATGACTCTGAGATGAACATGAGCCGCCAATGCCAGACTGCAACCAGCAAGGCTAGCCATACCTTGACATGCATCCAAAGATGCATCTGAAGCCAGTCCAGAGAGGTGATACTCTCCCTCTATGCAACTTTGATCAGGCCACAGTTGGAGTACTGTGTCCAGTACTGGGCGCTGCACTTCAAACGAGATGTGGCCAGCCTGGAAAGGATTCAGAGGAGGGTCACCTACTTGGTGAGAGGGCAGCAAGACAGACCCTATGAGGAGAGACTGAGGGACCTGAACCTGTTCAGCCTCAGGAAAAGGAGGCTGAGGGGGGACCTGGTGCTGCCTACAAATTCATTAGGGGAGATCAACAGCAAATAGGTAGAGTCCTTTTCTCCCCAGCACCACCTGGGGTGACAAGAAACAATGGTAATAAGCTTTTGGAGAATAGGTTTAGGTTAGAGATCAGAAGGCAATATTATACAGTTAGGGTAGCCAAAATCTGAAACCAACTTCCCAGGAAAGTGGTCCTCGCCCCTACCTTGGGCAAATTCAAGAGAAGGTTGGACTACCACCTGTCCGTGGTCTTGTGAACCCAGCATTCATTCCTGTCTGTGGCAGGGGGTCAGGCTAGATGATCTGTTCAGGTCCCTCCTGACCCTAGCTACTATGAAGCTATGAAACTATGAAATTGGTTTCAGTGAATTTTCTCATCGGAAACCATTTTTTAGAAACATTCCTGGTGAGGCCTGTATATAATGTCACCAGGATAAGAGGTAGCTGTAGAGACTATATAGTACTTTTCATCAAATGTTGTTTTTCAAATAGTACATGACATATTATTTCCATTCCTTTTCAGGTATCATTGTCTATTTTATAAATGATTTATTTTATTTTGATCTTGTTTTTCAGAAGTCCTAAACTCTTTACTATCAACCCAAACCAATCATTAGTACTATTTACTTTAATACTACAGCTACAGCCACAGCTACAAAGAAGTATAAAGAAAATAGTGTCTTGATCCTCTTGATTTATGGGAAAATATAAATATAATTCTATAGAATAATTATGTCATCTTAAAAAACCACAAAAGTGACAATTTAGGAATGAACAGTTAAACAATGCAGTAACTTTACTTATATATTCATTCCTCCTTACCAACATTAATTTCCTCCTCTTAAATGCAGTAGAAGAACTATGGGTGAGTGGGGTGCAATCCCTGGGTACTGCCTTAGTGGAGCACCAGAATGGAAGCAGGGGAGTGTCTCACCCTCCCTTGCACTCTACATATTCTCCACAGTGGCTCGAGCAGCCACAGCAGGGAAGGATCTACTAAGTAGGGCTGTGCAAAGCTTTGGTAGCTGATTTGATTCGGTGGATATTTGGCCCAATTCGGCAGTCAAATCTCTGAATCTGGCTCAAATCAGGAGACCCTTTAATCTCTCCAAATCAAGTCTGATCCCTCTGAATTGATTCAGAGATATTCAGAGAAATCAGACAATTTGGACACAAACATAGCTTTATATGTTTTTTTCCTACATACCTCAAGGTACCAGGTGGCTCAGGAACCTTGCTGCGATGGTGGGGCAGATAGAGCATCCCACAGAAATGCGGCAAGGCCCCCAACATGCTCAGTGGTGGACCTGAAAGTGGACCAGAAGCACTTCTGGTCCATTTCTGGGTCCGCTGCGGAGTGTGCGGGGGACCCCTCTCTGCCCTCCAGCTCAGCAACTGGTGCCTCCTGGGTCCCCCACACACTCAGCCATGGACCTGGAAGTGGACCAGAAGTATTTCCAGTCCACTCCCAGATCTGCTGCCACACACAGCTAAGTCTATGGCTGAATCACTGATTCTCTGAATGAGAATCAAATCTTCAGATTCAGATTCAGCAAATTGAATTGGGACAGTGATCTCAATCAACAAATTGAATCATTGTCCCCCAAAGCAGGCCAAATCTGAGTCCAAATTGAATACAGCCCTCTACTGTGCTGAGGCACTTCATTGCCTCTAGTGTGCTTTTTTCCCTAAACAGGAAATATATCTATACTTTCCATTAAATGCCTAAGGAGACAGCATATGCTTCCATTGGCAGGAAAAAAAATAAACTGATTCTCTGAGGAATAGGATCAGACTGCGGATGGTTGATTTATCAATTGGAAACAAGTCTTTTGCTTGCCTTCAATTGTATTTTTCATACAGGTGAGTCATAATGGCTCATTTGCTACATTGTTTTGGCATCAGCAGGGCACTAATTTAAGTGGCAATGTTATTCATGCTTAAATCCATTCATCTAATAAATGCAGGAGTTCCCAGCTTAAATTCTTTAAAATACATTTTAAAAGCTTCAAAAAATAGCAAATAATCTATATCGGGCAAGATGTTATCTGATTTACATGCACGTATGTCAGCATTTTTTAGAAAAAGTCATAGCAACCAGAATGTATTACTTTAAAACATGGATAGCCAGAGTCAATTCCAAGTGACCATAACATGCAGCATTGTTTTATTCTCTCTTTTCTCTTAAACCATTTAAGTGACTGGCTGTGGAAATGCCTAAGGACACTATGGAATCTTCTTCATTGAAGATTTTTCAGAAGCTGGATAGGCATTTGTCTGGGATAGCATAAAAATAGTATATTCTGCATTTGTCCTTCCAATCCTATGATTCTTTCTTCTATACGGCCTTAACAGGATACCTTGCATGATATCTTCAAAAATGGGTTTATATTTGAGGTGCTCATTTTGAACCTCTATATTTATTTCAGTAAAACACGGGAAATTAGAAATAACATAACATTATCCTACAAATTTTAAGTAGGAGTGTCTGCCTCATGCCAGTGACTCACTGTGAATGCTGTATTTCTGAGGCATGTATCCACTGAAGTGCTTCTCAATATACTGTATTGCCAATTGGAGAGGTGAGTAAATCTGCAACTATGGTTTTATGAGATTGCAAGCAGTGGATCTGAGTCAATCAAACTCACATTTTTATTCAAAAGAGCAACCAAGTGTTTTTGCCATTAGGTAAGAATTGCTGCTTCATTAATTATCAACTTGGCACTGTGGCCAAGTGTAGTGACAGCATGAACACATCTTCATGCAACTTCTTTCAAAACTCTAGTATTTTCATGGAAGTAATACTCCAGTCAGTCACTGGGGCTCTTTTCCAAGTTCTGTTCCTGGCTATATACTCATCATGCCCCTCATACTTTTACAACTCAGTTGTACACAGAAGCACAAGAATGCAACCAGGCGTCAAGAGCAACTGCAGCACACAGTGGCAGCAGGGACATCTAACTGCCACCATGACACTGGCACAATTCTGCAGCTTCAGCAACAGTATTTTTTTTCCAACCACTTCCCCACTAAGTTGACGCCTGGGGAAGCTGCCCTGGTTGACCCACCCAAGTTACACTACTGATTGCATTAGTTTTAAATGCTGACTTGTTCAGGGCCTAGCTTGTTGGTTTCCTCTCTTCCAGTGCTCTAACAATATCAATATTTTCTCTTTCACTTTACTCCCTGGTTTTTCAGGGTCAGTGCTAGTGCTGATAAATGATTTGAAATCTAAATAGTACATCAAAAACATAAGATAGATCAACTTGGCTCTGCAAGGAAAAGCTGTCTTGCATGAATTTTAAGCTTATTACTATAGAAATGCAACCACAGTTCCACTACATATGTGAAGTTTATAGATCATCATCATCTACAATATATTGGGCAAAGTATAATATATTGCCTTCGAAGCTGTGTAATGTTGTATGCCAAAGGTACAAAACTATGCATTTACAAAATGAACATTTGTTGCATATGATAGAACTGGTAACAAATACACTGGATACACTTCTCACTGCAAACAGAAGCTTACATATAAAGAAAGATATATATGTGGTTGCTCCAGATGCATTTAAATCTCCTGGCATTTTAACACATGAAATTATAAATCTTGTAACAGAAAACATCTGGATGTTTTGTATAATTGTTCTCTCTCATCATAATCAGAATCTTCATTTGTAGGTATATTGTATAATTTCTTTAAGTCTGTTCCTTTATTTTTTATTTTTTCAAAGGTTGTCTAGATACAAATCGGCAAACTTCTCTGGGGCATAATAAAGAAACATAGGATTGTGTTCCTAATTATATCATCTCTATCATCAGAGGTAATGACAGAATGATGGTCGTGTAAACTTATTTGTGCATTTTTAATGCATCTCTACTCTGGACCTTATCAATTATTGTGATGCTTTATTTAATCCATCATTTAGCATTGTCTCATAAAACGATGCTTTGAACTCGCTACATTGACAATGTTCACCTTTTTTTTTATCAGACACACAAACACCTACCCTATGCCCTCAAGCAACTCATTTCTGGGCAAAAGCCTTTTCAACCTATATGCTGAAATATGAGGTCAAAAGCTCGCCCTGGCCACTGAGTTGGCAAAATGGCTGACAATTGGGAACAGTAGGGCAAAGGTAACCAGAATGTTTGGAAGTACTGAAGGAAGTAAAATTCTTCAAGCCCAATGAATATTACAGATTTTCTACATTTTAAAATAAGAATGCAATGATAATGAGGAGAGTGAGAACTCATGAAAATATAACTCCAATAGTGAGTGTTCTTTTGGCAGAAGCAAGGAATGCCAGCAGCAAGTGTGTGTCAGCTGTTGTGAGATGCCAAATTTATTTCCACAAGGCAGTGTTTTGTTTGTTTGTTTTAATTTCTACCACAATAGAAGTATAACAGAGACTGAAGCAATAAACAAGCCTGAACAAAAATTAATACTAGAACAGCAGCAAATACATTGCCTGCAGTCATACACAGCTGATGTGATGACAACAAAGATGAATCCTCTTCACTGCCATTCTAAATGTGAGAGGTCTCATCAATATTTCTTTTTAACCCTTTTTCTACTGTAATATTGTTGCCACTTCTTTGTGTGTAAGGCTTTGTTTCATCTATGACAGGGGCAGTGAACATGAGAAAAAGGAGAAAGACTGAGATAATGACAAGGATGGAAAGGAATTCTGTCTCAACAGCCTTGATCCTGGGAAGTGCTAAGCAGCTTGGCCCAATCCAAAACCTATGCATACTTATTCTTACCCATATGAATGGTGGGGCTATTTGCATTCTTAGCAATAAACATGTGTTTACGTGTTTTGCTAGATTAGGTGAGAGAGCCCAGCACCTGCAGAACTGCTAAACCTAAACGCTAAACTGGGCTATGTGGGAAGAAGATACTACCACTACTGACATTTCTCTTGCCCTTTTACATGATGTGTGACCGGATTCACAGTAACCTAAAGCTTCCCTGGTACATTTATCCAATGTACTGCTTTAATACATCACTTCAAGAGATATGCTATTCTGGATTTTAAATAGAAACTAAAGTTAAAAGTTAAAATGAAAAAATATGCCACTTATAGCCAAAATGATCCTGACTGCTTTTCATTCCAGAGCTCCGATGCTCCTGAAAAATGTCTTCCTTTCTTCTAAAGACCTGTTCCTGTTCATAGTGAATACCCAAAGTTCTCTCATCATGCCCTCTGGCTTAAGCATTTCTTTTGCCTTTGCCATAAGTGACAGCAGCAAACCTACAGAAAGTGACCTGGGATTCCCTTACTAGCACTCAGCTTTTTACGTTTTTCAAATTAGTTTTAACTTTCAGATTTTCAGAGCTCTGTATAGATCAACAGCTGAATGTTCATGTTAGCTCTCTCAGGTATAGAGGTGTCCTCACAGGGTAAGAAGCTTTTTAGTTCAGTACATTTTGGGTAATAATATCATTACTATGGTAATGATATAATATGTGTCACTTTTGGGAATGAGAAATTACACATAATTTCTATTTGCTTCAGTCCTGTTTCTATAGTAACAAGACTAGTAATTCTCATTAATGACTAGGTTGTTACCATTGTTATTTTTGGTAATTCCAGGTTATTAATATCCTGGGTTCTTTTGCATATTACTGATGATATAATCTGAATGGCTGCTAAATAAAAAATAGTCCACTTTACTGCAGCCAGTTTTCACAAAATTCACAGAATATCTTTGGAACCTACTTTTAAAATTAGTGCAGAATTAATCCGCGTAAATAAAGTCATTAAATCATTTGGACTGGGGGCAAAATTCAGACTGGATGGTAAACACGATCATTAACATAAACCACACAACTCTGATGAAAGTGCTGACACTACCATTTAACATTGCAGTTTGCCAAGTTCATCTTTCCACTACAAAAGACATTTCCCCCCAGAGTAACAATTTTATAAGAACAGCAAAGTAATTTCAGGCAGTGTGGTTATCATGTGCTCATTTACCATTAGGATTAGAGGTTAAAGGTTGTGCCTTGATGCCACAAGGTCATTATTATCTCATAATAATAACTATAAATGCTGTTATATTTTATTGCCCATAAAGCTATATTAGTAGGCTAACAGCAGTCCAAGGGCTAAATAATATTGTAACATACTATTTAAGTAATATTTTGTTACTACTATATGTATTACAGTATTTCAAGTAAACAAAAGAAATATCAAAAGTTATATGCATACAACAAAATAATTCCAAGGCAATCTTAGGCAAATGAGTATCACAAAAATAAATGGCACTTTTCAGAATGCTTACTTCGTGCATTCTGTTACATACAATGCCTCTTCACCTTCAAATACTTACACACATGAATAACTTTACCCATTGACTTCAATTGGTATATCCATATGCATAAAGCTACTTGCATGTTAAACTGTATGAAGAATCAGGCCACTGTTTAATTTATTTGTTAAAATACACTTTAAAAAGCTTTTTATAGCATCTCTTCCTGGTTAGCAATGTTTTGGCAATGCATTTTATAATGTGTTTTAAAAGAGTTATTAAAGTGCATAGCTACATCTTGTAATCTTTTAATAAATATTAATAAAGCATTTATGACTGTTCTCTTAAAGTGATACCATTATCTTTCTGGCCAATGTTAAGTAGCAGAAGTCAGTAATCTACAGCAGAGAGATGACTATCTTTTTATTATAGGCTTTGGATAAAATATCTGAGTTAGATATGGATTTTAGAGAAAAGACCTGGAAAAAACTCAAATAAAAATATAATAAAGGAAAAATATTCCTATTTCTTCATACACCCCAATCCTAATTAGGTTTCTTCTGAAGATCTTCATAATTTGATCCATGCAATCTTTGGAAAAATTGTTTGCCCAGTAACATTTTACAGCTGTGAAGATAAAAAAATGAAACCAATTACATTAGAATACTGACTGTAATCCCTTCCTGCTCCTGGCTCCCTGCAGGATCATGCACCCAAGGAAGAAGCACCCTGGGAGGTGCTCTCCACTGCAGAGTGGCAGACAGTCACATCCAGAACCAGGGCTGCTCACAGCAAAGCAGTAACAGTTCCTCTAGTCTGGCTGGAGAACAGGTACAAGGCCCTGGCGACACTGCAGGAGATGGAAGGAGAGGAGGCAATTCCACACTCCTCATGCTCCGAACAGGCTGAAGGAGCTAAGCAGACCTGGAGAAGGAAACGTCAAGTGATCATCATAGGCAACTCCATCCTGAGAGGTACAGAGGGTACCATCTGTTGCCAGGACCCCTCAACACGCGAGATCTACTGCCTGCCTGGAGCAAAGATTCAGGATGTGATGGGCATGGTCCAGGCTGTGATTCAGCCCACCAATTACTACCCCATGGTCCTGATCCATGTGGGTGCTAATGATGCGGCCAGGAGAAGCCCTGATCACCTGATGACGGACTACCATGCTCTGTGGGGCATGCTGAGGGAGATAGGAGCACAGGTGGTATTCTCCTCTGTCCTACTAGTGAACAGACATGGAAGATGACATGAGACCTGCATCAGAGAGACCAATTGGTGACTTTGGGAATGGTGTCTCAAGGCAGGCTTCGGCTTCCTAGACAATGACCCGTACATCATAATGAGAGACATGCTCAGGTGGGATGAGCTTCACCTTTCCCCCAAAGGTAAGTGTGTGTTTTCTTCTAGGTTGGTAGGCTTTAAACTAGGCTTGTCAGGGGAAGGGGAAGATGAGGGTGAAGAAAGCCTTTGACTACTAAACTAAGTGACACCCACAAGAACAGCCCAGCCTAGACCAACAATGAGCAGAACAAATACCCAGGTAAGCAACAGGGGCCCAGGCAGTACTAAGATTAGGGGCCAGTGCACACATCTTCAGGAGGCCTCAAATGCCTCTAAACAAAAGCTCGTAGTATGGGGAACAAGCAGGAGGAACTTCCCCTCCTGCTAGATGACACCAAGCCAGACATAGTGGGGTTCACAGAAATGTGGTAGGACCCAATGCACGCCTGGACAGTGAATATCAAGGGCTAGGCTGTACAGGAGGGACAGGACAGGGAGGAAAGGTGGGGGCGTGGTGCTCTACATCAAGGAGGAATACACATCCTCAACAAGTAGCATAAGGTCAGATGAGGGGCACACTGAAGTGCTCTTGGTTAGAATACAAGGAAGTCGAGGGGAAAGGGACTTAACTGTGGGGGCCTATTACAGACCACCCAACCAAGGGAAAGAGCTCGATTGGGAATTCTTAAACCAGCTCACGGAGGTAGTTAGGTTAAAGACATGGTCATTATGGGTGACCTGAACTTTCCAGACATCTGTTGGGAAGAACAGTCAACCAGGTCTAACCACTTACATAGGTTCCTAGCCAAAATACAGGACCTCCATCTAACCCAGGAGGTGCACAGCCCCACCAGGGGAGATGCTTTGATGGACCTGGTGCTGGCAACAGGTGATGACCTCGTGAGGGGGCTGTAGGTGCTCGACCACCTGGGTGACAGTGATCATTGACTGCTGGAATTCACCATCCAGCACAAGGTGGCAAAAGCCTGCAGCAAGGCAGCAGCCCTGGAATTCAGGAGGACAGACTTCAGTGAGGTAAGGAGAATAGTTGGGGAGGAACTGAGGTTCCAGAGGGGAGGGGAGTCGGGTGTCCAAGAAGAAGGGTCGTTCCTTAAGGAGATGATCCTCCAAGCTCAAAGGGTGGTAATCCCAACAAGGATCAAAGGGGGCAAGAGGGTGCAAAAGCCCCCATGGCTCACCAGAAGCATACGGGACTGTCTCCTAGCTAAAAGGGAGGCATACACCCAATGGAAGGGAAGGGCCATCACCAGGGAAGACTATACCTAGGTTGCTCGGGGCTGCAGGGGGGCAGTCAGGAAGGCCAAGGCAGAGATGGAACTGGGGCTAGCTACCCAGATCAAGGACAACAAGAAGTCCTTTTTTAAGTACACAGGGGGGCAAAAAGAAGGTACTGGGTAATGTGGGGACTCTGCAAGACAAGTTAGGAAATTTGGTCGTCACACCAGATGACAAAGCTAACCTACTGAACAATTTCTTTGCCTCCATTTTCCTGAGCAGGGACTGGAACAGCCCATCCACCAGGACCCCCTCAGGCCCCAGGGGAGGCACACTCAGGCCTAGGGTCAGTGAGGATCTAGTCAGGGAATTTCTGGAGGGACTGGATGTATTTAAATCAGCTGGTCCTGACAATCTCCACCCCAGAGTGCTGAGGGAATTGGCAGAGGTCATTGCAGGACCCCTGGCCCGGCTTTACAAGCACTCACGGTGCTCTGGCGTGGTGCAAGAGGACTAAAAAAGGGCCAACGTGGTTCCCATTTTCAAAAAAGGGAGGAAGGAGGACCCAGGAAACTATAGGCCAGTTAGTTTTACCTCAATCCTGGGTAAGCTTTTTGAGAGAATTATCCTGGCGATTTTGTATGGTCATTTGTGAAGTTGCCTGAAGTTGGAGATCTATTAATTCAAACCGTTCGTGATTACCTCAACTTGCTCGGCCAGTTGAGTGATAAGAACTCTAGCTTTTCCAATTGCTATACCCCACACAAAATAGCCCTCAAGTGCCCATACAAATTTCTTGCCGACCTTTTCTTCCCATGTCAATTGGCTCCAGACTGCTTCCCTTCTCTACCTCTTCAACAGTGCAGGACTAGATGGTGTTGCACTATTAATGGACAGAGGGGGACACAGCAATACTGTTGCTATGAAGCAGTCCAGACCTGATAATATCGCAGGCAAGTTTGTATACAAATGACTATCTGAGCATGCCCATAACATACCCATGGGAGCTGGTGTTTGTAAATCTATACATTTTTGATCATTCCATCTGTTGTTGCCTAATTCATCTGGCAGACCAATGTTTCTTGGGGGTGGCATGTATCCGTGATATAAATGACTTAACATCGCAGCCCTTATTATTGGATAGAAATAAGAATGTTATTCCATTGGGTTTGATATGTTGACAGCACTCTTAACGTCCCAATTAGTTAATGACGGTCGAAAATTCAATTTAGGACTTATTATAGGGGTGCGATTAGTCTTTATTGAAGGACCCGGTGGGAGCCTCAAGAACCATGAAGGCTCAGATTTAGTGGAATCCCAGGTGAGGGAGCTGTCATCTTTTACCTGATGAACTCCCTGGGGGTTAATACCCCATGGGACCTTTGAACAAGGAATGTTATTTTTGGAGGATTTTGGATTAATGAAAGGATGAATGTTCAGTACAGGGATATTAAATGGGAGTATGTTTCCCAACCTACAGAAAGAACGATTAATTTTATCTAAATCCAAATTATTCGGCCATGAATATAACCGGGGGTATACAGAATTGGGTTGAGTTATCTCGATGCTACAAGGCTCGTCACGCCTTCTAGTTATGAACCATACACTGATATTAAGAGCATTTACATATGGAATAATTACCGGATCGTCTACTGACAAAGGCACTTGTAAACGTGCGGTTAGTCCCTTTCTGTTGGGTTCGCTGGCAACCTTTGCCCAAAGGGTCAATGCATTGAGGATGGAATTGTCCCGATGCTCGGTGAGGATATCATGATCACCTCTCACTAGTGCTATCATTGAAGCGAATGCTGTCATCATTAGAACAGGCCGCAACGCTGTCATTCTGGTGGTTATCATCTTTGCTTCAGGAACAAGTTGCTTAGATGTTACGCTCGCTGTTGTATTAGCTCGTCTTCTCCCTATAAACGAAATCTGTACAACCGTGGGATTATTTTTAGTTTCTTTAAAACCATATATACATATGTGTGTGGTGGCAGTTTACAAGTCAGTTTCAATAACCCTTTCATCTGGTTCAAGGAACTCCCCAGATCTCCATTGAAATGATCGCCGAGTATAAACATAAATTGTAATTAGGATAATCAATAATATAATTAGCAAAATAATATTAACGAAGAGAAACCTCTTTGCTAAGATCATTGTTGATAATTTGTAGTACTTAATCGCTGGGACCAGCATCGATGGCTTTTCCCCACAGTTGTTTCGGCTGGTTTCTGTCTGGTTGATGACATGCCAGAGGTACCAGGAATGTATTCCGCTCATTTGATTGAAAATGGTGAGGAGGACAATGTGGTTGTTCATCATCGTGCTAAATTTACTTCGTTCCTAAAAAACCCACAAAACTTATAATCTATTAACATAACATAAATATTAGACATTTGTGGATAAATTCTATTAGCTCCGCCGGCTCAGCCAATTGTGGTGTGCCAGGACATTGCGTGGTGGTAAAGCTGCTTCTAAGGAAACAAGGTAAGTATTAGGACACGTTCCTGCTTCCATGATAATGCCTGGCACTGGTGTTGGGTGTTTTGCCTGGTGCATAATATTGTGGGTCAAAGGCTCCTTGCATCTGTCTATGGTGCCTTGGTTTTTCCTTCGCACATGCAGTACAAGCCTGTGTAATCTCTTTCCACATCTGTAGTGTGGGCCCCTTGGTATCATACTTTTTCCACCGGCTCTGAGCTTTGGTGGCGCTCGGATGGCCCCAAAAGTCATGTAGTCATTCAAGCAGTGGTTTGTGATTGGTCATCATCACGCAATTGGGTTGTACTAATAATTCGCCATGTGATGATGTCTTTTCAGCTAGTAACTGATCTATC
>JAGPOW010000304.1:55678695-55715225 GCA_030014935.1 Caiman crocodilus | reverse complement strand
AGACTCTCCTTCATGGGCAGGTTCTATTTTAGCTGTCTGGCAGGGATTACAGTAAAAGCCATAGGCCCCTCCACCTCGAGAGGTCCCATCTGATGCTATATAAGCTGATTTCACCATCCCATATAGTTGAAGCTTTAGTTGTTTATCTCTTTTCTCAGTGAGTATCTCCCCATCTATCATTTTCCATGTAGACCAATTGTATTGGAACCTTAATACCATCGTGCACCAGGTTTTCGGAGTTCCCTGGTACTCGGGGTGACTCTGTCCAGAGTCAAGTGATGGTAATATAGAGTCTCTCAGAGCTATCAAGGTTCCTGGGGGCGAGGCTAGATGTTCTGCGAGTTGAGTTGCCAACATCACTTTTGCCAGACACCCGTACCGATGCTGATGGCTTTCTAATGTCCGGTGACCCAAAAAAGCAACCTGTTCGGTGCTTGGGTCTTTGACTACATACCAAATATGCTCATCGGTGTAGCCTACATATATAAGTAGTGGTGTATTTATTGGTGGGATGATTAATTGTGTATTCTGCATGTCCGCTAACACAAGTTCCAAGGCTTTTTGATCCTTTTGTGTCCACGGTTCTCATCTTTTAGCCTTTTTTCTAATTTGCTGTGGTATACGTTGAATGACTACTAAATGTGATAGTTTTATATAATGTCTAAGCCAACTTAGTTGTCCCAATAGGGCTTGAAATTCGGTAACTGTGGTGGGTGTAGTACTGAGTATGGGTGGTATGTTGTGCACCGTCCCACGCTGACACTGACCTTGAAAATATGTGCTGAGAAACGTGAATTCAATGGCTGGTTCCGTCATTGATTTCTTGGTGTTAATGTTCCATCCCTCAGCATGCAGGTGTTTCTTTAAATCCTCAGCCGCTTGGTGGACGTTCATGCGGTGATGTCTACCACGATGATGTCATCCACGTAGGACCAGATCTTAGTCTCCTGCAACTCAGCATGAGCAGATTTAAAGCGCTGAAGTGTGTTATTTATGGTCGCGGTTGCTAATGCCGGGGAATTGCAGTATCCCTGGGAACAGACGTGCCATTGATACATCTCTCCATCTACGCACATATTCAATATTCCTTGTGAGTCGTGTATGGGGATTGAATAAAACATATCTTGCAAATCTATGGTTACCGCCCACAGTCACCCTCTCTCTGGGTCTTTATTAAGCCATCCATGATTTCAGTGATGGTTTGTGCTGCTGGTAATTGGATCAATGCACAGCGGTGATTAGCCTGCCTATAATCGACTACTAGCCTTACCTTGGTGTGTCTTCCTAGTTTGGGGATACCCCATCCCAGAGAAAGATAAATTGAAGATCTTACCCGACTGATGCAATTCTGTTGTTGTAAACCTTGCAGCAGCTTCTTGATCGGGTCTCGTAGTTCGTCTTTCGTCGTGATGGGCCGGTACCTCCACAGAGCTATATTCATTACCACTGGTTGATGTTTTATTCATTCATGGTTGGCGTTGTATTCATCATGGGTGACAGATAAAGGTAAAGCATTTAATATGTGTTGTCTCAATTGTAACGCTCGTATTCCGGGTATGCCAAGTATATTAATGCCCCCTAACACTCCTGTTAAGGACTTGGCATTTATTATGAATTTTACCACGGGTGTACTCATGGTCGAGTTCAATCCTTGTACATAAACAGTTCTCGTAGTTTTCTTATGTGGGACAGCTGGTTGGATGACATTCACCTGTGCCCCTGCGTCAAGTAAGAAACGCGTAGACACGGTATCAAATTCGTTAGGCTTATTTACATCAAGTGTTACGTATGGGTGTTCGTCCTTGGGTAGCCAGCCGCTGGAGCCCAGTTCAATGGCCGCTACTTGTTTTTTGTCTTTCCCGGATCTATCACTCCAGGTTTAAAACCCAAATGGGTAGCGAGCTTTCTCTGGCCCTCTTCTCCTAACCTTTGCAATTGATCTTTGGTTAGGTCACTGTTGTGTAGTAGAAAACCGAACCACACTCGCTCCTCTGGGGTTCTCTCCACTCGGGGCCTATTTGGAGATATTTTCCCTTCGCCCTGATACCTTATTACTTGTACTTTTGGTGGGTCTATAGATGTTACTTCTGCTTTTCCGGCTGATGTTAACTTCCCCAAGTTGCTTAATACATTCCCTATGGGTCCTCCTACTAGGGGTTGTAGAATTAATCAATACAGAGGTATGTTCTTACCACCATAGATGTCTACACAGGCTTCGATAGCTTCCACTGAGACTGGGACCGTACCAGGATCGCGACAGCAACAATGAGGCCAGACTTGCTGTTTTTGTCCGTCAGTAAGGTTCAATGGGCACCCCTCCAAATCCCAAGTAAGGTAGCTCATTCCTGCTATTGCAAAGAGAAGCTGAACGGGAGTTGGATTAGTAGGTGTATTATTATGCCATATATGAACCTTTGTCATTAAAGTCGATACCATTGCAACACTCACAGGAATCGGCCAGGTTCTGTTTTTAATTATTTGTGCCGCGTCGCTGCATGCTCTGCCACTCCATGTGGGATTCTGCATGACTGCCATACTCTCTTCAAGGTCTAATAAGTCTCCCCCGTGCTCAAGAATTAATCGACCTTCCCATATTACCAGTGTTTCGGCAGGTCGTATCTAGTGTCTCTCATGAGGTCTTGTAGCTCGGCTCTATTGCGCGTGCGAAACGTGGCTATAGTTTGGCTTACTTCACCGTCAAGAGTGGTTTTGATGATTGCTATGGGATCTGCTTGTAATGCAGATGCGCCTGCTGTGTCTGATAGAGAGGGATACAGCTGCGATGCATGGTATGGAGGTGGTGCTAGAGGGTTGGTCTCTGGCCCTCCCAGTGCTGTGACGTCCTTCTCTACCCCTCCCGCTTCTGGGGTCATGCCCTCATTACTCTCTGCGCCTGTCTGTTCTTTCTGCGCCTCTAGGGTCTGGGCCACGCCCCCTTCTCTGCGCTCAGAGCCATCTTGTCCAAGCATTTTCAATGGTGCGGCACTTTGGTCTCCAGCTGCTCTGGTCAAGGTCTCAATCAAGCTGGTTTAATTGGCTGAATGCCTCAGCAAAGTTGTGATGGTACGAAATAAAACATTCATTAATTTCTTTTTACTCCATTTCTCCTTCCCCATTCTCCACTTCGAGGCCTTCTGCCCGTGGGCCTCCATATCTTCCCTCAGCCCAGAGAGTATTTCGCTCTCTCTGCTCCCCTGACTGAGATTGGGGCAGCGAAAGTTGTCCGGCGGGGTATCACATTTGCTACTTTCCCTCAGATATTTTACACACCGGCTATACTCCTTTACCGGGGAGTGATTGTTGGCATCAACAGGCGACTTGACCCACTCGAGCTTTACTTCAGCAGCTGCATTGAGTGGCCTATACAATACTGCTGGACTACCCATTAGACATCCCAATGCTGTTGGAGTAAGACCAGTTACAGTCCACTCCTTGGTTGGGCCCCCAGTTACTTCAGTGGTACGAATTGAAAAGTAGCGTTCATACTACCCTCCTGGTTAGCCTTGTGGTAAAAGGCATGAGCCCACAAATCATCAGAAGTCACTGTCGGAGACCGACGTTGGTTTCTCCAAGGACAGTATTTTGTCAGCGTGTCCACACATTCATTCCCTTGCTCCGCAGGGGATCCTGTTCATGACGCCATGTCCGCGCATGTAGTCGCCATGCTACAAGGTGGGTGAATATCAATACCAGGTGGTAAGCCCAACCTGGATGACGGCAGGTCACGGAAGCAAGTAAGTATGGACTCAGGCAGGTGTGAAAAAAATAAAGTTGAAACTTTTCTCATGTCAAATGAATCCAACGTAATGCAGAAACAATTACAAACGAGTAATGGTTGAACGAGGGTACAATCACAATGCGTCAGGTACAAGTTGTCGAATATTACATGAAATGAGCTCTATGTAACAAGGTTTACGGTCTCGTGGTAAAACTTGCGGTCTAGCAACAAAAGCTATACGGCCAAATGATAAAGTTATGCAGTATGCGGCCTAGGGGTCGTCTCAGACCAGATGGGTGATCAGTCCACCTGATGAAGTGCCTGAGGGACCTCGCGCTCAGATGCGCTGGTCCTTTTATAGCTTCGTCGGCCAATCAGGGTGCTTTGTGGCTGGAAGGTTCTAGAGACCACAGCCGCTGGCCAGGCAGTTGTGCCTCCAGAGTAGCCACTGATTGGTCTAGCCCCCCGATCATGCGGGGATCATGCTTTTGCCGCAGGATGTGCACACACTTTAACCTCCGCTACTGATTGCCCTAACAGAACTAGTTGTGTTCCATAACCTTGACACTAACTTACTTATGGGCCTTGGCGTTGTCACCTAGCCCTGAACAATGATCTGGCAGGTGGTCATGTCTTTTAACCTGACAACTGTGAATTATACTAATCTAATACACAGTAAGGCATCACTTTCTATATGTGCATGGGATTTTCTACACAGTAAATTTGGCTAATGTGCCATTTGCTAACACTAGGAAATACAGGTCCTAGAGTAATGGCACATTAGCTACTGCATGGTAGTGCACATGTAGATGCTGATTGGGAACAATTTGCTCCTGGTCAGCCCAGGGAGCAGAAGGCTCACTGCTGCCTGAGTAAGCCCTGATGCATGAGGAGCTGTGCTAGCTCCAGGGGCAGATGTATCCTCACCACATGTGGATTGGGACCTGCCCAGATCCCCACATGCCTGGGAAAGCTGTCTTGGCAGCTGGGACTATAGTGTCCAAGTCACATGGAGATCAGTTCAGGACCTAATCTCCATGCAGCTGGGAGAGCTGTCCCAGCAGCCAGAACTTCTGTGTTCCAGCCATGTGGAGATTGGGTCCCATGGCTGGGATGCATCAGTCTAGGCTGCCAGGATAGCTTGCCTTCCTCCCCACCACTCCCCTCCCCACCTGAGATTGGGACCAGCCCCAGTAAACCTGTTGGCCCTGGCTGGCATCTATGGGAACCTGGAGCTCTCCCTAGCTACTACAGGGGGCCAGAGCAGGGCAGGAACAGCCCTGGAGTGAATTGCTCCCA
Source organism: Caiman crocodilus (assembly GCA_030014935.1). Taxonomy (NCBI): domain Eukaryota; kingdom Metazoa; phylum Chordata; order Crocodylia; family Alligatoridae; genus Caiman; species Caiman crocodilus. The sequence goes on along the minus strand of JAGPOW010000304.1, from coordinate 55,710,208 downwards.
TCAGAAGCAAATTTGCTCCCAATGAGTGTATGTTCACATGTGTTAAGAAGTTCAGTTTAGTGACTTGGAATTTTATGTGAAGAAAATTAGTTGCACATGTAGGCCCACCCAATAAGGTCAATCAGAGTTTTGCATGCAATAGCAGACATACATGAAAACTTTTGTATTTATGTTTTCTAAAGAGTATTGATCATAGTAATTTCCATCCCTCTTTCAGTCCATTAAGAATTGGAGCTATGATCATAAGCACTCTTTATTTTTTCTGGATCGCTTTAGTTCAGCTCATATAGTAATCCCTGTTTTGCCCTATATGTAGTATATGTAAGTGTGCAAGTGTTAACTGATACATGTTAAATTCAGTACGTGTCTCTATTGATCTCACTGGGCTTTAAGTCAGGCTCACCCCACATAACATTATCTAAGATGAATACTACTTGGCAGGCTCTTTACTGCAATGCTAATCATTTGAATGTCTCTGCTGTTTCATATTTTACTGCATTCTGTCCTATTATTGAATCCCAGAAACCTAGAGTAGGCCAAAAACAATAGAACCTTGTTACCTTGCCAATAGTGTTATCTTAGTTGTTGTGTTGCTTTTTATTGCAATTTATTTCATTATTATTATTTATTATTTTATTTCTTTATTTCATAGATTTCATAGACATTAAGGCTAGAAGGGACCTCGGAAGATCGAGTTCAGCCCACAGGGGCAGGAAGTCAGCTGGGGTCACAGCATCCCAGCAAGATAAATGTCCAGTTGACTCTTAAAGGAATCCAGAGTAGGTGCTTGCACCACATCTGATGGCAGTCTGTTCCAGGCCTTGGGGGCTCAGACAGTAAAGAAGTTCTTCCTTATGCCCAGCCTGAAACGGTCTTGGAGGAGTTTGTGACCATTTGACCTTGTCATCCCATGAGCACTCTGGCGAATAGGCGTTCCCCCAGATTCTGATGTACACCCCTTATATACTTATAAGCAGCCACCAGGAACCACCTAAGCCTCTGTTTTTCCAGGCTGAAGAGTCCTATAGCTTTCAGCTTCTTATAATTAGGCCTGTCTTCCTGCCCTCTGATCATGGATGTGGCTCTCCTCTGGACTCTCTCAAGCTCCTCCACATCATTCTTAAATTGTGGAGCCCAGAATTGGATGCAGTACTCCAGCTGCAGCCTCATCAAGGTCGAGTACAGTGGGAGAATGACATCTAGGGATTTGCTACAGAAGCATCTATGGATGAAAGCCAGAGTTTTGCTTGCTTTGCCAGCTTCAACATCACATTGGTGGCTCATATTCATCTTGTGGTCAATCATGACCTCCAAGTCCTTTTCGGCCATGGTGCAAGCAAGCATAGCACTGCCAAGCCTATAAGCATGCTGCAGGGTTTTCTTGCCAAGTTGGAGTAACTTGCATTTTTTAATGTTGAAAGCCATGAGGCTTTTATCCGCCCTTTTTCCGAGCCTCTCAATGTTGGCCTGGATCACCATCCTGTCCTCAGGCATGGATGCTTTACCCCAAAGTTTGGTGTCATTAGCGAACTTGGCCAGTCCACTTCTGATACCAATGTCTACATCATTAATGAAGATGTTGAAAAGAATAGGCCCAAGGATGGAGCGTTGAGGGACCCTACTGGTCACGGCGCACCACAATGATTGACTTCCATCAATTACCACTCTCTGGGTCTGACCTCGGAGCCAATTCCCCAGCCAGCAGACTGTGATGTAGCCAAAGCCACAGCTGGCAAGTTTTTTCTATTAGATCATCATGGGATTGAAAGCTTTTTTAAAATCAAGATATATGATGTCAATCTCTTTTTCCTTGTTCAAGTGATATGCCACCTGGTCATAGAAGGAATTGAGATTGGTCAGGTAAGACCTACCTGCAACAAACCCATGCTGGCTACTCCTCAGGAAGTTGCCTTCAGCCAGTTTGTCAAGAATGGTCTCTTTGATGCTTTTCTCCAAGATCTTCCCCGGGGTAGAGGTCAGGCTGATAGGCCTGTAGCTTCCTGGATCTACTTTCCTACTTTTCTTGAAAATAGGCCCCACATTGGCCCTCTTCCAATCTTTGGGCACTTCTCCTGAGCACCATGAGTTCTCAGAGATCCTTGCCAGTGGCAGAGCTATGATGGCTGCCAGCTCTTTAAGTACCCTGGGGTGTAAGTTGTCTGGGCCAGCTGATTTGAAGTTGTTCAGCCTCTTAAGGTGTTCCTTCACATGGTCAGCATTGATGAAGGGTAACAATTGTCCCTTGCCCTGGCCATCCCATACCATATTGAGCAGGGACATCCCTTGGGGCTGATGGAAAAACTGATGCAAAATACCCATTAAGCAGGTTGGCTTTTGCCTGGACATTGATTATCAGTTGACCCATATGGTTTAGCAGGGGTCCAATGTCACCCTTGCTTTTCCTTTGGCTCCCCACATATCTGAAAGGACTGTTTTATTGTCCTTGATACATGTAGCCAGTTCGAGTTCAGTTGCAGCCTTGGCTTTCCTGGTTCATTCCCTACAGGTCCAGACCAGTGCAGAGTACTCCTCCTTTGGGGTAGATCCAGCTTTCCATCCTTTATAGGTCTTTCTTTTTAGATGCAGGAGGTCCACTAGTTCCCTCCAGAGCCAAGGGGACTGCTGTGCCCTCTTGTTGCCTTTCCTCCGAGAGGGGATAGGCATTGCTTGAGCTTCCAAGATCACTCCCTTGAAGAGCAACCACTCATCCTGAACTCCCCTCCCCTTTGAGTCGAGGTCCCTTAGGGCCTCACCAACAAACCTCCTGAGCTTGTCAGAATCAGCTTTCCTGAAGTCGAGGACTTCTGCTGTGTTGACTGATTTGCTAGCTTTACAGTGAAAGGTGAAGGTGATCAGCCCATGGTCTCTGTCTCCCAGCTTCTCTTTGATCATTAGGTCATAGTTGAAATCTCCCATGACAACCATGCACTGGGAGTTTGCAACCTCAGCTAGTTCCTAACAAATTCCTGGTTGAGCTCTTGATCCTGGCTAGGAGGTCTGTAGTAGGCTCCCATCATTGTGTCCCCTGAACCTTGTTTGCCACAGATTTTGACCCAGAAAGTCTCCAATCGCCCCCCACCTCTCTTTTTCCACACAGTTTCTCCTGTACAAGGTATAGCCATCTATACCTGCGGCCCAGTCATAGGCAGAGTCCTACCAGGTCTCCATTATGCCTATGAGATCGTAATTCTTTTTGTTTAGCAGGAGAACCGGTTCCTCCTGTTTGTTCCCCAACCTCTTGCCATTGGTATACAAGCACGTAAGTGTCCCACTGGGGGCCCTTGCCTTCCCTACAGATTGCCCTGGGGCTGGGGTAGGGGTGGGTTCCCTTGAGTGCCTTAGCCTTCTGAGTTTACAAAAGCTGCCCAATGGGCTTGCAGTGGCAGTAGTCCCCTGGTGGGCTCAGTTTTTAAAGCCCAGTTGAGCAGGTCAGCAAGTCTGGCTGATAAGAGCCTCCTCCCCAGCAGAGTGAGGTGGAAGCCATCTCTTCCCAGCAGCCCACTGCCTCTCTCACCAAAGAGTGGGCTGTGATCATGGAAGCCGAAGCCTTCATGATGACACCAACGCCACAGTCTTTGGTTGACTACCTTGACCTGTCTCTTCTTCCTCAGCCCATAACCCACAACCAGGGACTGATCATCCTGTAACACTCACATTAATTAGGAGTCAAGATAAAACTAGAAAGGAGTATCAAGGTCTATACAGGTATGTTTCAAACAATCTGCCTGAATTAGCCATACTTTTGAGAACTCAGATCATAATCAAGTATTTGGAATCCTTGAGAGATTTTTGTCATTAATTTTGGGGATACCGATAGAGACCGTTCACTTTTAGAATGAATGAGATATGTAGATTGCTAAACCCACTGTTGTGAAGTACAGAATACCCTGAACTCTGTGATGGGTCTTCAGTACTTTTATAGGCTCAAATACTAGCAGTATATATCTGAAAACACTGTCCCTAGATGTAAAGGAAGAAACTTTATGTAATGTTTCTACTGAATATATTTATTTAATTAAATGTGGCATTCTAGAACTCACACAACAGTCTGGTAGTAGTGGATTTGGTGAAGAGCAAATTGAAATTAGTTACTGGGAACAGGAACACTGCAAGGTATATGCTAGCTTGAATGAATCCCATTTCTTTAAAAAGAAGAGATTATCAAATAAGGACAGTAGAGCTGCATTAATTACACAAGCTGAGAATCTAGCCCAAGTCTTCTATAACCACTGCAAGCAAAAATCAGTGCCACATAATCAGTGCCACATAATGAGGAGGCCTCAAGAGGGTCACAGTTTTAGGTTAATTTAGTAAGAACCTAAGATTAATCTAAGCCTGGCTGCTGGAGCATGGTAAAGCACCCCCACCACCATTTTTGAAGCATGGGGGTGGGGGTGCTATACATGAGAGGAGGGAGGCTGCTGGAGTGTGGTAATTAATCGACTCTATTAATCGAATCTGTTGGAGTGTGGCAATTACCACACTCCAGCAGCTTCCTTCATCTTGTGTTTCAGCATTCCTGTGCTTCATAATGATGGCAGGGGTGCTTTATCTAAAGTTCATTCGATGAGTGCTCCCACCACCATTTTGAAGTGTGGGGATGCTGCTATACAAGATGCTCCAGGGGCTTTAATTAGATAAGCTCTCAGAGCTGCTCTAATTAAAGCACCACTCTCCCACTCCCAGAGCACGTGTATAAATGCCCATGGCATTTAGGAAGGAGGTAGTAAAGGCCAAGATATTACAATATATTTATTCAGCAGGCTTGCGAAGAATGCTCACCAAATGTTTAAAGGAAGAATTGTCATCAGTCACCAAAAAAAAATTCAGTGGCTGTTTTCAATGGCTAAATTTCAGAGTGAATTTGTTCTGTAGTTCACAGGGCACATCTCCATGAGATTCTGGCTGAGCGGTAGCCAAAAAATACTGCGCAGTAGTGCTTCACAGCATAGACAATGCTAATACACTACTATGTGGTATAATTAGGTTACCATGCAGTAGCATCACCTAGAAGATGTTTGCTGGCAGTAACTCCAGTAACTGCGCATTTATTTAGCACTTGCTAAAACAAGCCCTAAGTAAATGCATGGTAATGACTACTCAGTAGCATCTCATATAGATGCACCCACGAAGTAGTGTTTATGACCTAATTGTCAATAAAAATGGCAGATACTGTGCTAAACCCTGGCCCCACTGAAGTCAATGCACTGATCCAAAGCACTTCACTGATCCCAAATCTCACCTGGTATTTACTCATCTGTATTATCTTGCAAGGAGCGTTCATTGCCATAAAGAAACAAACCAATTAAGGCTTATTAGAGCTGAGATACCTTAGGCCAGGGGTTTTCAACCTTTTTGGATCAGTGTACCTTCGGCAGATGCAGAGCAGTGCACCCCTGGCAACCAGATGTGAAGTGGGGGTAGAGGGAGGATGGGGTTGGCCAGATGTTGTGGAGCAGCAGCAGCTGCCATGGGTAAGCTTCCCCCACCCCCCCCAGCTGGTCAGGTGGGAGGCACCTGCATGGCAGCATAGGATGGTGCATGATGGCACTCCATCTCTGTGTACCCCCCAGGGCCTTCTCAAGTACCCCCGGGCGTATGTATACCCTAGTTTACAGCCCCTGCCTTAGGCTCTTTTTTACCCTTTTTGTATGGGGATTCAGTGAACATGTGACAAAGAATGCTTTCTTAAAAGCTTACATTCTGCCCTCTCAAACAGGCAACTCCCATATATTCCTTACTTTTTACATGCAGCCCATTTGATCCTCTATACTTAAACTCTTCTTCCATAACATTTCATAGTATTATAAAGACAACGTGTGTAATGCTTGAATAACAGAAGCCCAAGTATTCATTGAAGTGTGCTCTGCATGTGTATTCTTTTCATTACTGAATGTGATAATGGAAACAGATAGAGATAGTTAAAGAGCCAATTATTTCATACAAGACAACCTGTCATGCAGACTATCCCTCTTCAGTGGTTTATATTACAACTAATCAAGCATTTAGGCTTCTTTTAATGCTTTGCTTTCCACAGGTAATTCTGTGCAACTGGCAATGAGACCATGTTGCATGATTTCAAAACATAGCAAACAACAACACTCAGGGACAGAGTGCAAAAAGAATTACGCTTCACTGTGGCTTTTTGAGCAAATTACATGTGTTTGATATAGGCAAGGTTGCCATGGTAAACATTCTTTTTGAATAGCTAACAAAATAAAACTGAGAAAAGAACCTGTACACAACTTGTAGTGGAGGAAGGTAAAAATGCCGAGGGGCAAGAATATTTTAACCATCAAGAAATGTTTCAAAGTGTTTGGTAAGGGAAGTTGTGTACTTCACACAATTAAGCCAAAAACATTTTAATTCTATAGAATTTCCTCATGCTCTTATGCAAATTTCTCAGGTGCATAATAGTAAAAAGGCTGGGAAAAAAACTACTTGAGCAATGCAGAAGGGAGCACATAATGCATCATGTAAATACTAAATTGGTTCTGCTGGTTTGACATCCCAAATGTTGATGTTCATTTTTTTTAAGTATAGTTTTATTGTGAAAAGTAACTAAGAGCATCATGAGCTTCCACTTTTTTTTTTCTTTAGTAGTCACTCACTGAAGAGATTAAACATTTGGAACTGAACTACCCAGCCCACATGAAAACTAGAGGATGCACTGTTATAGTTGAAGGAGCTTGATTCCTTAAAATCACTGAACATGCATATGATTTCAGTGGACTGGATTATAATATTACATCCTGCCTGAATAAGAAGTGCATAGTTGGACAGCCTCAGGATCAGAACCAAATTGTGCCTTTTCCTTAGAGAAGTACTTTTACTTATGCCGATCACTTCTTGTTAGGTACTGTTTTGGAGGTTCGGGCACATTCCAGCAATTTGAGCAGTGAGTGGGGCACCAGCCTGGGTGGCAACTGCTAACTTGGGGTGCCATTCTGGTACCCCCTCCCCCAGAATCTTTGCCACAACAAAGCTGGAGAGAGGAACTCTCCTCTTGGCTTTCTCCCCAAACCAGAGTGGGGAACTCTCCCCAGGCTGGGCAGGCAACTCACCCTGTATAGCAGGCTTGTCCAACATATGGCCCGTGGGCCACCATGTGACCTGCCAAGCTGTTTTCTGTGGCTTGCGGTGCTGCGATGGGAAATGAAAGTAAACCCGGTTTACTTTCATTCCTGTCCCTTGTCCCTCCCCCAGCCACTTAGCAGCTTCCTAATGGCTGCTGAAGGGCTGGGGAAGGGACAAGGTTCCCACACGTATCACATCAGCTTGACATTGCTGATGCAGTGTGTGTGGGAAGAGGAGTAGCCATGTGCCTTTCAGGACAGGATGAGCCCAGTCGGAGCAGCAGGGAGCTCAGCTGCACTTAGGCAGTGGGAAAATGCAGCTGAGTCCCTGCTGCTCTGGCCAGGCTCATTCCCTCCTGAGAGGCACATGGCTCCACCGCCACTTCTGCTGGACAGTGCAGACCCAGCCCACCTCCTCTTGTCCCCAGCACCACATGGGAAAGCCACCGCTTCCTGGCCCGAGCAACTCACTGCTCCTCACCTGCAGGTGAGAGGCAGTCTGGCTTGGCTGCCTGGCCCCAGGTCACTGGCAGAGGCAGAAGCGGAGCAGCACTGACAGGTGCCTCCTTCTGCTGGGCTTTCAGCATTGGCTGCACTGCGTGGGGCAGCCCCAGGCTCAGGTGGACCCTGCACTTGCTGCACCCCGAGGTACCGCCCAGCCCTGGCCCTGGCCCTGGTTCCTGCCAGCCCAGCGTGGTGTGGCATGGTGATGCAGACCCATAGAGGTGGCACAGCGGCCAGGCTCTCCCATGTCATCTGCCTCTGCTGCCTCCTGCCTGGCCAGGACACCGCAGGTAGGGCCAGGCTGGGCTGGGTCGGGCCGAGGCAGGAAGATGTTGCCTCCCCCGGGGCCGGGCCAGTGACTGTGGGCTCCCAGCACCTGTGTGTGGGGGGCGGGGCCCTGCCTTTCACAGGCAAGGGGGGCTCAGCTCTGACCCCTATCTGCTGGGGCCAAGGCTTTAACCTCAAAGCCTGGTTTTCCCTCCCAGGAGCTGGCTGTGCCCACATCCCAAAAGCTGGGTGCTGGAGCATTACAAAGGAAGGCAAAAACCTCCAGTCTGCTCTAATCTGACCATGGGGTAAAATTCCTTCCTGATCCCAGATTTGATGATCAGTGGGACCCCAAGCAGAGGGGCAAGACCAGGGCTCGGCAGTGTTTTTTGGGCAGTGCCAAAAACACCTGCAGCCTTGACTTGTAAAATGTTGGCATACCAGTGGCAGACAGTGTGGGAGCCATGAGGGGTTTTATCCTTGTTGTGGGCCACCAACCTTCCCCTGAAGTCTGCCCTGAGGCACACGTGCCAAGCAAAATGCCTTTGTGTGCTATGCTTGGGCACCCATGGAAGGGGTTGCCTACCTCTGAACATAACCCTCTAGCCAAAAACCTCTGGACTTGGTCCCAGAAGGAGCATTGGCACACCCCAGCCACAGTCCCTAGCCTCAGCTGTAGCCAACACCCAGTACCTCTGAGGAAGACGTTAAAACACCCTGGCACATATAGCAGAAAGGGGATGGGTGGTGGGGGTGAGGGCAACCAGCAAAGCCCAGAAGCATGAGAAGTACCCAGAGTAGAACACAGGCATAGCTATGCCTAGATCAGGCGAAGGCAAAATATGGATTTTAAACCACATTTCCAGACCCATTTCATTGTCACTTCTCGCAACTTCATTGGTGTTAAAGGTCACATGACGTCACTTCCTGATGTGATACCACTTCCTGTGAGGTCTTTGAATATGGCTCGCCAGTTCAATGGGTGATAAAGTTTATGATCCGGCCCCACAGTCAGAAAGGTTGGACACCCCTGCTGTATAGGGAGCTCCCTGTCCCAGCTCCACAATCACAGAGCTGGAGCAGGAGCAATCTTCCAGGGAGTCTTTGTCATGGCAGCCACAGTCCTGTAGCATATTGGTGGGGGTAGGGAGGGTGAGAGAACAGGGCACTAGGGATAGCTGCAAGGGAGCTCACACTCTGGAGCTGTTTTGACTGGTGTGCAGTGAACCTGTTCCTCAGCGGCAGCAGTCCAAGTCTTACTGCTATAAACCACAGCCTCAGCAGCTGTCTGCAGAGTGTGGAGACCCAGGCCAAGTAAGACTTCCCTCCTGCTCTCTACCTCCTGGCCTGCCCTAAGTGTTGATGGATCTTCTTAAGCCTTCGCCTCCAAGTAAAAGGGCTTCTCAAAAACACTACGTCTTAGTATGTCTGAGAACAGTGTCACTATTCAGGATTCCATTCTCCTATCTGTCTCAGGTTTAGTTTACTAATATTGATTCAGAAGTAAAAGCATTATCTAGTAATAACACTAAATCAGTAGCTCTGTGATGTGTTAGGTTGTTGTTGGAGGGTCTGGACCAAATTTAGTTTCTGGTAGAAGAAGGTGCAATTTGCTTCACTAATTGTTCAAATAATTTACTATACAAAAGGTTTGCATAAATACAGTCGGCTTTCATTTGAGATACAAAAACAATGGTCCTGATCAATTATGGTGATTAGAAATTCTATGATATTTTCTTCTGGAGCAGGGCTCTTAGTTGAGTTGCCTTTGCTAAGTCACTTATTTAGGTCACTTTATATTCAGCCTATCAAAAATTTCTCCTGTAGTTTTGAATGGATGAGATACTCTTCTGTTCCCATTCTAATATATTGTAAAGGGAATTTGTTTCCATTGGCAGTTTCTACCATTCAATCCTAAAAGTGTCTAGAATTCAATGGTTGGTGACATCTTACACACACACACACACACACACACACACACACCCCTGTACTTTGTTAGGTAACATATATGTTTGTGTGTGTAGTATATATAAAACTACACATAGCTATAGCAATGTCTGTCATTTTTGTGTCCCTTTGATTTTAAAAATCTAAATTCATTATATTCATTATCATTGTGTTTAGTTTTATGTCAATGAAGTGTTAATGTTTGCATTCAGTTAGAATCTTCTGGATAGCAGTTTTCATATGTATGGTTGAAACAAGTGTGGACATACTGTGATAATCAGAATTGAAATCTAAAACAAAAACTGTTAAAAGTAAACGTATCTAACTTTATTTCAACTATACAGTTGGTCCAATAAAAGTCTTACGCTCTAAAATATTTGCTTCTCACCAAAATATTATTAAATTTATAATCTTACAAGAAAAAAATGCTCAGTTTTACCAGCAATAAGAGCCCCTACTAACTGTAGTCTTTTAGCTGATAAAAAAGAGTTTTATCAAGTGTTCTAGGGGGTATAACATCTTGTAGCACAATTACATAAGGCTTTCTTACTATACTTAATTTCTAAACAATAAAAACAGATAAATAGAAGACATGTCATGGTGAGTTCTGGGTAATGATCAGATCAGCCTGCTTTTATACAATTTCCATCACTTTGAATTTTAAATCACCTTTTAAAGGGCACTAAAGCATTCTTGCAAATTAGTCTGCACTCCAATTAATGCACCCAACATGACAATAAGACCAGTTTCAGCTTGGCTAAGCAGACCAGTCAACCAGGAGGATGTGACTTGAGGACTTGGAGAGCCTGTGCTTCCACTCCCCTCCTCCCCACCCCCACCCCTTCACAGCAGCTTAGGTCCAATTAGGCCAGTTAATCTGTCTAAAACCAGTGGAAAGGAAGGGGTTTTTTGCTAATAAAAATGAAGCATAGTTTGGAAGGGGACACAAAATACAAGTTACTCTCTGCAAAAGATTATAAATTTCAGATTTCCTGTGGCCTTATCTCTCAGAAGTGCATCTTCTGTGTTTAGGCCAAACTATTTTTTTTTCTATAGGAATTTTAACTTAAAGAGACCTGTTTGTGACATTTCTTAACATATAAAGGATTTCTCTTTTGTCTATTTATTTTTATACTGTGCTCATTTTTGACATCCATTAAATTTTATATGAGTAGACTACAAGCATTAGTGATAAGAAATGCCAGGTTGTATTATAAGAAAATGTTTGAAAATAGAAATGACTTCGTGTTTTCAATCAAGAAGTAAATAATACTTGCATAAATATATAGATGTTTGAGTTGCTTAATCTGCAGTTTGGGAAAGGAAAATTGTAGAGGGCGGAGAAACAAATTACAAAGGTATGTTCATATCTGAAGCACACTTTAACAAGCTAATCTACAATATTCTTGCAAAAGGTTTTGCACAATATTTAGCTTACCTCACTCTAGGAAATGGAAATATTAACTGTATCTCAATCCTCTTTATCGTTATCACTGATGCTGGTGAACTATATGGTATAACAAACACTTTCATCAGTGTTAAGACTTTTTCATTCCTATTGTGCATCACCTACTTTATTTGATTCAATTTTTTCGTTAAAATTGTAAGATATCTTATTTCAAAAAATCAGAAAGAAACATTCAATCAAATGCAAAAAGCATGTATGATGGGCTTTGGAATTGCTTTCATTTCTTCTAAGATGTGAATTTATGCTTTTCTTGGGCTGTTGCTGTTTACTTTTATCTAGTACCAGGATGTTTGACTTTAGTGCCCATAGCTCACCAAAAACAGCTAATGCAGTGGCAGATGAAGATATTACTTTAGGATCACCTACCATATAGTGTTGCATAATCTAGAAAATATTAAAGGAATTGGGTAGGAATGCCACCAAATAATGGCTATAGAAAAAACTTACAGAATTTATTACAAATAACCCCAATAAGATTCTGGAGAATTGTAATAAAGTTGAATAGACATTAGTCTAAATGTCCTTACAATTTATTAAACAATAACAATAATATATCTCTCAAACACGGTGATCTGCATGTATAGATCTCAGCATTGATTGGGAATGAGTTTCTTCTGCAGATTTTTATACCATATTATGAAATTCTATGTTTACAATTTCGTATTAAATTCTATATCATGTTTCTAAAAACCTATAGATAAAATTCTCATTTATTAAATATTACAGGAGCCTTACACAAGTAGCAGTTAATGAGCACTATGTTCTCACCAATACATGACAGGATCTGTTCTTGAGACATTTAAATGCATTGCTTACAGTTATTTGAAATACATAGCTCTAGGTACTGCTGATCTGAAAATGAAAAATCTACTCCGTGGTTAATTTTTTCATATCAACATTTCAATTAATTTCAAATCAAAAGGAAAAGTTAGTTACCTACAAAATGAAATTTCTAAAATACCTGCTGTTGAAAACATTAAAAGGAACTTAGTAAAATGAAATATTTTGTTTTGACAAGGTCAGAACAGTTCGGACAACTTTCTAACTTCAACTGTTATACTATAATTTGTAACAATACAATGTAAATACCAAAATATTTCTATAACTACCGCTGAAAAGGGTAAGAAACAAAACGTTCTAACCATTAGTAAAACATTTCTGCAGTTTCCCCATCAACAACTGCAGAAAAAGTTCTGCAAAAAAAATTTATAATAGAGAGCCAGTATTCTTCAAAAGAGAATAGCTTTGTCAGAATTTTCAAACAGTTCTAGGCATCTGTTACCCTGTTACAGTATGTGTTTTGTGTGACAACCACTCTGTGGTGCATACCACTTATCTGCATACCACTATTAATATGCAGGGTCAGATTGCTGGGAATTGTGTCCCTTATCTGCATATTTCTATTACTACACATGGTTGAGGGGATTGAGAATGCTTTTTGCTTATTTTGACTGTGCTAACATGTTTTAACTGCTTTTTTACAGTTTGAATATAAGGGGCCAAGTGAGTTGTGTTTGTACGCACTGGCCAGGCCTTCTAAAGTTGTAAAATGTATAAGGGTACTGATGCTATAAAAGCTAATTGGGTACAGCTGCTGAGAGGTAGGTGACTGCCATGACATTTGTGGAGAGCCAAGATGAAGGGACCCTCAGCTCAGGAATGCCAGCAGACATTGCCAAAAAGCTTTAAGTAGGAGCTCTACCAGCATGAGGTTGTTTTCAGCCCACATGGTTGCACTTACCTTGCAGGAGAAATACCATTTTTTCAGCCCTCGAATGACTTGGTGTAGTTAGAGGGTAGAGATCTGTCCATTGCACTGCAGGCAAACATCCTGGTGAGAGTCAATGCAAGGAAATGCAAGGATCTCAGCTACACAATTTATGGTGATGAGGGAGTGCTCTCAGACCTTCCCTCTACAGTGCCAGATTAAAGGGATATGACATGCTGAGGCCCTACACTATGTCCAGTTTAAGAGGACCCATACAATAAAAATAATCCAATGTATATAAATTTGTGTCATATTAGAATAAAAATGTCCATATTAAAGTCATTTTTCCATATCTCCTTTATTTACCAACTGATTATTATAAAACTTGATATTGAGTCGTTTTTTTCTTATTTAGAGGCCCTTTATATTGTGAGTACCCAAGAAATAGCTTAAGCTTAAATTCAGCACTGTCCCTCTAGCTTGCTTATTCAGTCATTTGGCTAGGAGCAAGCAAGACTAGAGGGCATCTGAACTCCAAGGCCTCTGGACATATGGTTTGCATGTAGGATTTCTGTCATGGATTTGGGAGCATCTAAAGCCCCAGGCTGAAGTCTGAGAGGTAAAATACTTGCTGGTGGTAGCACCACACAGACTGAGCTCTGCTTGGCTGATAGAAGTCAGAACTGATTTAGCCTGAGACGTGAAATTAAAGAAAAAAAGGATGTTGGCCAAGTTACCTGGCTTAGGAAATGCCATAATCATAAAGGTGGGTTGGAAACCCTTCTAAGCAGAGGGTACCTGCAAAGATGCCTGCCAAGTTAAACTGATAAGAAATGGATATTGCAGGCTAGGTCCATTAGATTTTAGATTTAGGCTAGGGACAGAAATTACATATAAATGATTGGAAACTGGTTCAAATCTGTAACACAACAGAGCTAACAGACATTTGGGGATATTAGGAGGAGGTTAAATCAATTCAAAATGGCTGCCTGATATCAGGTAAATCAGGATGAGGGGACTAGCAGGTGAGTTGGGGGGTCCAGCAGGCTGAAGGGGATTGAGGAATGGAGGGCAGGGGTGACCTGTTAGTGGAGTGGGGGCAGCAGGCACAACCCACAAGGGGTGGGATGGCAGGTGCAACCTGCAAGGGTTAAAGGGGGCAGGTGCAACCCACAGGTGGGATAGGGGACAGGTGTGACCTGTGAGTGGCATGGAGGGAGGTACAATGCATGGGTGGGGTGGGGCAGCAGGCACGTGCTGCAGGTGGGATTGGGGGAGCAGGCATGATCCTCGGGTTGGGAGGTAGATGTGACCCACAGATGGGGTGATGTCATCTCAACCCCCCCAGTGAACCTATTCCCCTCATCCCTCCCACCCCTTCTCCCACATGACTTACTTGCTTGGCTCTGGCACTGGTGAATGCTGATAAAAGGGACTATACCCAAAGCAACTTGTGGAATGGGGGTTGAGAGGGCTGGTTGGTCAGAAGACTGTGGGGGCAAGGGGTTTGGGGGGCCAGGAAACAGGTGCTGGAGGAAAAGGGGTGAAAAAAGCAGCTCCAGGCTTGGGGCCAATGGCTGGATTTTCCCAGCCGCAGGCCTGTGCAGAGAAAATGGACAGAAGTTCCATGCACCAGTTTGATGTAAATCAAATAAGTTTGATACTACATAGATCCCAGTTTATCTTAAACTCGATTCTGCAATATTTAGACCATTTTGTGTGCTGAGAACTTCTGTACAGTTAAACTACTTGCAAGTCACTGAGATTGGGTCTGTAAGTATAAGGTCAGCACCAGGGGAGCCAAGTTTCAGTCAGGTGGCCATTTTCAACCCAATTTAACTTTCCCAAATGTCTATGCTTAGCCCAGAAGTTCAGTGCACATAAACCACTTTCAAAATGGCCAAAACTAGTTTAAGATAAACCTGGATGGATGTAGTATGAGACTTAACTGATTTAGGTTAAATTGGTTTATTGAACCTCTTTCCCATACCCCTTGCAAATTCAAGTTAACTTACAGTCCCCTACATCCCAGGATACTTTTCACCTCTCCATCCCCTACCTCTGCAGGGTAGGTGGGCTAGGCTTGGCCCAGGCTGTCTACTCTAGCCGAGGAGGGAGGCATGCTCTAGCACTGGGTGGCTTCTGGCACGTGGCTGCATTTCCAGAATCAAAAGTGAATGTCTGTTCACTTGCTCAGTGGTTCAATCTATGCAGCTTAGACTAACCTGCAAAGACTGAACTGATTCAGCCTCAGGGGTTTTTGGCTGTCTCTACTTAGCCTTGCTATTTAACTGAACTGCTACTAAACTTAGGGAAAAAAGGATGCCAAGTAAATTGATAAGAAATGGATGCTACAGTATACATGCACAGAATTTCAGGATTTTGGATTTGGTATTTAGGTGGCTATAAGAATTTAATCAGCAGTTTAATTTGACTGTTAGTAAACTTCAACAACAAAAGGGTAGAGGGGAGGGAATAGTGTTTTAATTCACTATCTACCTTGCAGAGAAATGTACTAGTGATGTACAAATCCTATTTGGTTCAGGTTGGGATCTGTTATTCATTTAGTCCTAAAGAGCTGAAATTCTTGGAGCACTACTAAGTCAAATTGAAGCCTGTGCCTGTTAAATTCTAAAGAGCTTGTTCCAGGTCTGAAAAAAGGATTGCTTCTGGAACTGGAACTGGACAGCAGAGCAATGCCTCCACTGGAGATGAAGCTGTGCAACAGCAAAGTAGCACTCCCCAGAGGCAACAAGTTGTGACTATAACAGCGGCAGAACAGCTGGCAATAGCAGTTATGGAGCAATAACCCACCAGTGACAGTGAGACACAGGAAAGCTTGGGCAAGTGACCACATGGGCTCTATTGGCTACCAAGTTCATTAGTATTGGACTAATGGAGATCTCAGACTGTGATATACTGTTAATAGTTGGTTCAAAATGCTACTGATTATTAAGGATATCTGAAACCTGGTCCACTTACTTTCCCCTGTCATTAAACTATGTTAATAGTTTAATAGTGCTTGTAAGTGGGGAAGTCTGTTCACACTGAAACACCCAGACAGAATTTATTTTTCCATATTTCTGGGTAGGGCTTGAAGCAAAACAATAAACTTGTCTGAAACCCCTAAATTGAGCTCAAACCTTGCTCTGTCACCCCATGCCTGGAAAAAGGGTTACACATCTATATACTATCTATACATGATGCTCAGTTGTGCATTGGATTGGAGGCATCATATTACTGTTAAAGTTTCAGCAAGCCATTATCAGTGATAATTCATGATACTGGTATTAAGTTGCACGTCAGTCCAACATCTGATAAGCTACAAGTAACCCAAATTACTTGTTTATACATATTAAATTTTCCATCAGGAAAGAATAATCAAGTTGTCCTGGCACTTAATTGCTTTCAATGCTGCCAGGATCTGGAGCACAAGTTCACTTCCAAAAGACTACATTCATTCTCTCAGTTCCAAAGTGAGGAAGATAAACATTTTACAAAATGAGAAGTTTATAGAAATATTCAGCAAGTTAGGACCACTTAAAGTCACAGAATCTAAGAGGCAAAAAGAAAGCACATGAGGAAAGAATGATGGTTTCAAAAGGAGGAGACCTATGATTTGGTTTTGTTTTGCTGAACATCTGTCCATAGTTGGGCTTCCCATCCTTTTCACCAGCTGCTGAATAGAGATCTTTAGTATAACAAAATGGAGTATAAATTATAATAAATATAGAAAGGAGTCTGAGGTTGATAATAAGGCCCCAGAGCACTTCAGCACAGCCTCAAGTTCAGCATCAGCTAATGCAGTCTGCTGAAGGAACAGCTTTATGTACTATAAATCTCCAGGACCACATTGATTATTGTATTGTAATAACATTGTTTCTAATTGCATAGTACTTTACATCTCAAGTAATCACACTGACTTCTGTGAAACTACATGCAAATAAAGTGCTAACCAGCACAAGCAACAGCACTGCAATGTAAACCTAAAGGTTTCATATTTGTAATATATTTTTCTCTTTTTTCTTTTTCTCTCTAGCAATTTTTTTGTTAACTTGACCCTTCTTCCTGCTTCCCTTGTTGCTGTTTTTTTTTCCCCCATAAGGAAAAGCTCTTAAAAAGGTCCATAAGGAAAACTTAAAAAATAATTTACTTAACTCCTGGTTCACTCCCAGGAGATTTTACCAAAGCAGGGGCTACCTGACCCTTAACACTTATTTTAGAGAAATTCATGAAAACTGTACATGCACTATCTTACTGTTACCAGGAATGCTGGTCTTTCAGTTTCTGTATTCCAAAGCAGAGATATAAGTGAATGTGGAATCAAACCATCCATTAATCCATCACAAATAGGAAAGGAATAATTAAAATAATCAAAGGCCAAATTACCAAAACACTTCATGGATGATTGGGGACATCAGATACAAGTTTGTGGCTCCCTGGAGATTATTGCTACCATAAGCTGTATAAAGCTCCCACTGTACTGTACAGTAATGTTGGTGTCAAAAAAATACTTCAAAAGTGAATGAAAGAACATGAAAGAAAAAACTTAGCTGCTGCCATATACCTAATTGCAAAGAGGAACCATTCCATGAAATGCAATTAAACTATTACATAGATCAAAGCATTCTTGTGCAATAAAAAAGGAAGATTTCTGCTATACATTTAAACAGCATAATCAAAATGTACTAAGGAAGAGCAGGACAATTATAAAACAAAAATGGGCTTTACACTGGAATTTCATATGATTTGTCTTGTGCATTAACTAGTGCAAGTTGAATGCACAAACAAATGGAGTTACCTGTCTGTAAAATAAATCCACTACCTTGCACAGGAACAAAATATGTCAGATGAACAGTCACAACAGGAACAAAATCCAGACATGTTTTATAAACTTGTGGGCACAAGCTTATGTGGAGACATAGGGATAATGCTGCTGCTAAATGCATCTTATGAGAAATGGAATATAAAGCACTAAATATATGATCAGAATAACTGCTCATTTATAGTGAACTTGTTAAGTATTATCTAATTAAAATGTTTTATATGGACTGTTTTATATTAGGAACTGGGTGGTCTAAAGTGAAATAACAGAATCCAGTTAGTCACTAGTTCTAATCTATCCTGAGCTACTGACTTACTGTGTAATCTTGGGCAAATCACTTGATCATTGTTCACCTTGGTCAATCCAGCTGGAAACTTGGGTGAAAGAAGAAAAACCCAGGCTCTCACTCAAATATAAACAGTGCATTAGAGCAGAACATTCCTGCATAGATATGTTTTATAAGTGCTAAAAATAAAAAGAAGACTTCTGGAATCTAATTTGGTGTTCCTCTATAGCAAATTTTCTTTAACACTTCTTTTTGTCTCCCTTTACTATTGTAAAGCAATAATGCACAACAAAAAACCCTGCCTACTTTTGCAATAGCCAAGGGATTTTGATAGTATAGAATCATGCATGACAGTTTTCTAAAATGCAAGAAATGTTTTTAAAAAAGAGACACAGGATCATTCAAGTTAAACAGTTTTATCAGCAGAATTATTAAGCTCAAAAGAAACTGAAAGGAGAGAAATGTTAAGTAGTACAGTCAAGAAAAATATCCTCTATGCACACTTCTCCCAAACCTGAAAGATCCAAATATCTATGTATCAGAAAAAACTAATCTCAGTAAATGGAAAGTTTAAAAAGGAAGCTCTTTGCACAAAAATCAAAAAAGCAAAAAGATTGAAAACATAATACACAATGCATCTGAGGCAGAATTTTGATTTGTTTCTGTGTAAACATAATAGGTTTATAATGTTGACATTTTCTCTATATCATATATGCAGTTTAATAGTTAACTAAATTATATGCTTCCGTATGTTTATAAAATGATAAAAATAAACTCATCACAAAAGAAATGGTTGCTTTTCAGCAAACACGCACTTTTGTGATATACACTGTTTTTCATTTTTAACCCAAACAAACTCACCTTTTGGGCGACCCCATTATTTGTGATAGACTACCTGGGTTATAAGATTAGGAAATTACAATAACTGCTATATAATAATGGAATAAGATAAAATAATAAATAATTTTGGTTTAAAGTGAAAAATACTTTGCAAGTAATTATTCTCAGCTTGTAAATGGTCTCTCTCTGTAACCAACCAAGCATATAACAAGAAGATGAAGATGAGACTTATTTTCACTTCATTTCACTTCTTTGTAATTGACAAGCTCTCACTGGGTGTCAACTTTAAAAGATGACAAATCCTAAATCTTATAGGACCCAATTCAATAGTTCACCTCTCTAAACTGTTTGCAAATTAATCTACATTTTCAAATGAGTCAGGCATGAAATATAAGATGACATCTATATTACAAAAATATTAATTTCCTTGTCTTTTTTCTGAATCCAAAGACAAAAGGTAGCTTTAAAATATTCAGCTTGTTAAAAAATTGAATATAAAAAGTATAAATGTATAATATACCATACTTTGGAACTATGCCTTGTTTTGTATTCCAATTCTGTTCCAACACATTCAATAGTTCCTTTTCCCCTAAAAACAAAAAATAAAACCCCACATATTTCATGGTTGATACAACATGATAATTAAGTTCAAGCCATTCTAGATGCCACACACTGGACCAAAAAAATACAAGTAAATTCAGAGTTAAATGTAATCTTCATCCCAATTTTTTTTTGGTTGAAACTGAACCAAAATTAATGGCAATATGCCAATAATTTTAAATGCAGCTGACACAAAAAGCAATATATAAACCTAATGTATTAAGAAAGCTACCAAGGGCAACAATGGATGTAACACTTGGGAACCTGGCTATCCAAACAAGTGCCCAACTATACTCTCTAGCACATTTGGACTACGGACAGGAATTACACATAAACTAGTATAAGGTATCAGAAAAAACAGTGCAAGTGTGTAACACAACAGAAGTTCAGTGCACATAAATCACTTTTAAAATGGCTGAAAACAGTTTAAGATAAACTTGGATGGATGTAGTATCAGATGTAACTGATTTACATTACATCAGTTTATTAAACTTCTGTCCCAGGTCTCCTTAAAATTCAAGTTAACTCACAGTCCCCCAGCATCCCAGAATGTTTTGCACCTCTCCAGCAAACCCCGCCTCACAGGGTGGACAGGCTAACCTTGGCCCAAGCTGCCTCCTCCAGCTTTGGCCCAAGATCCTGCTTCAGCTGAGCAAGGTGGCATACTCTAGTGCCTCCCAGCTTCTGGCTGCAGGCATGTGGCTGCAATTTCTTGAATCAGAAGTAAATGTCTGTATACTTGCTTATCAGCTCAATCTGTTCAGTTTAGACTAACCTGCAAAGATTGAATTGATTCAGCCTCAAGGCTTTTTGACTACTTTCACTTTTTCACTAAAAATTGTCTCATTATAATTCCCAAATTTGTGCCACTACTTTTTGCTACTGCGCATGACTCTGCACCTGGGCTTTGGTGTAAGGCAAAATGCCTCGATTAGAGGAAACAGCCATTTTCCCATTTCTTCCAGCTCCCAGCATGCTGGAGGAGCCAGGGTAAAACTAAAGGAGAGGAGACACTGTGGCCAGCAGTCAGAGCATCTCCCAAAAGGACTGAGTCTCTGTGTCTGCCAGCACACATTCCTGGCATGTGTGCCATGCCACTTTTATATACGATGGGGTATTTTTTGCTACCGGGATTTCCCTGTAGCAAATTTTGCCCCCACACTGCAAATTTGCAGCATGGGGCATCTTTTAATGTGCCGGGCATGTGGTTTGTTGTGCTGTAAAAGGGTTTGCAGTGCCACAATTCTTGGTAGTTGCTTGGTAGGGAAGGGTCAGAAGGGACCTAAGCAGGCCATCAAGACCGACCCTCTGCCATGGGCAAGAAAGGATACTGGGTCAAATGAGCCAGCTAGGTGATTGTCTAGCCTCCTTTTGAAAATCCCCAGGGTAGGAATGAGATAGGAAGTTGGTTCCAGCTCCTAGCTGCCCTGACTGTGAAGTAGTGCATCCTGATGTCTAGCCTGAACCTACTCTCAGTCAGCTTATGGCTATTATTCCTTGCAACTCCTGGTAATGTTCAGGGGAACAGGGGCTCTTCCATTGCCTGCTGGTCCCCCTTGGCAAGTATGTAGCTGGCCACCAGATCCCCTCTCAGACTTCTTTTGTGGAGGCTGAACAGATTCAGGTCCCATAATCTCTCCTCATGGGGCCTACCCTGCTGCCCCCTGATCATGTGAGTGGCCTTCCTCCGGATCCTGTGCTATCCACACCTCTCCTGAAGTGCAGCACCCAGAACTGATCACAGTACTCCAACTGTGGCCTGACCAATGTCGCATAGAAGGGGAGGATCACCTCCTTGGACCTGCTCGTGATGTATGATGTATGGATGTATGACAAGGTGTGCTTAGCCTTCCTGACTGCATCCCCACATTGGCAGCCCATGTTCATTTTGGACTCAATAGTGACTCCAAGATCCTTTTCTGCCTCTGTTTTGATAAGAAGGGAGTTCCCCAGCCTGCAGGTATGCTGCTGGTTCTTCCTCCCCAGGTGCAACACCTTTGTCTATATTGAAACCCATCCTATTCTCATCTGCCCACCTCTGTAACCTGTCCAGATCTAGTTGTAGCCTGTCCCTCTCTACTAGCGTGCCCACTTCTCCCCACATCTTAGTGTCATCTGTCAACTTGAATAAAGTGCTTTTCACCCCCTTGTCCAAGTCACTGATGAAGATATTAAACAGTGGGGACCTGAGGACTGAGCCCTGGGAAACCCCACTGCCCACGTCCCTCCAAGTTGAAAATGACTCATCCATCACCACCCTCTGGGTGTGACCCTCCAGCCAGTTTGTGACCCATCTGACTGTGTAGGCATCAACACCACAATTGCCTAGTTTTTTAATGAGGGTGGGGTGAGAGACAGTGTCGAAGTCCTTCCTAAAATCCAGAAAGACTATGTCCACTGTGACACCTGCATCCATGGCTTTTGTGACCTGGTCGTAGAAGGCAATCAGGTTGGTCTGACAGGACCTGCCTCTAATGAATTCATTTTGATTGTGTCTAAGCATAACCTCCCCTGCTGGTCCCTTGCAGATAATTTTCTCAAAGAGCTTCCCCAGGACCAAGGTAAGACTAATGGGTCTATAGTTTCCTGGGTCCTATAGTTTCCTGGATCCAGATGTGCATGTGCCTGCACATCTGGATCCAGCCTCTGGGTGCATCTACCTGTGCAATTAGCATGTAGCAATAAACTTTGGTGAAGCTTGTGCTGGAGTTTATTGCTCCCAGACACAGTGTTTACACATGTGCCTGGGACCACAGCACATTGAGCCAGGGTGGAGCAGCCTGGGTTCTAGGAGGGTCAGTCTGCCAGCCTGGGGCTACTCTGCCCTGGTTCAACTTTCTGCAGATGGGCTGGCCAAGATATGAGAGTGCTACAGTGTGGGACTAGCCAGCAGGCAGCCCCCATGGTCCAGCACCCTTGTGCCCCAGCCTGCCCTGCTCACCATCTACATGTATGTTTTAGTGCATGTACCGTTCTGCTGTAGGACAGTACAGCTGTGTCCACGCAAGCATAGACATTTGGTCCTCGCAACAACTAGCAGTGGAACACCTTGTGCTGTTATCCCAGGGAATGCCTGTGCCACGTGCCCTCTGGTATGCAGCAGGTTATCCCAAGTGGAGTAGAGAACACTGGGGCTAACACTGGGCTGGCCCCAACAGCCTTACCTGGGGTTCTGTGGGCCCTCTGGTGCTGCAGTAGCAGTGATTCAACCACCCAGAGCCAGGCTGGCAGCCAAAGTGGCTGGCATTTATGAGCAGCGCACACTGCTCCTGAGTATGTCACTCAGCTTTTTTTTAGCACAAGTTTTTTTTTTATATGCAGGGGTCAACCCCTCCCCACACACTGATTCCTTGCAGTGTGGAGAACAGCTGAACATGCAGTTTGTGACACTGCAGACACATTTGCAGTGCCACATATCTCATGGCCATGTTTGTCTGCTTCTCTGGACATGGCCTATTTGGCCTAATCAGTCAGCTTTGCAGTAAAGTGCACATGTAGATGAACCCTTTGGGTGCATCCAGATAAGCATGCATGTGCCTGTTACAGCATCTCAAAGAAGTTTGAGATGCCACAAGAGGCATGCTGGGAACAAAAACATGTTCCCCACACTGGATATTTGCAGCATGGGCTCTAAATTTGATACCTGGAGATTGCGAGAAAAAGTGAGGCAGGGCATAGTGCAGGAACATGTCCTGAGGCAACTGGAGGCTGGGTCCTGAAGCATGACCTGGATCTTGGTGGTTTGTGGGTGGGGGTGTGGAGTTCGTGGATGGGTTTTGGGGGGGAGTTATGGATGTGGGGTTTGTGCATGAGGCTGTGGGATTTGTGGGTGGACTGTGGGACTATGTGGGAGGGGTTGGGTCCCTTGCCTACCTCCTGCATAGCACACAACCTTCAGTGGTGACAGAAGCTAGAAGTGGGCTATTGGGGCTCTCATGGCCCACTGCTGGCAGAGCCCCAAGGTGATGTGAGACGCCACATGAGACCTGGGGGCTACACATGGTGCACAGAGCCAGCCCAGCTCACTGGCACATGCCTTCAGGAATGACCAGGCCAGCTCATGTGTGCCCTTAGGCTGGGCTGGCTACTGATGCCCGCCACATGGAGGCAGAAGCCAGGTTGGCCCAATGGCATTCAGACCACATGCAGGCAGGAGCCAGCCTGGCCCTATGGTGAGTGGCTCTTGCCTCTCAGTGCCACAAGCTCTGGGTGGTGACAGGAGCTGGCCCGGTCCTGCCCAAAGGTGTGCACCATCAGGCTGTGCTGGTTCAATGAACCATGTATAGCTCCTGGGCCTCAGGCAATGCTGCAGATCACTGGGAGTCTCTGTATGCAACAGGCCACGAGCGCCCTGAGCGCCTGCTGCTGGCCACTGCCATCAATGGGGATCATAACATGAGGTGGGTGGGAACCCATACCTCCCACACAGTCCCCTCACACTTCCCTCACTTTCACACAGTCCCTCCCACCCTCACATCCCTGCTTACCAGGGACAAAGCTTGGGTCCCAGCAGGTCCAAGCCACTGTCAGCCTTGCCCCACTTCTATTTCCTCCAGTGTGCTGAGGTAGTGTGCTGGAGCATTAAGGACATGCAGCAAGAATGCACCGACTCTTGTCGAGTGCTAGAGCATCTCTTTGGAGGACCCAGCCTCCAGTTGCTTTGGGGCACGTGCCAGGAGTGTGCCCTGTGCCACTTTTCTCCTGCATGTTTTTTTTTTGATACTGGGATTTCTTGTATCAAATTCAGAATCTGCATGGAAAGATTTTTTTGTTCATGGCATGCCTCCTGCAGCATCTCAAACTGCTTTGAGACATTGCAACAGACATGTGTTTCTTCATCTGGATATGGCCCTTGTGAGCTAAGAGATGATTAGCTTAGTGGCACATCTTGAAGACTCTTTATCCCTAGCTGGAGCAAATAGCCACTACGCTGCATAGCGAAAGTGTGACACCACCACCAACATCCCACACCTCTTTTGCTTACAGAAACTCTACTTGTTCTGCCACCAGGGGATAGCCTTACTTGCACTAAATGATATACTGAGTAACCTCACCATATTAAGTCTTGACAATTATGGAGCTAGTTGGTTTTACTTTTTATAAGAAATAAAAACACATTTTTAAATATATATATTTTTGGATGTTGGGATGGAAACACTGATTTGTGATAAATTGTATTGGGTGGATGCGAGATTCAAATGCCCAGAAAAAAATGAAAATCTTAATCAGTTTAACTACTATATCTAGATTCAAATCTCATTACTAAAGTACTTTTCTACCATGGTTATCCCTCCTTAATAAGCTTACTTTAACAGTTTGGAATATCATATTGTCATCTGTATCTAATACACAAAAATCACATAACAACAATAACTGGATAGGAACTTCACAGTAACATTTTAAAAGAAAGGTATATTCTATTCATACAGTCCTTCTAAGCCAAGCACATATGTTGATATAACCCTTCGAAGCTAAGAATGTGTTTCCCCTCTAATGTTTTTACCTTTAAGAGTATTACAAAAACTTGTTACAAATATGGTGATCATTATTCCTTCAAATTTTTTTTGCAGGGATCCTTTACTTCATTTCAGCTCCTTTCTTACTTGGACTTGTTTTAATTGGTACTTGCTTAATTTTATGGCAACTTTCTTCTCTGTGCCAGCCAAAGCTAAGAGGAACCAAACAAAACTAACTGAGACAGTAGACATTTTACAATTATTATTGTATTACATCTGACCTAAGAAGTGTCTCTACTTTAGACCCTTATTTATTTTACCTGTAGGGGACCCCAATTTGTTGAATATGAAAATTAAAAGTGGCAGTAGGTTATGGCACATCCTCAATTTTCCCTTCCACCAAGAGGGGAAGCTGCTGAACTTCTGTTCCCAGGAAACCTACAACCTTGGGAGCTTGCACAGTTTGCCCCCATAAACAACTACTCTACCCTCAAAATGTTTCCAGGTTCCTAGTCAAGTAAATGGAGTAAATGCACATAAGTAAACAGATGTTTCTGCCTCTCTCAGCTGATATATGTGAATCACTTCTATAATGATCTTTTATGAACCACTCTACATTTTTGTACCTTAAACTGTATGAGCCACTGGTCAAGCCAAATTTTTACAGATCTTTTTAACCCACTTCTCTTCCAATTTAATATTCAGTACCCCACCCAAATTCATTTACATCTCCAGTCTGGAATATACTGTTACATGTTTCTCTGTGACATACAATGTCAACAAGATTGAGCCTCATGGAAATTTCAGAGACATCCTATCAATCATTTTGCTAGGATATGCAACTAACTCATTTGCCACCATTCCTGAGATCTTGGTTATTAAGCCAGTTGGTTTCTTAACCAATTTAGAATTTCACTGTCAGTTCCTTCCTAACCCTGTATCTGGATTTTAATTTACCAGTATCAAAAGCCATCTTCATGTCCAAGCAGATTATGTTTGTTGCTTCACCCCTGTCAGCTCTTATTGTCACCTTCTCAAACAAGTTAATAACATTTGACAAGCATGGCTTCCCCTTTATAAATGTCATGGTTGTCTTTGACCAGCCTGCACCTGTCCAAGTGTTCAGCCATTTTGTCCCTAATCAATGACCCTAGAATTTCTTCCAATGGTCTTTAGCATTTATGTACAGGGATTTTTCAGTTTCGTACAATCAACATCTTGTGACTTGTATTCCAAAAATCAGCATGTACAATGCTTTAAGATAAAAACTCTCATTGGGGGGGTGTGAATATATGTATACCTCCTCCATTCACATAGTATTTAAATACTTCACACTATTAAATGTAGTTATTCTCACAGCCTCCACAAAGGTAAAGTGGTAGTCTATTCATTTCAGGAAACAAGACAGGAAACAGAAGACCTAAGCAACTTGCCCAATGTCATGTGGGAAGTGTGTGATAAAGCCAGATAGCTATGCACACATTAACCACCGGACCATCCTGCTGCTCTCAAGGTAAATCTTTATTTTAGGGCTGGGAAGGGGCGAGAGAGAGAAGGAATGAAGTAGTGAAAGGATTAAGATGTTGTCTATAAAACTTGCTGCAAAAGCTGTCTAGATCATAAGAACTAAATAAGGTCTCCTGCCCAGGGATGATTCCTTGAAACCTTGTGTGAACACTGCATTTGTTCTTGATTAATTTTAATATTAGCAAGGGCTCAATTATTCCACTTTTCCTACAGATATCAAAGTTTCCAATGTATGAAATTCATTTTTTAGGACAAGCAATAACTTTATTATAATGCCAAATGGACAAAGGTAAGCATCAACGTGGAGGGCAAGTCAAAGTAAGTGGACTCTCAAAGTTAACACTTTCTGAGAGTGTCAGGACTACTTTACAGCTATTGCAGCTCAAGTATAACATAGTGTCACAGGTGAGAGTTGTGGGGGCCGAGAAACGCCAGCCGAATGGGGCTGCTGATAGAGTGGAATTAGTTGTACAAGAGGCAGCAGTGATTGAAACAAAAAAACTTTACTGTATACAGTATATATAAAATCTGTATACATGAGGTATGCAGTGTAGGCACAATCTGTAGACAGACACAAATGAAACCGTAGACAGGCACACCAACGTTCACATTCACGTGGGGTATGGGGTACATCATGGAAACCGCGACGGGGAGTCGTTGGTTGATCAGGCCCCTCCGTGGCTCCGAGGTACACGTGGGGATCTCTCCCTATGCGCAACCGAGCTCTCCTCCAATTTGGGCGGGTACCACCCAAGCCTTTTGTATGGCCAGTGAGCCAACTGCTGACCGCCACGTGTGCATAATTTACACTGAGCCAATCGTGAGCATGCACTCAATGGTGCAGCTGCAAGCTTTTGGCGGGCTCTGATTTTGCACCAAGGACTCTTTCCCGCCTGTGACACTGGGACCTGGGGTTCACCGGTACCCACCTTGGGCCACCCCTAGCCCCCTCATCTCGCCTGCCACGACTTTGATGAAATATATATATTTTTATAAGGAGGGTGTTCAGTGCCGATCTAAATACTGTAGGGGTATACCCAAGGGGTACTCACAAACATGAAGTCCGATGTTCCACAAGGCTCCGCCACCCCTACACCTCATCCACATGCCAACCGGTCACTTGTTGGTTCATTAGTTGAAAGGATCTTGGTCCTGGCAGTATCCGTATCCCTCATGATAGGTGTTGCTTGGATCAATTGGATTAATTGAAAATAATACCTTATCTTCCCAGAATTTTCTTCTTCTTTCAGAAAAAGTACTCTGCCGCCCCAAAGGGACTTTCTGAGGCAGAGTATTGCTCTGGCTGGCTTGTAATCACCAACCTAGCCAGAGGCCCTGATGCTGCCTTCCGCTCTCCCAGCCACGATGTGGGAAGCGTTTCTCCTGGCAGCAGCACAGGGCTCTCAGGAGCCGCAGCACCGGCTTACTGCAATCTCCTTCTTTGCTCTCTCCCACTTCTTCTCTCCAGCTCCTCTCTGCCACGCTCCTCTCCGCCACCCTGGTTGCAATGCTCGCCGGGCTTTTTAAACTTTCCCACGGCGGCCACGCCGGCTGCCACGATTGGCTCCGCTCCCCAGCTTGTTAGTACTAACCACTTAAACGAGCGGCAGGGACGCGGCTCGCGCAGCTGTAATGGCTTCTGCTGCAGCTGCTCCTGTTTTTCTTCTCCCGGCTCTATCTCTTTAGGTAAGTGGTCTTTCTTTTCTTTTACTGACCCCTGGGGCCCTTCCTGTATTCCTAATGGTGGCGTGCCACCGTCACACCGCCTTACAGGGGAAATCCCTGTACCGGGGACTTGCAATGTGCTTAACACACAGCTGTGCGGAGGCATCTCTTAACCGTTCAGCTCTGACATGCCCCCTTGCCAAAGGCACAGTTGTAGCCAGAGCACATTCAAGTCGGCTAAATCATCGCATTGCCCGACAGGTTCATACCGCAGATAGGTATAAACAAAAGTGGACAACGAAGTAAGTTCATTCTCCAGGGATCTAATCAAACAATAACCCATCAAAACACAACTACACATTGACAGGTTGGTGATAAGCAGTTCAATTATCAGGACTTCAGTGGGTGTCATCGTGTCCTGGTCTCTTGAGGTACTCCCTCTCAAAATATTTTCTCTGGTCTGGTCACACATGTCTCAGAGGACCTGCAGAGATAGTCTGCTGTCTCAAAATTGTCTCTCTCTCTCCAGTCTGGTCTGCACACACTTCAGCGGACTTATAGCAAAAGAAACTCTCAGAAAAATTAATCAACTTATCTCACAAATATGAATCATTATCACAAGATGACTTGTCATCTGGCTTGTCTTGGCATTGGAATCCCAGCTTGTACGCCAAGTTCCATTGACCCTCATCACCCAAAACTCACAACTGCTGTTTCGTGAGTCTAGAATAACGCATGAGGAATCTGAACATATCTCGCTCCTCTGGTGTTCTCTGCATCGGCTAAAATCGTCGCAGGCTAGACTCATGCACTTGATGTTGCTCTGGGTTGCTGGACTCTCTCTGACGCAGTTTTACAAGAGCTTGCAGACACAGAAATTGCCGCAAAAAATCACTTGCAGGCTGTCCGGCTAGTGGGTTCAGAAAAATTCAGAGAATGATGGCAGCTCTTCCTCCATACACTTCAACACAAGCATCGATATTCGTTAGCATGATCAGAATAGCTCCAGGATCTTGCAGGTAACGATAAGGCCACAATCCTCGCTGCTGGGATGGTAACAGTCCCAGTGCATGTCATCTAGGATCCTACGTGCAATACGAGATCCCGATGATCGCTTGCAAGATCTGTTCCACGCTGACTCTCGATGGTCCGCCTTCGTGCCATGCATATGCTTTCTGGCCGGCTTGACCTGCAACAAGTGCTGGAAGCAAGATAGGCCAATAAACATTGTACGTTACCATTCCGATGTCAGCAGCATGTCCTCCACTCCATGAGGCTCATCTGGTTAGAGAACCCACCTCATGTTAGTCCACCAGGTTGGATCTAAACTCCACGACCAGGCGTCCCGTCCACATAGCTAGGGTTTCTGTTGATCTTATCTTGAACTTTTTACATAGAGCCTGTAATTCAGTCCAAGTTCTGGCATGATAGGTGCTAGCAGGAGCACAGGCCGCACTCTCCACACTCATCACTTGGCTTCTCGTTGCCACAGGGTACGTGGCTGTTTGAGTTGTCACTGCATCCGACGGGGAACTCAGCTGCAGCATGTTTCCCACTGCCTCCTCATCGTGGCCTGAAGGTGGGGCCGTGGGGATTTTGGAGGGGTGGAGTCGCTACTTCCTCCCGCCCGCCGATAGCTCCGCCCTCCTCTTCTACCCTTCTGTAGCGGCTCCCCTCCTCTTCCGTCCTTCCATGGGTAACTCCGCCCTCTTTCTCTACCTTTCCATGGCGGCTCCCTTCCATTTCACCGCCATCTTGCAATGACGAGGGACCTTGGCTTTCCTCTGTAGCTGTAACCCTTCTGACCATGTGAATGGCACACAATCAGGCTTCCAACTCAGTCCTTTCCCATATCAGGGTTGTGACTGTATGGAACATTACTCGCAGCATTCTCCCCTTCCCGTGTTCCATGCCAGTCCCTTCAATCATGGAGTCTCCCTCCAGCTTCACTTCTCCACAGAGCTCCAAAAGCTCCAATTCTCCCAACTCCGGTAGCAACATGTCCAAATTAGTCAGCATTGGCTCCTTACTCTTCTGCAGGCAGCGCATACAGTGAGCAAACTCCCGACTGAGAGCTATATCTTCCTCGCTCGGCTTTTGTCCGGCTGAGGACTCGCTACCCCCTTGCTCTCGGGGTTTAAATTGAACTCGCTCACTCCCCATCACACATCCAAATGCTCTCGGGTGGAGATGCACTTCCCACTCTTTCGCAGGTTCCCCTTCTCCCTCAAGCGAGAGGTAACCACTCACAAATCTTCCACCCGTTCTGCCTGCTTGGTGGTAGGTGATGTGTGCTCCCAACTCCACAGCGTCCAGCACATGGCGTTTTCCACTGCACCAGGGACAACCTTCAACCAACTCCAACTCCTACCGATCCTGTTCATGATGCCATGTGGGGGCCAAAAAATGCTGGCGGAATGGGGCTGCTGATAGAGTGGAATTAGTTGTACGAGAGGCAGCAGTGGTTGAAACAAAAAAACTTTACTTCAATCTGTATACATGAGGTGTGCAGTGTAGGCACAATCTGTAGACAGACACAAATGAAACTGCAGACAGGCACACCAACGTTCACACTCACACAGGGTATGGGGTACATCATGGAAACTGTGATGGGGAGTCATTGGTGGTTGATCAGGCCCCTCCGAGGTACACGTGGGGATCTCTCCCTACGCGCATCCGAGCTCTCCTCCAATTTGGGCGGGTACCACTCAAGCCTTTTGTACAGCCAGTGAGCCAATTGCTGACTGCCACATGTGCATAATTTACACCAAGCTAATCATGAGCATTGGTGCAGCCAATGGTGCAGCTGCAAGCTTTTGGTGGGCTCTGATTTTGCACCAAGGACTTTTTGCTGCCTTACAGGGGAAATCCCTGCACCGGGGACTCGCAATGTACTTAACATGCAGCTGTGCCAAGGCATCTCTTAACCATTCAGCTCTGACAAGAGTAAAAGAAAGTTTAGAACATCCACCAAGTTCATTTTAGAAAATACAAAGTGCTGCATATTTTTCCTGTTCTTGCTACAACATATGTAGTTAAGCATTCCAGGCAAATCCACTTTAATGCTAAAATGCTTAATTCTAAAAGGACTAGACTTTGAGAGAAATATTTTCAGTCTGCCCAATCCTGGCCTTCAGCTAGCCCCCTGCCCAGGGGCGGATCTACTATGAAACTAATGAAGCTTAAGCTTCAGGGCCCCTAATCCCAGAAGGGCCCCAGAAGCGACTTTAGTCCACGTTGCTTATAAATTTGGGGTCTACTGTATGAGAAGGGGTTTTTAAAAAATAATAATATTAATAATATAGTGTAATTCAATACAAAATAATAGTTAAAATAAAAATTAA